>JASJOG010000292.1:0-339508 GCA_030142905.1 Heliopora coerulea | reverse complement strand
CCGGGCAGTACTGGGTACTAAATAAAATAGAAGATAGGGAATTTTGAAAACAGGTGCTGCGGTTTTTCATTTGTCACCTGGTGGTGACACGTCAACAGTTAAGATTAGGATTAGGATCAGGGTTAGGATTGGGGTAGGGTAACGTTCAGGATTAGGGTTGAGCTAGGACTAGGACTGACCCTAACCCTAACCCCAATCCTCTCTATTACCCTAACCATAATCGTAATCTTAACTCTAACATTCAGAATAGTCCTGAATCTCAAGACCATTACATGATGTCCATTTATTTTATTGCCTATTTAACGATTCATTATACTTACTATATCACACCTGTCTCTTTTTTCCGCCTTTTCCTTCCTCCCCACGTGACTTACCGAACACTACATCTCTCCTTAACAAAGAAGAAAATTTAGCTCTAACACAAGAAAAATTTAAAAGACCTAATGGTATTTTTAATGTTCAAAATTCATGAACGATTGTTCGTTTTCTCTTGTACTTCTAAAATCCGTAGTATTCAGGAGGCATTCGTGCCTTTTGTTGCCTTGTTTCATTTCTCATTCACTGCATGAAAACGCAGATATTCCGATGTCTATACGTCTGAATAGTTGTAGAGTCCTGAGACTAGTGACGTCACATCACGCCACGATGTCGATTCCGTTGGGTGTGTGAGTTGTGATCTTTAGTGTGTTGCCACTGTATTGTTGTGTTTGTAAATAAAAGGTTTATACACCACATTTTTGGTGACGAGGAAAACTTAAACTTCGGCCAGAGAATAAGACGAAGTGTTCGAGGATAACCGGACTGGTTGAGACAGGAATTGGTAGAGGAAACCATGCCGACTTTTGGGAAGATAGATGAATACAACGAGAGCAAAGATTGGCGCCATTATGTCGAACGTCTGAACCCCTTCTTCGAAGCAAATGAAATAACAGACGACGCTAAACAGCGGTCGATATTCCTGGTTAGTGTTGGTGCAAAGACATACAAGCTGATCAGAAGTTTGGTAGCTCCAGAAGATCCGAAGGAAAAGAGCTACGCAGACATGGCAAAGTTGGTTCAAGAACACTTCAAGCCAAAGCCTTCAGTGATAGTTGAACGTTTCAAATTTAACACCCGTGGTCAGCAACAAGGTGAGACCATTTCAGTATTTTTAGCTGAATTAAGACGTCTTTCGGAGAATTGCGAATTTGGGGCGACTTTAGATGAGATGTTGCGAGATCGTTTAGTTTGCGGGGCGAGTAACAACAAAATTCAACGACGCCTGTTAGCAGCGTCGTTGAATTTGAAAAGAGCCGTGGACTTAGTTGAATTTGACTTTGAAAAGAGCCGTGGACTTATCCATAGCCATCGAAACATCCGAGAAAGACGTGCAAGATATACACAATAACAATACCCCCGGCGGAAGCACAGTGAATAAGTTAGAGAAACAGCTAAAGCACTCCAAAAGGCAAGATACAGGCTGGTCAGTCAAATGTTTTCGGTGTGATGGTAATCACCACCCCTGCGATTGCCGTTTTAAGGAAGCTAATTGCCACACGTGCGGGAAAATTGGGCACATCTCCAGGGCTTGTCGAAGTAAAGAGAAGAGAAAGTCTGGGGTAGGGAAACAACATGGGAAAAAGAAATCAGAGAAACCCACATCCACCCACCATCTTGGTGAAGGAAGAGAAAGTCACTCAGAAAATGAAGGAAGTGCCACAGCATATTCTATGTTCATGTTTAATAGTAAAAGCCCATCTCCCTATAAAGTGAATGTGACTATAAATGGGATTCCCATAGATATGGAACTTGACACTGGTGTATCTCTGTCAGTCATGAGTGAGGAAATGTTTGCAAAGCAACATAGTAATGGTAAATTACCTAAACTGCAGAAGACAGAGACAGTACTTCATACTTACACTGGGGAGAAAGTTAAACCAAGGGGCAGCCTTGATGTCATGGTTTCATATGAAAACAAAGAGTATAAACTGCCTTTACTCATTGTCCAAGGACATGGGCCAGCATTACTTGGTAGAAATTGGCTAAGTAAGATAACATTAAATTGGCATGCAATCAAAAAGCTTTCTCCAGTAAACCAGCCCCTAGAAGAGGTAGTGAGAAAGTACCCACAACTATTTGAAGAAGGGCTTGGGTCCTTAAAAGAGATAACAGCAATGATCCACATAGATCCAACAGCAACACCAATATTTCACAAAGCCAGACCAGTTCCATATGCACTGAGAGAAAAGATTGAACAAGATTTAGGCTAGAAAAAGCAGGAACAATCCAGCCAATCCAATATTCAGAGTGGGCCACACCTATTGTTCCTGTTGTCAAACAAGATGGTACAGTTAGTTTGCGGTGATTATAAACTAACAGTCAACAAAGTCTCCAAGCTTGATGGATATTCGATCCCAAAATTAGATGACCTTTACACAAAGCTTGCAGGTGGCCAAACCTTTACAGAGCTAGACCTTAGTCATGCTTATGAGCAGATGTTAATGGACGAGGACTCTAAGAAATACTTGACAATCAACACGCATAAAGGCCTCTACAGATATAACCGCCTTCCCTATGGTATCGCTTCAGCACCTGGTATTTTTCAGAGAATGATGGAAGGATTGCTACAAGGAATACCCTGTGTACGAGTTCTACTGGACAACGTTCTTATCACCGGTCCAACAGATGCAGAACATCTAAACAACTTAGACCAAGTTTTGAAACGTCTTTCAGATGCGGGTCTACGTCTTAAGAAGAAGAAATGCCAATACATGAAGAAATCACTTGAATGTCTGAGACACCGAGTAGATAAAGAAGGATTTCATCCAACTGAAGCTAAAGTTAAAGTTATCAAGGAAGCTCCAGCTCCGACCAACGTTACTGAACTGAAATCATTTCTTGGGATGGTTAACTTTTACGGGAAATTTCTTCCTAATCTGTCATCGACCTTGGAACCTCTCGACGAGCTCCTTCGCAAGGAAAAACGTTGGACATGGAAAAGCCGTCAACAAAAAGCTTTCCAAGCAGCTAAGGACCTACTGCAATCATCCCGAGTATTAGTACATTACGATTCCGCAAAGAAGATCATTCTTTCGTGTGATGCATCTCCGTATGGCGTGGGTGCTGTACTAGCACACGAAATAGACGACGGTAATGAGAAGCCGATCGCTTTCGCATCAAGGTCACCCTCCAAACCTTAGAGAGGATATTCCCAGCTAGATAAAGAAGAACTAGTGTTATATTTGCCGTTAAGAAGTTTCACCAGTTCTTGTATGGTCGACAATTCATCATCTACACTGATCATAAACCACTGATTGGGTTGCTGAACCCCGATAAAGCCACACCGCCTATGGCAGCAGGTAGGATGCAAAGGTGGAATTTAACACTCCTAGCATACGAGTACGAGATTATATACCGACCCGGTCGCGAGAATGGAAACGCGGACACTCCCAGATACACCACAGTCGACACCAGTACCCGGTGACATTATATATCTGATGGAGGATCTTAACGCAAGTCCAGTCGAGGCAGGGAAAATCAAACAATGGACAGCTCGTGATCTGGTGCTTTCTCGAATCAAGCAGTTTGTACTCCAAGGTTGGCCTTCAGTTGTCAATGACATGAAACTGCAACCTTCACACGGAAGAACGAACTAAGTGTCCACGCAGAATGTCTATTGTGGGGGTCACACATCATCATACCACCCCAGGGGAGAGAAGAAGTGATGAAAATTTTCCATGACAGTCATCCTGGCATCGTCAGAATGAAAGGCATCGCTAGGAACCACGTTTGGTGGCCCAAGATCGACTCAGCATTGGAAGGAAAAGTAAGAAGCTGCCAAGTTTGTCAAGCACACTGGAAAATGCCCGCTCCGGCAACCCTACATCCCTGGGAATGGCCAAGCCGTCCGTGGACTCGGATACACATTGATTTTGCAGGTCCTTCCATGGGAAAGATGTTTCTCCTTATCGTAGACGCACATTGAAAATGGTTAGACATCCACTGTCTCAACTCCGCTACCACAGAGACAACGATCGAAAAGCTTAGAGCTACTTTTAGCACACATGGACTACCCGAAGTTATAGTGTCCGACAACGGTTCCGTCTTTACCAGCAATGATTTTAAGACTTTTACCCGGAGAAACGGGATACGCCACATAACTACAGCACCGTACCACCCATCCTCGAACGGATTAGTGGAAAGGGCAGTGCAGACCTTCAAACAGGGAATGAAGAAGCAAGGGAAAGGAAGCGTCGAAACAAAATTAGCTCGCTTCTTATTGAGTTATCGCACAACTCCGCATACAACCACCGGTGAAACACCAAGTCAGTTCCGATGGGGTCGCAATCTAAGGACCCAGATAGATCTTTTGAAACCAAATCCTGCGATGAAAGTCGAGGAAGAGTACACCAGGCAGAAAAATCTACACGATCAACTTAGTCGATCAAGACGTTTGAGTGTAGGAGACGAAGTCCAAGCACGAAATTATTCTGGAAACCGAAAATGGACTCCCGGAACTATCATAGAACAAACTGGTCCTGTTTCTGCCAGAATCGAACTGGAAAATGGTGATATTGTTCGGAGACACCACGACCAACTTTTGGCCCGCGAGAGTCAACCCATAGAAGAACTAATACCACCTTCGTTTGAGCCAGAGTTACCGTTCGGAAATAATGCACGTAGTGCGCCACCACAGCGTAGTAATACCACAGTCACACAGAGTGGAGAAACGCGAACTCAATCGACTGAAACACCAGAATTTGTAAGACGTTACCCGGCAAGAGAACGTAAGCCGCCGGAACGATACGAATAATCACATTTAAGTCGAAGAACATATTTAGTTTTCTGTTTTTTTTATGGGCTCGAATGACTTTGAACACATGTTAGAAGCTAGGGCGGAGGAATGTAGAGTCCTGAGACTAGTGACGTCACATCACGCCACGATGTCGATTTCGTTGGGTGTGTGCGTTGTGATCCTTTAGTGTGTTGTCACTGTATTGTTGTGTTTGTAAATAAAAGGTTTATACACCACAATAGTGTTTTGAATATCCCTGATATTCAGATGTATTCACCAGTATTGCCATCTGAATATCTTGGAATATTATGGATATTCAAGTTCTGAATATGTCGGAATAAAACACTTTTGATATTCCGAGATAAGAATATGTTCGAATACGATTGATAAATTAGTGTTGAAGATATCATGGAATGTATCTCCGAATATGGTCTGAATATTTCCATAAGCTACTCTTGTAGATGTGGAATACATTAAATTGGCAAAACTTTGTCTTTAATCCTCTGCTTTTTTATTTGCAGTGTATCGTTTTATATGATTCTTACTACAGTAGAAGTCGGTTTTTGAAATTAAAAATATATAATATAAGATTAAAATATATTGATAAAAAATTTCCTTTACACGCAGGCACACCAATTATATTTTCAAAAGAAAAAAATAGTTATTAAGTTGATGCATCGCTTAGCTTTCACGTAAAACATACAACATAGCCAGCAGGGTTCAAAAATACACCAAAGATTTTTTGATAAGGAAACAGACATTTTATGATAGACGTATATAATGGAACGACATAATTATATCTTGATTATTCGAGTAGCTAGAAGTGGGCCCACCAGGGCCTAAGCTAAAACATCAGTCCAGAACGCAAGCGTTGCCCAAAAGCAATCTGTTCTGGATGAATTTTTAATGATACAAGACGAAAATAAAACCTGTTACTTTACAGAATTTGCACTTAGTTTGAGGTTTTGTTTCCTGTTTTCCCACCTTCCTCTTCATGATGGTCGAACATTTCCTTGAGAAAACTTAAGAATTCTAAAAATTTTTGTAAAGAATATCCCAGGAAGATCCAAACCCAAATGTGGACGTACGTCATACAGCCAGCTCGATCTGGGCTCTGGGGTCTCGAATTTTTTTAGTAGGTAATTGATTTTTATTTAAGCTTCACTCCTTTCTATCACGGACGGTCTTTACTAATTTTGCCCTGGCTACAATGATTCACATAGACTTAAGGCAAAATGAACTTTCTATAATTATATCCTAATACATATAACAATTAGTAAACTAAAGAGAAAAATAAACTTGGCATCAAACAGTTGAAATTCGGCAAGGTTAGGTTTGCATGGGCAAAATTAAGTTGCTTTTGTAGAGTATAAACCGGTGAGACAGCTACAAATATCAAAGCAAAAATGTTTTGCTCCCTAGTACTTGCATCGTTATTCATATTTATATAACCAAAGAAATATACAACACAGATATAGGGAACTTTACTCAATTTTATAGATTTCTCTGAATATTGACCAATTAATATTAACTCGTTTCCATTTATGTATTGTCTAGGCAGCCGAGATAATTGTATTTGAATAGCGATGTGAAAACAAGAAACTCTTAAAACCCCTCATAATAAATAGCAACTTTTGTAAGGTTTTCTTGTATGTTTAAGAGAGAAGCTGGTTATTTGAGAATTGCATCGAAACTCTACTAGTATTGCAAATAAGTCCTTGTTATGAAAATTGACTCTGTTGTGATTGACTGCTTTATGTGTATGACGAGCAAGATAGTTAACTAGGTTCCGGACCAATAACTTTTCAATTTTATCTTAATATTCATGAATGGGGTGCTTCTGCAAACATTAATTATCGAATATCTTTTCGTTGATTATCACATTCCTTCCATAATTAAAGCTCTCTTCATAATCAGTTCGTCAAAATACATTCCTAAATGTTTATGCTAATGAATGACTGGTTTCGGTAAATGCTTCTAATCCATTACTGCATTTAGAACGTCCGAATGAGACAAGTTTATTTCTCTGCGAGCGGTGCAAACGTAGCTGCTGACTTCTTTGAGTTCTGTTTGAGTTACTAGTAAGGAGTGTATTGTTTCCTCAACGCATTCGAACTCTGCCGCGACCTCTTCTGCTATTTGGCGTTCTTTCATTTCTTGCTTCTTGAATTCCATGCCTTACACCACGATTCTGGTTATCATCTCTAGGCTTAAGTGCCCATTGCAGGGCATCCCTAGGTGCTTTCTTCGATGATGTTCCAACTGATATCCGTTTGGTACGCTCAGACATGTGCAGTTTTTTCTTTTCCATTATTCTGCGATCAAAAGTACTGAAAAATTTCGTTATTTCATCTGCCCTCCATTCCAACTTCAGATGAAAAACCAACCGTTGCCATCTTCATCGTCTTCATCTTCCGACATATAGCCAATTTCCAGCACCTTTCCATATCGCTGAAATTCCTCTTCAGTTGCCTCATTTCTTGGTTCCAACAACTAATGAAATATATAAATAAATAAGTACATAAATAAATAAATAGTTCCATTCAAAAACTGGTTCACCAATGGTATGTGGTTATATTAGGATAGGCATAAAAAATTTCAAAGAGCTTGTTGATTGCTATCTGATAAAATGTGAGAAGAAAGGAATAAAAAATTCTCACTCTGTCTCTCCTGCTCCGCATGCACATCTTTCTTTTCTTGTTCGGAGTAAGAGGATTGTTCTTAACCTTCTTAATCTAACGAAAATGAATTTTACAGCATCTGAATTTAAAAACAGAAATTTAGAAAGAAAATGTAGCGCAAAATGAAACCCTAGAAAAACGCTGGTTTGGTTATTAACTGATCAACTATTTAACTAACAATCACTGCAATATGTTTTTACTCTTTAAGGTCAGAAGCAGACTTCAGTATTTTACTCTGTCCAGCACCAGACGACTTTACTCGTCAATGGGATTGTTTTAGAGAGGAAGGGGTTAAGCTTGATTGAATAATGTGCATCGTTAAGTTAGACGAACGTAAACTAATTGTAATTGAAAATCTGTTTGAATTCAGATGAAACACTAGGACACGAGCCATGCTGCTGTCTCTACATTATGATTACCTTAGGTTTAAACTTGGTTGAAAATTGTACAAGAAGAAAATCAAGTAATATAAAATTTTGGCAATGGACAATCTGTGTTCATTCAGACGAAACATCAGCACACGAACCAATTTGCTACCAATGCATTATGATTAACTTAAGTTTGATTTTGATAAACACACAATATCAATAAGCTTAAATAATTTAAATTATTAGCAATGGACAGTCTGTGTGCATTCAGACGAAACATCAGGACACGAACCAGACTGCTACCAATGCATTATGATTAACTTAAGTTTGTTTTTAATAAATACGCTACATTAATAAGCTTAAATAATTTAAATTATTAATAATGGACAATCTGTGTTCATTCAGACGAAACTTCAGGACTTGAACCGGACTGCTACCAATACATTATGATTAACTTACGTTTGACTCTGATAAATACGCTACATGAAAAAGCTTAAATAATTTAAATTATTAGCAATGGACAATCTGTGTGCATTCAGACGAAGTATCAGGATACGAACCAATGCATTATGTTTTAACTTACGTTTGTGTATGATAAATACTCTTCATTAATAAGCTTAAATAGTATAAATTACTTCAAAGGGACAATCTGAAATTTGGTTTCAATTCGGTAACCTTCTTATTATATACAACGTAGAACTATATCGATGCTGAAATCTAGAGTGCGTTTTTGAAGAAAAATTGTTGAATACAGTTTCCTTTATTTTCGCTTTGTTACCAGCCGGTTGCCTTTTCGTAACTTATATTGTTCCCTTTGCTCTTTTCCGTCATGAAAACTTTTCTCGCGATCTTATTTATCTTTGCAATGTTTGATGGCGAATCAATTCTATATAAAGACACAAAATATATCCTTTTTGAAGACTTTTAGTTTGATATCGACAAAAAAGTTGTCATTCACAGTTAATTTGTGGGTTATTATAAGAGCATCCATGGGATCGAAAGATTTACAAATCTCGAGTTCTTTAGGAATTCATAATTTTCTATATTCATAATTTCGACGATTGACAATGTCTTTCAACTTCCTACTTAAAGACAAAGATTAGTAGCACAAAGTTCAATGTCATTTTATGAGATCAAACAGATTAAGGTTATAAAAGGACCCAACATTTATCCTATCTACTGTAAGGGAAAAATTCACATTGTTTCTCTCATAGTTTAATTCGATGATATCAATAAGGATTAGCTTGGTTTATGCGTAAAGCTCCTCGACGCTATCATAAGTAATATCTCGGAAATGTTTTCCTTACTCCTCAGACCTTTCTTCTTCCAATGATTAATGCATCGAAAGGATCAATTAAACGAACAAAAATCTTGATGAAAAGTTTAAATTACCGCATAGTGCTCTTAGTTCCAAATTAAAACATATCCATTTGCTAAAGAAGATAAATACCTCTTTAGGGTTTGTGCTTAATAGAAGGTAGAGTTTTATTTAATTTTTAACGCTCCAGACTTTGGACTTTTTAGGGATGGGGTGGGTTAAGTACAGGAAGCGGGATAAATAGAGGAAATACGGTATGATGCAAAGTAAATTGCATTATGACTGTACCTTTCAGCCACTATAAATACGTCATCGCCATCTTGCTCCTCTTTCTGTTTCACAATCGATTTCACAGTACTCTAGAAGAAAGAATGCACGACAATGTTATCACCAAAATACATTTGCGCGATTATACATGATCCTAAATACCTCATGTATGAAGGGTGATATCACTATTTAACAAGCGTTATAGAACTATTAGTAGCAATATTGTCACACTAAAGTACCTTGATAGAGGTTAACGTAAACTAGCTGCCGACATTGTCCATTAAAGATGTCGGTATATGTCAATATGATTTGAACATACATTGCATCAAATGACTGGATCTACTTTGTTCGAATTTTTTGCTGAGTAACGATACAGTATATATCACAAATATTCAGAGTTAATACTATCAGACTATGATATAATTTAACGAATGTTATAGATTAGTTAAGGAATATTAAACTTTGCTATAGAAGTATGTCTAAACTTGTTGTCAAGATATATATGTCTAGATCAAACTCGCCACTTTAAACCTTGGACGAACTCCAACCGAAAGCTTGCATCTTGCTTTAGCTTTATTCACACCCGAGGCTTTACTAAGTCAGTTTGTTATGTCGGTCCCTTTGTTAAACCCTAGATTTATCTGATCACATCTCTCTTGATAGGCAATGTAAGACCCTGTCCGTTTTATAGCATTCCAAGACGATCAAGAACTTATTGTTTTGGAGATACCGATCAACATTTTCTTATTCCAACTCTAGCCAAATATCCTGTACTGAAGGTTCGCGTTACATCTAAAATTTAACTTACAGTTACAAATCATGAACGGAAAGAAACTCCCGTAATACTGTATAGCTCCACAAACCTTGATATCCACGTCAACCTTTCTCTTTTGTTTTTGGTGGGTTGATCCTATTCTTCCATTTTCAAAATCAAGAATTCCCCGCGCCAAAGTGTCCATTGCTCCAGACATAACTTGCATTGAAGCACACAGCTGGTCATGTGCTTCTTTTTGCGCGTCCAACCTCTAAATTGTATAAATCACGTAAGCTGCGAAATACACTTATACGCTAAATGTTAACATAATCGTTTGTGTTAACTTACTCTGTTTGTCTCCATTTGCTCTTTGAGTATGCCTTGAAGAATTCTGTTCATTTCGGTAATGGTTTCCGTTGTGCAACCATCTGTTTGGTCTTCAAGAGATGAAGCGCTAGAATTCGCAGTTTCGACCTCATTGTCAAAACTATCGAGTTCATAATCGGACTGATCAGACATAATGTCAAATACTTCTGTTGACTGCAAAATCCAAGTATGAAATATGTTCTCGTTGTCTCTGCGAGCACTTAAACCCAACTGGTGTGCTTGAGCGCCTAAATTACATTACGCATCTGTCGGATGTCAAGCAAGATGGTCAGTAACAACCGACAGGAACTGCAATCTTGAAAAATAAAACTTTGAAAAGGAACATTTTGTAACGGTTAATGTCAGTGTTTCGTGACAGCTTTGGCCCGAGATAACTATTTATAAGGTTAAGCATTGATCAAATGATGTTTAGAATTTACGAGTTTTGTTACTTTAGAGGGAAAGAGACAGTTGTTGTAAAGTTAAACATAGTTTGTTGCTCAAATCATGACCACCTTCTACCCCTACGGGGGTTGAGAGGTGTAGGGTGCTGATTGTTGCCAATTGCACTGCATCCGGAATAAGTAATAAAATATGAAAAACATGCTGTGTAGATGAAGTTGCATTTAAACTGTACTGTCCAGTACGTGTTTAAAAGTTAAGTTAAATTACTAAAATATTACTGGCCAACTAAGGAATGGAAGACAAAGGAAAAAAGACCCATTTCCCTCGTTCGTTGAAGAGCAGACGAAGAAATATTACCGCCCGTAGAAAAGCTAAAAAGGCGGCAGCAAAGATAAAAGCAAGAGTGCCTACAAACCAAAAAGAGGAACCCGAAAACACCTTTGCCAGTGAAACATCGTGCACTAATAGTAATGAAAGGATTGTTGTGAATGAAGTCCCTAATCCAGCAGATCAAGAATAAACAATTCCCCAGCTTAACGACAAAGAAATTGCTTCTACAAGCATGCTGTGTACTTTCATTATTGTCGGAAAAAGGCAGAGAGCAATCAAAATTGAAATTCATTGCGTGGTCACTTGCCTCACTTGAATAGGACAGATCTTTCTGTCGTTGAAAAAGTTGGGGAAGGTACGTTTGGTGTTTGTAGTCTGGGCAAATATGGCTGATTAAATGTTGCAATAAGGCAGTTCAAGCATCAAAACAAGGACGAGATCGCCAAAGAAGCAAGAATTCTAAGCACGTTGCGTCATCCAAACCTTCCTCTGCTTGTCGGCGTTTGTTTTGAAACAATCCCATTTATGGTTGTTACAACTTTCCACAGCATTGGTAAGGGTCCTTCGACAACAATGTACGATGCAATTACCCGTGGATTGCTTGGATCATCCATAAGACCTCACTGGATTAATATTCTACACAGTATTGCTATGGCAATAAAATAAGTTCATCATCATAACATAATACACAAGGATATAAAATCCAACAATATCGTTATTGAAGAGGAAAGCAATTCTCTTAGCGGAGTTTTGGTTGACTTTGGAAAAGCAACAGCGGCCAATGAATGAAAAACTTACCCCATATTTGATGGAAAAGGAAAAAAATATTACGACGAAAAATACCCACACCTGGCAGTCGAGTTGAGAAACGGCGGTGGAACGCAAACATCTTCTTCTGATGTTTACTCTTTTGGCTATGTGATGAAATTAGTCAGTCATACGTTAAAAGATCGACTGTTATCCACCCTATACCGTTCATGTAGTAGTGTCTGTCCGGATGATCGTCCAAATATCTCTAGCGTAGAACAATCAATAAGTATTTTACGATAGGTAAATGGCAGAACAATGGATTTTCTTATGTAAAAAAAAGTATAATTTTTCGTTTGAAAGTTTATACAATAAAACCTATAGTACAGGATGTATTCGGTCGTAAAGCCTTTTTCTATTCAAAACATTTGGTCATTTAACACTTTACAAATATGAATATCTTACTTGAACGTATTTAGTAGAGTTATGCGATTTTATATGTCTAATAAATCCAAATCCGAAATATAGTTGCATGATGTACACTTTGTATTCAATTCTAGAGCATTCAACTTACACATTTTTTGGGAGTTAAAGTTATCTTTCTTTCGGATTAGGATAAAACGCAGATGCAGATTTCCAGTTTGTGGGATAAAACGCGAATTTAGGCATAAAATGACAGTGAACTTGCTAGCCAGCTCTACATTTAGACAGAGACGCTGTGGTTAACGAAATCAAACAGTCATTGTCGTTTCTCTCCGAAACAGTCAAATATTACTTTAAATCCAGGTTTATACAGCACGCTAGGAGGGATACGGAACTGATCGTTTTTAATGCAATTTTTTTCAACTGTTACTTGTCCAGAAGTTTCGCATTGTCTGTTACTCTAGTGAAGTTGTTTTTTTTTTTAAATCAACGATTAACAATATTTTAAATTAGATTCATTGCTTACATATGTTCAGAAGTGCAGGTTTGTTTATCATAGTGGTAAACAAGCGTGTTTGTTGTTAACAAAACCCTTCATATCCCTCACGTGCAAAAGCATCAGTTCTTCATCTGACATTACTTCTCAAAAATGATTTTTATACGGAACCTTTGGACAAGAAATAATTAGAAAAAAATCTTATTAAGAATAATTAATTCGGTTCCACTCCTAGGGCATTGCATAAACCTGGTTTTAACTCTATTACGCTAACTGCAGCGTTGTTGTGTTTATGTAGAGCAAGCCAGTATGTTAACTGATTTGATGTTTTATCCCCAAATCCGCATTTTGTACCCAAATCCGTGTTTTATATTCAAATCAGCCAATCCACAAATCAGCATCTTCGTTTTATCCTTTCTAAATAAGTGCAAAGGCTGGGGATATTTCGGCATCCAACCTTGGTTCAAGGGATTACGTTAATGGATAAGCACGTGATCACACCAAACGGACAGACCCCGTAGATGACTTGCAGGCTGCTTTGAGAAGATAAACGTACTTCATAACAACTAATAGGATAAAAAAAATCTAAACTAGATCATGAAAATGGACGAATGAATTGGTTTGTACTTGATATCCATAAGGCTACTGTTGAAAAACTTTGTGAAAAAATTTCCCTCTTTAACTCCTACAATGATCTTAGCTGTGTAACTTTATTCGATATAGCTGTAATAACACTTCCTTCTGAGTTGCTTTACAATACTTTATTACAGCATGGGTGCATCCAATAATCGCAGTTCTGAAACATACCTTTAAGGTTTCGGGAATTTGCAAATGCGCAACTTCAAAAGAATTAAGAGCTTACAAATTGTCATGTAGCATTTTGGCTATCGCTACCGCTCTTTACAATTTCCTCTTCGTTAATTTTATAAAAATACAAGTAAACATATTTTATCTTGGTAAAAACAATCATACGTGAATTTCGCAAGACTGACAGACTTGAATGAGAAGGCAAGCTCAGAAATTAAGAATTCCTTTTTTTCCGGTCACAATAAATTTCCCTGAACCGTGATCCCGTCCAAGCATTTTGCGACCTGTATTCGCGGGAAAGCTCGTGCTTTTGCCACTATTTCTCGATGGTGGTACTTCATAAACTGCTGTAAAATTCCTCATTATCTGTGGCTCTTTCGGCCTTCTCAGTAATAAACTTGTATCCTTTCATTCCTTCGACGGTGTATGGTTTGGGGTCGTACGTCGTCAACAAGTTAGATTACAGGTTCTATCTGAGGAGAACTTCGTCACCCTTTCTTATGTCAGAAGGGGCTGCATGTCTGTTCTTGTTAGCGTATTCCTTAATCTTCTGCTTTCGAATACTGTCTTAATCCATGAAGTGATGGAGACCAAAACCGAATTTGGGAACTCCTTCCTTTTGTCTAGGAAGCGATGATAATTTCGTGCAAATATTCCTTCCAAATAGAAGAACTGCAAGAGTTCTACCTGTCGTACTATGGGCTATTGATTAGTGGTTAAGTAAAAAGCTTGTTTCTCCAATCCTTTCCTTCAGCGTGGGCAGCTAGTATGGTTTTCTCAGTTGTCCATTTGAATCTCACGATCTCTGAATTGGTTTGAGGATAGTATGGGGTCACACGGCGGTGCTTGATCCCATTAGCGCTGCAATACGATTAGAATTCCTCTGATGTAAATTGTGACCCATTGTCGGTAACAATTTCTGCAGGTAGACCATGCGTAGCAAAACATGATTTCATTTTCTTAATTATGGTCCCCGTAGTCGTGCTCTTTATTATGGAAACTGTCGGCTGAGGGGAACATGAATCAATCAAAACGAGAAAGGATTTGCCAGTCGAAAACGGCCCGCACAAATCAGTATGTAAAACACTCCATGTAGTTGCTGGTACATGTGACGTGGAGAGGTTCTGGACTTGGTGTTGGTCCTTGAGCTTGACACGAAATGTAGGAGCGGATTAAGTGTTCCACGTCTCAGTCGGTGCCATGCCACCACATCTTTTTGCTCAATAAATGTTTGGTTCTAAGTATTCGTTGATGTCCTTCGTGTGTGAACTGTAGCGTGGTCATTCGAAGACTGGCTAGAATTATAATTTGCGACTCTCGAAGAAGTCGCCTTGAGAGTTCAGTTCTTGTCTAATGGTGAAATAGGAGCTTGTTTCATTGGTTTTCTGCCATTGCCCGGATGTGGAGAACTGGTAAATTGACTTTAGAACTGGATCTTTACTTGTCAAATCGTCAAGTTAAGCCGTGGTCATAGCGTTTGGAACTACATTACAGGCTTTGTAGTGAATGTACTTCATAGTAGTATTTCGCTATTTTGGAACTCGTGTTCACAATGGCATAAGAGACAAAACATCGGCAGGATTTGTGGACCCAGGTGAGTATTTGACACGGAATGTTTACGGTTGGAGACGCAATCCGAACCATTCCACGCGCGCAGGTGGTTTTGACTGTAGATGACCTCTTAATAAGAGCCAATTCATAATTGTAACATTCCCTCACCATCTGAGTCTGTGTAGGTCAGTGGTTAGAGCATCTCACCTGCGATCAAAAGGTTACGGGTTCGATTCCAGTCAGGGACTCAGAAAGTTTTTCTGAGAGAATAGCTTGAGAGCGTGCGTATTAAGAACAGTATAACTACCAAGCTAGCACAATTATATCGTTGTAAATTTCATATATTAAGCACATGTTTTTCTGTTCGTGTTATCGAAAAAGCAAGGCACCAAACAATTCTTAAATAACCAAACAATTCTTAAATAACCAAACAATTCTTAAATAACCAAACAATTCTTAAATAACCAAACACTTGGATTGGATCCCGAGAGTTGTTAAGGGCGCTCAAGCACTTCGTCAAATGTTGTGGAGTACAATATGGTAAAGAATATTGCGCAATACTATCATTTAAATGCTGTGCAATGGCACCATACAGCACACTCACAGCACTTAAACTCCTGTGTTTTTCTCCAAGTTAATATACAGCAATGGTTGTCTATAAAAAATTAGTATGATGAACTTATTGAGCTGATTATACATCGATCAATTTAGTCGTAGTCGAAAACAGATTTTAAGAGTTTGATTTCGTTCAAACCTCAAAAACACTTAAATGGCATGCCTAGAAATAATACACACTGGCTAACTCCGTGCACCCACTCACCTCCCTCGCGCTATTTCAAGGGGTGCATGGTTTTGGCACAGGCACTCCCGATTAAGGTTTAACCAATCCAGTGTCTACTTGAGGGGTGCCCAGATTGCGTAGGAGAGTCCCCTGTTTTGGCAAAGCCAATTAGAAGTCTCATTCAGAGCAAAAGCACCTGTAATTATGTTCAGCCAATGAAATTTGCTTTTTCATTCTGTTCCTAATTTCAATTTCCAAACAACATATTGAGGTGGCTATTTAGCGCACTACAAGTAATCTCATGTCACGATCTCACTGCACTATAAATGAAAAAGGCCTAATACGACCCAGAAAATGGGTCAAAACGGTTAGCCCAAAATGGAATTTTTTTGGGGGTCAAAATGGCACCTGACATGGTCGCCCCTGAGGGGTGAGTTGGTCTTTCTGGCGTATGGACTGTTTCAGCTTTGAGTCGGGGCTGTTATGGAAGAAGGAGCTGTTTCAGTTTTTAACCGGAGCAATTTCAGAAAATCGCGGGGCTGTTTTGGAAAATTAAGGAGTTCGTTTGGTTCCTATTCGGTGCAATAATGGTCCCCATAAAGCGTTGGTTCAACTTACAATGCGGGGATATTTTAGCTGTGTAGTACGAGGGTAGTTTCAGCTTCAATGAACTGGCACTTTGGAATCAATAGTGCTGATTTAGCTTGATCACCGTACCAAATCATAGCACGGAAAGGGTAAATTTGGATACCAATTTAAGCCTTAACAGGCCAAAAATGGACTAATTTAATGCAGAATTTACTATCCTTAGCCCATTTGGCCTCTTTACATATGGGCAAATTCAGCTCTAATGAAGAGGCGGTTCACAATGTTTAGGACTGATTTTACCTCCTTTGATGGAATAAATTTTTAGCATCCTAGAGGTAAATTTCACTCCACTTCTGAGTGATGTATGAGTGAGCCAAATAATTCAAATTTTATGCTGACTTTGCCCTCCCAAGCTACTGTATTTTAGCCTCTCTGAATCAGAGGTTCAGCTCATGCAAATAAGTGTTCTTCAATCCACTAGGCTGATTTAGTTTTCTGATTCTAATGTTTTCAGAAAACAAAGTTAACAGTTGATTCGGCTATATTTTGAGCCATGAAAGATCTAAAAAGCTCATTTTTTGGCTTGTGACACTAAGCCAATTCAAAACAAAAATAAAACAAAACAAGAACGCACATGTTTAGAGCAAATAGCCATTGAATGTAAGTTGAACAAAAAATAAAGATTTTATTTTCAAAGTCAACAAATGGAGTAATATAATAAGCATATTTTTGCATGCCACAATTCTACTGTTTGAACTCATCAAACTCCCAATGATAACATTAACCTCTGGCCAATTTCTATGACAATACACAAAAATATTATTAAACACTCATTGGGAATTGACTATTGTGTTTAATCAATCCCAAGTACTATTAATAGTGTCTTGAAAGGACAAAATACTTTTGGTATCAGTGTTCTAGCTAGGTTGAAGAAATGAGAGGGCAAGAAAATTTGCAAACTGTTTTGTGCCTTAATTCGGTGTTTCGAACACAAGGAGCACAGCATGGTGTTGTTCAAGCCATCGTACTTGAGCCAAGATTGACCAGTTGTCCAAGTGTTGTCGAAGCCAACCTTATGATTTGAAATGGAGTCTGTACTCTGAGGCAATGCCAATTATTGTAATAAATTCTTAACTGGAGGAGCTTTCACTGAGCCACACCGTTGATCCAGTGTACAGAGCTTTCTTTCTGGAGGCATTATCCCAACTGAAAAGAATTAAAAATTAATAAACTTCAATGCATAGCCTTCAATCACAGATATTTTCATTTGAGTACCACATGTAAACATACAACACATTTGAGCGATCTATACAAGAAATTTGATCTGCTGTTCAAGATGCATAACCATAGCAGCTGAAAAGCAGCTTGTTTAAAAGTAATCATAATCATATCAGTAAAGAGTGTGTAGCCCATGCATATCATACAGGCCATAGTACAGGCCATAGAAATGAGATTAGTATATTTTCCATATCAAATTTTACACATGTAAAAATTCAATATAAAAACAAAGATAAATGCTGCACAGTACTACATAATTTAAAATTGTCCCTGCACTCAAAAGTGACTATAAAATACAATGGCCAATGGAGGCCAAACAAATAGGATAATACGATTTTACTGTCATGACCAAATGTGAAATTGAATTTCTACCAAGTAGAACATCATGTAAACATTTGGTCATGTTGTTCTTGCTATTAAAATTTGACTGAAGCCTACAGAAATGATGTAGACCTTGGGTAGAATTGTCGGTTCGTTTCTTTTATATGCAACCGATCAATAAGATTCCAAAGGTCATAACTATTTTTGCCACAAATGAAATCAGAGTATGTTGATGGTAAAGTATGTTGTTGTTTTTGTGGTGAAATGAGATATAATAAAGTGCATTCTGCAATGACATGAATACTGATAACTGACAGAATCCAGAATGCACTGCCTACAAATGCTTCAAAAAATGTTACAATATTATGTCATTGCTATATGCAAACTCACAGACTTGATACTGGGTGTGTTTAGTTTACTGATACTTGATACTGGGTGTGTTTAGTTTAGTTTAGTAAACTTACAAAACATAGAAAAGGTAGGACAGGAGTTTGTTGCACTTTTCAAATCTCTTCTGATATTTCAAGCATTCTTTATCACCAACTTGCCCTGGTCTTTAGCATACTTTCTTTGTCATACTAGCTCCTCTTCATAATCATTTTCCTACTTTATTTTCTTGCAAGTTGCTTCCAAGAATACCTGTATCTGCTATGTGTAGTTTTTATTCATTGGAAAGGAAAAGATGTATTTCACGATATATCAGTTATACCAAATTATTTTACCAAATTAGTGGTTGCTTTTTTCTTAAGATTGTCATCCTATGAATTAAACAATAAGTGCCTTAGACTTCAAACATGGTGCAGTAGATGTCAATAGCAATGGTAAAATCACATTATTGAGGATGAATGGAAATGTGACATTAAAGACTGCTTCATTTAATGTCTGTCACTTAAGGGGATTGCACTTAACTCTAAAGAATAAAATCATACTGTACAATGAACCTGAATATACATCAAAAATGCACCCATGCTCTTGATCAGTTAAAATACATTTACATGAGGGAAAAAAAACAACTGATACATTGGATGTGTGAGCCATGATCCAACAAAAGTTAATAATATAATGGTGGATGTATTTTGGATTTAATGAGTCCTTTGTAGCATCCATGCTACTATAATTGGCTAAACAGCAAATACTTACAGTAAATGAAGTGCAATTCCCCAAAATGCAGTAATCAGCTGAGTATAAAAAATTAATTCAACTGGGTTTCATAAGTTTCTGATGCAAGCTTGTCAAATCCATCATTACTAGAATTAGGAAAGTGTCGTTGAGATATTTTAATAAAAAGAAAGGTAAAATTCTCACTTTATCTTCCAGCAATACTATCTAACAAATTACTGGTTGACCTTGCAATAAAAAATATTTTGTGGAAACAGATAATCAATTTGTTGCTGACTTGAACTGACAGACAATTTGACTTACTTAATGATCTTTGTTATTCTTCTAACATTCTCTTCTTTACATAATCTTGCCTTGAATAACTAAATTTATGGAATTTTTAACTCTATTAAAACTTCTACTTATGAATGCACTAGATATCAAATTTAACAATCCAGAACTAAACTCTGGTTTAAGACTAGAACTTTTATGACTCTTAATTCATCACTTGAGCCATGAGTTTACAAGTTTTACTTCCTGTTTGGAATCTGACTTGTTTTATACAACTTTTCTTAACTGCCATAAACATGCTGGCATAAGAATGTTGCCATTGCTTGTAGCATTTGTAAAACAGACATGTGATTAACTATCTACTGTAGAGGTAGATGCCCTACTCTACTACATTAAACCATCTAGAATTAGCCTTGATCAAATTCCCAACTGTGTCATTGCCCCCAAAGATAAATTGTAACCAGTAAATGTTTAATGGACACTTGTTTCCAGTGTCTGCAGCAGATGGCAGTACACTGCAAAGATACCTAAAGAGTTGAATTATTGGCAGTTTGGAAACTATGCAGCTTTTTACTTTACCAATTGAAATTACATTATTGGACTGCTAGTGGTTCTTTCTTACAGTTCTGTCACAAAGCAAGGTACAAGAACCTTTCATAACTGAGGACATACTCCATCATTTTACTTTGGCTAATCCCCAACATTCTTCTTGTCAAACAGAGACCTGACTGGCAAGAAAATGGTTAAGACTGTGGGCTTAGGCTTTAAATATGAGTTTCATTGGAGTCAGTTTTTTATACTGCAGTCAAATAGACACACTTCATGCTTTGGCTGCTTTACAAGGATATGGCAAGTGGTGCAGATGGAGGGATTTTGCAATATAACAGCAAGTATTGAGCTGCAACTTTGAAACTTAACCTTCAGTTGACATTTGTACATTGCTTTTATCAAAGTAATTTGCTGACCATAAACCTTACAGTATTATCCATAAATTCAGTTTTGTTAGTTATACTGAGGTAGGTATATCACTAATATCTTAGAATTTAAACCTTTACTATGCTTCCTCCCATTCATATAACAATTATGCCATAAGCCGACAGTACAACAGGTCATGAAATCTAATAAAAACCTCTCTAACCAGTAAATTTCAGGTTTATGGTTTAAAAATTGTCCGATGCTAAGAAGTTATTCGTCTTTTTCGATTCACGGTAATCAAATCAAAGGAAAAACCAATTACAAAATTATAACCTCAGATAATGAGTTACAAATTAAAATTGAACTCCGTCCATTATTACATTCCGTACGAAACCTCGCCATAATCCTGTACTCCGCTATCTACTGCACCTAGAGGAAAAAAACGGTGATTTCGACTTCTTTCGTGTAGGATTCGACAGTAATGTGAGCTCTCGTTTTCCATTCAACTTCTTGCTAACAATTCTATTCCTCTAGGTTTGTCTAGCTCTGTCATAGCCGCAACAAACAGGAAATCACTGTTCAACTTCATGGAAGCTTGTTATCTTTGATAAATTTCATTCTTTTCCACTTTACAAAAATTATTGACATCAAAACAAAATTCTAGGGTAATACCTCATTTGTTGGATAGTAAGGGCAGTTTGGAACCATAACTTCGTCCTGCATCAGTTTAGTTGCTTATCACTCTCGAACAATCAATTATCGCAATGCACAGCAATCACGTTCACTGGCCCTTCTTAAAGTTAAAAATACACTCTTAAAACAGGTTCATTTTAGTAATCCTTCACGTTGGCCTTAACTAGAAGGAAAACACCATTAAATATCTTACCTAATGACTTATGAGCGATTTTTCCGTGCGACTGTATCTGCTACCTCCTTCTCCTTCGACCATATGTGAACGACTTATTGACCTTGTAACTTGACGACATGTGGATGGGGGGAGCAAAAAATTGGTTTTCATTAGCTCTTCTTTGAAGGGGATTCCCCTCTCATCACTGGGCCTAATCGTTTCTCTACCCAGGCGCGGGGGCCCAGTGTAGATAGCTTCGATAAAACAGCGGCGTTCGTGAGGTTATACATTACCTAAAAGATAGAAAAAAAGCTTCTTGACGTTTCGAGCGAAGGGCCTTCGATCGAAACACCGAGAAGCTTTTTTTTCTTTTAGATAGTGTATAACCTCAAGAACGCCGCTATTTCTCTACCCAATTTCAAGGGCTGAAGATAAACTCTTCTCCCCACCTTAAGTTACTCTAGCGCATTAAGCAAAGTAAGGAAAAGTGAAAATACTAGATTTTTTGGTAGCTGTACGTTGACTTGCAGTTGGTTGGGCACTAACAAACTGGGGTCAGTTGTACAAAGCCCAAGTAGCATATCCGTATGATAAAACCTGGTGTCCCTCAATGATTAGTTGGCTCCCAGGCCTCTGAACGGGCCAAGGATTGGGGGTAGCATGCTCGGCAGGAAATTTTCGGATTTCTGAAGCACTGAAACGCTATTCCCTACATTTTGAGAGCAGTTTTAACAAAAAATATAAAGATCATAGACAGCAATTTTAACGATGAGCGCAAAACATCTCTGCGGAATCCTCGTCAAGTATCCATCGAAAATCGTAATTCTGATCAGTGAGTTATGCTGGCTAAGTTCAGCCCAAGTAATTACAAATGTTTACTTCATAGCTGATCTTTTTTAGGCCCAACCTGATCAAATGCAACTTGGGGTAGATATTGTAGGGGGGAGCGTGCTTCACGGTCGCCCGTTTCCTACGTCTGTGCAGTAAAAACAGCTATTTATTCTTTAACCCTTTCACCCTTGAATTTTTCAAAAGAAATAATAAATTACTCAATTGTTCCCCCTCCTGGGAGAGGCGGCAGAGGTGGTATTGAGGCACCAGGTCCTCTGTTAGGGAAGTTAAACTCCTCCTCTACGTGGGAGATGTTGATAATTTCTCGGGAAAAATCTTCCGAAAAGATCATACTTTAGTTGTGTGCAGAGAGATATTCCACAAAAATCTACAGACAGAATACCCAAATACTTAAATTACGAATGCTTTATTAATTTGCCAAAGTTGCTCTGTATCTGGAACCAGCAAGGTCACGACAAACTGCATTGCGATCATTGGTCTAACTAACCGGTTGGCCCGAGGGAAACCCAGGCTCCCTAAGGCCACCTCAATTCGTAGACTAATGTAGTCATTAATCTCTATGAAGTTGGACATTTCCTAAATTTCTAGTGTCCAAAATGACACATTTGGTTGTTTGAAAGACATTCCTTAAAATCTGTACTATATATTAGCCTCCCAAATTTACTGAGCCAGCAATCTCAATGCCTTTCCCTAACACCAGAAATGTCCTAGTTACTCCACTGTTTTTGATCCTTTCAACACTTCCGAGGCAGCAGCTCCACCTTCAGGGCCGTAGCTAGCATATTCCTTTAGGGAGGGGGGTTAGCAGTTGAACAAGAGCCGACGACATAAGCAATTAAGGGGGGCTGGTCTGGTGGCATTTCCCTAAGAATACTTTAATTCTACTGACTGTGAAATGTCTTTTTCAGGATTCTCTATGAGATATTTTTCTTAAAAAATCTATTTTTATTAAACATTTTAACTGTTTACAACAATATTTCCGAGGTCTTGAAAACTTAAGTCACACATGTACACCATCTTCCAGCATTAAAGTAGACATTGAAGTGTTATTCTAACAACCTGCTTAATTAGTCTTTTTTGTGTAAAAGATGTCTCGAATTGAATTTCCGTTAATAAATATCCTGTGGGGTTAGAATGTATTTGGTATCATAATGGATTAGCAACATTGCCAGACCACTAAGCCGTTCTTCTGTCATTGAAGAATGCGTCCATAGCTTTTGACGCCAGAGAGCAAAGAATGATCTTTCACATGAAACACTACCAACTGGTGTTGTGAGAAATATTGTGAGGATTATGCCGATTGCTGGGAATGTTTGTGGGCAACATTCAGCTAACGCTAGACCAGCTGTCTTTGGTTCGTCATGCACTGCGACTGAATCGTAATTCTTTTTCCATTTGGCTACTTCTGTCAACAGGTTGGCTTTCTCTGGGTAAGAAAGAAGCCTGTCGTAGTATGTGTGAATGACATCAACTTCACTTCCCGTCAGCTTTGGTTGATGGACCGGCACCAGATTTTGGGGAGCTATGAGTCCTTTATGGTTGTCTGAAAATCTGCTCTCTAGCTCCCGATCACATGGTCACTGAAAGGATAATAAATATTAATTTTACAGTGGTCAGATGGGTTCTGGTCCACACCCAATCTTGCAGCTGCATTGGCTCGATGACGTTGAACGTAAGCTGTTCGAGGCTTCACCATAGAAACATTAACTGAAGCAGCAACTTGCTCTATTCTATTCCACACCTTTTCTTAATATCCATCATTTCTAACATCGCTGATACAAACCTATGCTAAGGCAACATCATGGTAGGCATCCTCAAGGTTACAATCCTTAGCCTGGAGCAATTTTGTCACAGGACCAAGAAAACTAAGGATGACTTGTGTGACTATCAGTGAAGCAATGAATTGGGGGTCTTGTAGAAGGCGCATGCATGAACCAGCATCACATTTTGCATCTCTGGTACTAGTCATCCAAACATTATCCAGGGCATGTAAGACTGAGACGTACTTTGCAAGCAGAATCGACAGAGTTGATACTCTGGTATTCCAACGGGTGGCGCAAAATTTTGGCACGGTTTTTTTCCTGCCACCTTCTTGAATTGCTCTAACAGATTCTTCCAGTCCTTCATTATCTGCATCAGAGGTAGTCCGACGTTCCAGCGACTCTTTGTCTTCATTTACTGCAGTTTCAAGAAATATCTCATTCCCTTTTAGCACTGCCACTCAGCCAAAAACCATGTTATCCTTCCAACGTTGTCAAAAAAGGTTCCGAATAGATGGCACACTTTTGTAGTCACTGGAGATTGCAAGATTTAGAATGTGGGAGTGACAATGAACGTCAGTTGCATTGGGGTATTTTGCTGCTACTTTTGCTTGCACTCCATTTTTGCTAGAACTCATGACGGATGCTCCATCATACCCTTGACCAACGAGATAGAACATGTCAAACCCCCACCCCAGTGGAGCAGAAATTAGAGCATCCGATATAGATTGTGCATCCATTTTTTCTACCTTGATAAGTCATATCACAGACTTTATTCACATTGTTAGTGTAAAATACACAAAGACTTACTTGCTCGGTGGTCGACCAATCCTGTGTCTCATCAGCAATGATACTCCAGTATTTTGGAACAGATTTTAAAAATTTGCACTCTTATAACTTGTTCACACAATATGATAATTTCATTTTGGATCTGTGGAGGTGTGTACTTTGAATTTCCTGATGAGTGGTCTATATGATCTTTTAGTTCACTGTCAAACCTGGACTTCCAGTTCAAAAAGAAAGCAAAATTTCCATCCTTTGGGAGTTCATTTTTGTCTCAGTTTCCTCTTAAGGGAATACCTCTCTGCCCCAGGGGAATTACCACGTCAATAATGGACAAAGTGCCTTTGGTTGCATGAATTTGTTCTGCAGCAATTTGTTTCTGTAATTTGCCAGTAATGCCTGAGCCAGAACGACGTGCTTTTAAGAAACCAAAAACCTTTTCTTCAACCAGTTTGTTATCTTCACTACGCATATGTTGGTCAAGATAACTGCCCTTTCGACCACTAGCTTTCTTCCAGTTCCTAAATCCAGTTGATAGAAATGGAGATGCACCAAGTTAATGAAAATACAAGCAAGAATTAGAATAAGCTCTGTTATTCTTTATGCTATAGCACAACCATGCCCTGCTGGCCATCCAGATCGGGTTAAATCTTCTTCCCAAAGTCACAGGAAAATTAAAATTGTCAGGAAATTCGAAACTTGAAGTCAACAGTTTGAATTTGTCATCATCTGATAAACGCTTACCAACATAATCTGTAGGGTCATTAGGATCAAGAATTACATTGGGTTGGATGCCCTGTTTATTAGATGTGTTCCTGTTAAGGTCGTCCACGAAGGCACTCACATCATCAACACCAGAGACAATTGGCCCCAATTGTAGCAGGGAACTATCACTTTCGACCGATTGGGAGCAGAGTTTTGTATGCCTGAAAATCCCACGATTGTGCATGAATCACTTTACACAGTATTTGTGTCACAAACCAAATCAACCTTACCTTCATCGCATATCTTTATAATCTTTATTTACTTGGTACTCGTGGGTCCTTCTGATGGAAAAGCAGCAAGAATGGAAGTTTGGCGCAATTTCTTTTCTTTTGATGGACCACCATCCTCTTCTTTTCTTGACGACATCCTGATTATTGCTATTATAACTTCTGATTTCAAGTGAACAGTCTAGTGAACTTCCAGCTCATTCAGCTTACCATCAATCGGTTCCAGCACTCCATCCGCTACTGCCCGTGCACGGAGTGCGAGTAAAATAATTGAAAAGAAGGGTTCTGGGGACGAGAATGAATCATTGAACTCTAAAAAGACTTTTTAGAGTTCACTGGAGTGAATTGGGAAGAGAATGGGGAGAAAAGAGAGTCTATGCTACAACCTGCAAACAAATTCGCTGATTTGGAAGAAAACAAATGCTTTCAAAAAACACTGATGTGGTTTACCTCTGGGGGAAACTGTCCCCCCTGCCCCCCGCTAACTACGTCCCTGCCCTTTGACAAGCAGAATCGTCTGGCGTTAGCCCGAGTAAAATAATAGAAGTCTTACGCCGCCGTAAGAGAGTTAAAACAGAAAATTTGATGTATCCAATCGTCTTCTATTCAAAGAACAGACAAAATTGTCCGAATTTTCATTTCAACTTGCATGTACTGTTGTCCCCATGTATAACTCCACGCATTCATATAAAGCATTTCAATTTGAAAATAACAGAAGTACTAGTATTGCTTTTCCTGATTGTTTCTTTTAACTCATTATCTTCTATGCATTCCACCGCTGGACTATAATGTTTGAATCAACAAAATTGAAATTTTATGCTACTTGAACGAACGTTTTCACAAATCGTTGTCAGCATCTCAAGGAGATATGCGTAATTTGTTTAAAACAATAAATGAAAAAAAAAGTTTTTGAGCTCAGAAATTGGTGGACAACCTTCCAAGAATAAAGACAGTTACCTCCACCATGGTGGCGAAGTTGGTTATTCCCATTGGCACTTTGGGCCTCGATGAATGATGAACTTTTAATTTCGTCAACTTTCCTATACTTAATTTATTCATATCCGATCAATGTCTAGCAACTTCACATAATCTGATAAATCAAGGCACATGCGCTAACTCATACTAGTGAAAATAAAATGGAATATATTCTTAGTCAACCTGATACGCTGCTGTAAAATATCAAGAGGAAGAATTAGGAATAAATTCAATGATTTTCTTATTTTTTCTTTTTTAGTCGAGTTTAACTTTGCACAGCCTCTACAGCACGAAATTAATATAAATATTCATACAAACATATATAATTTAACTTAAATTATAATACTTGACCAATTATCATAAATTATTTTTCTGACTGTTTAAGTTCGATGAACGTCCATATATCTCCAGCGATGTCACCAAACTTTCACATGTTCAAAGGTCCTCGCAACTTGCTCGCTTTGCTTCATGTGTCCACCAGTTGACCATTGTTTACCGTACTTTTATACAATGATAACTTTAACAAAAGATGCACTAGTGTTCCAGCACATTTTAGTATCCAAAACTTTTCAACGTAGATACTTTATTCTACGAAAATTTCATTAAAATAAGCTCCAAATTTTTCCCGCCAAAACTCACAGATCCGGAATAAAAACTGAATTGGCCCGGACAATCCAATACAGTAAAATATCGGACCGTTCTGCAATCAATCGTCGCGCGTAATTTTGAACAGGAACAGAAAAAACCCAAAACAAAGCTTAGCCATATAATAAAATCATTATACTGAATGGATAAAATTGTACTCAAAGCAAAACAAACATGTTGTATTTAGTATATGTTGAAAACAGGATACGGAATTACTTCAATTGTTAAATTACCCAAGCTTATATAACTGGATGGTGATTGTTCTAAGGTGCACAGTTTAATTTGTTTGTTCGAAGATTGGAGTAAATGTTGTTATATTTCACTAAAACTTAACATCACTTATAGTACTTTTTACATCAAATTGTTCTTCCAAGAATATATTAAGTGTTTAAAATAAATTTATTGATCACTGATGAAATATCCAGACAAGACATCCTGGGCTAAAGTGGAAATTTTGAGTTTCTCAAGCGCATCAGCTAACTTTTGTCTGGTGCCTTCTCTTTCTATGTATTTCCTTAGAATGTTAAAAGCTTTCCGACTTTTATTCTCATTACACCGGGAGCAAGCGAAATCGTCAATTTCATGAATTTCAAACAGCTTTGTCAGGCTGGCTAACTCCTGCCATGAGCTGGGAATTCTTTGTGCTATTGGAACAATTTCTTGTGGCTGGAGACGATCAGGTGGTCTTTGTTTGTCTTGATTCTCTATCAAAATCAAGCAAGCATTCAAATTAGAATATAAAGTTCGGTAAAATTATGAATTATCCATTCCATCTGATTATCCCAGTTCAAAATGAACTGTTCGTCGTTTAAGTAACCAATTTACGTACTAATAATTAACCATTATAGTCCATCAACAACAGAAAAGCCATTCCCATAGCTATACTTACCAACAAAAAGCAAAAGCACGTCAAAAATTGAATAAGTAGTAGAAAATATTTGTTCAAACCGTTTCTTCAGAATCATATCGAATTAGTCCAGATCAGAATAATTGTATTAAGCATTAGTCAATTGCCAGTTGATTTCATTTACATGAAGCCTTTACTTTGTACAACCTTTACTTACGCAATTTACCAATATTAGTATAAGTTAATGGTTTGGAGCATACTTATAGCTCGCGAATGGAGAAAGGCAAACATATAATCGACCTTTCAACAAGTATCGGGCTAGTTTATGAGTAGATGGATCGGAGAGAACACAAGGAGTAAAAGAAACATGCTTACTCGACTCTTTGGAGCCAGTGTCTTCTTCAATAGGTAAACCTTTTCAGCAGTCAGTACCTGTTGAATAAAAAAGTTTCATAGAATAAAATCTACATTCCAAGATTGACGCAGAAATTGCCTACGAGCATTTTTAGTTGGAAGTAAATAGAGCATGCACAAAAAGCATTGATTGTTGAATTCAACCACCTATCTTTAAACTGCATTTACAGTTAGGTAATCAATATAATTTTGATGTTTACATGACAATAATGTTGCAGATGCTGTCAAAAGGCTTTTAAGGTTGATAAAGACTACTCCATTGACAAGGCCACTGTCGATGTTGACGGAAGATGCTATTATTTAAATGTAATCTTATGTAGTATTATGTGGTGACCGGAATCCTCACTGGGTATGACTTAGTAAGAGAATGATATGGAAGATGATGAAATTTCAGCTCAAACTTTGGTCGTTGTATGTACATCAACAGACAATAATCACACCTTCACAACTCATACAAATGAAATCAAACAAGTCTTGTTGGAAAGCGGTACCCAGGACAACCGAAGCAAATTCCACATAGATTTTTCAGGATGCACTTCCACAAATTCCTATTTAATTCATCTAATCTCTTTACTTTACCACCAAGTTTCTTAATTCTGCGAAAAACCACATTTTCTTACCTGTGACATTTACCCAAAATGTTTTATGAAGCTTTGAAGAAATCTTGCCAGTACGGTTTCTTGGACATACAGCAAATTCTTTCTTTAAGCATTCAAGACTTAGAATGCATACGCAGTCGTCGTCAGTACAAGCTTCTTTTTCATGCCTCAAACATGGTGTCTTTTCCTTCACGCAAAGATCACATTTTAAGCCAAAGTCGCATCTCACGCCTTGGTAGCTTGGACAGGACTGAACTTTCGTCATTGCGGCATGACTAAAAAATAAATGAATAAACAAACAAGCATATAAATAAAACAAATAATAATGAATTTTTAAGTTTTTTGAAACAGCTTTAAATTACTCTATGTAACACAACTTTAAATTGTTTCCACATGAAGTTAAAAACCTGAGACATTCACACCTGATATTGCAACCTGGATTCTAGTTACATGGCGGATCAAAATCACGGAATATTTTCTGCTGTTTTCGCACTTGAAAACGCGACAGCAATTGTAGTGAAATTCAGACATTTCCACATCGTCGTGTTCGACATCACCACGGGCCCATTTCAATATTTCCACAAGGACTCGTGTGTAAAGTCCAAGTGGAATGGTATCACCTATAAAATTAAGGTACAGTGACTGCTGCAAACTCGACGACAACACTTTCTTAATATCGCTATCCTCCCATCTTTTAGTCACCATGGATGGAACCAGATAGATGTTTTTCCCCCAGTGACAGATTAAGCCCACTCGAAACATTATATCTTTCAAGGCTTTCTCTTGGCTATGGTTCTCTAAAGGAATAGGAAGGTTTTCGAAGTCAAGCACTCCTTTTGTCGTGAGCTTTTTCCAGGTACGTGAATTGGCTGTACCCCAGGAAAGCTTTGGGGCAACAGTTAATACTTGGGTGAACAGCTTTACTAGCCATGATGGATCAAGTACAACAAGGTCGCTCATGGGTGGATTTCCATCAAAATGGACGACTATGTTCTCCTCGTGGAAGAATCTCATTGCTTCTTCGAACGTTTCGTTCACCTGACATTGTTCTACCAGTTCCCGTGCTTCATCGAGGGAGAAATAAGGGCAGTCTTTCAGCTTTTTAGACCTCCTCTGGGTATCGAGAGCACGTTCTAATAATAGCCAACTTACAGGGGTTTCGTCTTGAGCTTTCAAAACATCTTGCGCTGTTTCGAAGATTTTTGCTCGTAGAGCTTAGAGTTCACTGGCAGTGGCGTAACGGAGCTAGTGGGGGCCCTTAGGAGAATTTTGCTCGGGGGCCCCCGACCCCCCTCGGCTTAGACATACATTTCAAGACTTCAATGGACCGCTAGAGGTTATAGAGTCTGAAATCTGAATCAGATAAAAAGATATTACATTTGCAACTGAACCTTCATAATACACATGAAATCATCTATTTGATGAAAGATAAGGAAAATGGAAAACAATAACATGTAGATATTAACACTAACGTAGCATGTGCAAGATCTAGTAAATGCACAGAGATAATTCTTATGGTCATGCTGAACCAAAATAATGAATTACTCTACAACAGAGCTACAAACATAAATGCTATTTTTACAAAATAAGCTGGTAGCAATGAAAAAATACAATGCCAATTCTATTTATTTTGAATTATGACATTTAAAATGAACAGGACAAAGTATTTAAGCTAAATTTATGTCCACGCAAGACTGCATTACACAGTGTCCACTGTCTGAGAATATGTCCAATAGGCAATATAATAAAACCCAACATTTACGCTTTACAATTACAAGCCAAACTGTTTGCACCTACGTGCATTGAGATTAGCAAAACTGTTAATCAATTCCTTCTTATCAATTGATCTGGCCTTAGCTTTTCAATAGACAGAATAGCCAAGTGATCTAGTCTCTCTTAGCTCATTGTTGATCTAAGACATGTCTTGATGAGCTTTAGTTTGGAAAAAGACCGCTCTGCCGATGCCACAGTTGCCGGGATTGAAACGAAGAGAACGAGTAGCTTGTACACCATTGGAAACGACGAAGTGACGCGACTTTTAAGCACCAATTTTATCACATCCAAGACACAGTCTTTTTCTTCAATTTCTTTTCTAAATTCGTTAACAAACGATCTGAGCTCTGATTCCAAGTCTTCGGTAAAATCAGTTGGATACTGACTCAGTATTGCCGATGAAGCTCTTAAAAGGTCTTCCTGAGTAGCCTTTACCATACGTTTGGGAAATAAAATGTCAAAAGTGGACGTTGCCATGTCTTGACCCTCAAATCTTTGCCACAGTTGCATTAAATCTGTACCTACTGTTTTATAAAAGACATTCACTTTAATCGCTTGTTCAGGATTATCTATATTTTCGTCATCACACAATTCATCCAAAAACCTCTTGACCTTTCTTTTTCTCTTTTGTTTAAAATGGAGGGCAGCATCCCATGATATGGCCAATGCAGAAGCCGTTAGCACCACAGAGTCCCAAGAGTGCCGTAGAATTCTTAGCTCGGAAAGAGAGCAGCTTACAAGCCTTGCAACAACTGAGAGATCAACTTTAGGAGTCTGCATTTTACGTGAAGTGGAGTTTATTGCGTGGAGAATTCGTTCCCAAATAACGATAAATAATACAAATTCATAACTGCCTAATTTTTCGTTAAGACATCTAGCCTTGTCCCTTTCTTTTTTATTTGTCGATGTTAAAGACAGTCGCGTTAGAATCTTCATAATGTCCCGATATCTGTCGCGGACGGCACGAACTGCATCTATTCGCGAAGACCACCTTGTCACACATAATTTCTTCAAAGTGAGAGATCCGCGAGCAGCATGGATTCAAAGTTCTTCCCACCTATTCAACTATGACCCAAAGAAATTAAATACCTCACGCAATAGCCCAAAGAAACGTTCATTCTCCTGTATTGAGCTAACCGCATCATTTATTACTAAATTCAAGTTGTGACAACCACAGTGTACGAATGGAACCGGAGATTGGACCATCTCTTTAATTGAACTTTGCACACCAGTGTGAATCCCGCTCATTACACTAGCTCCATCATACCCTTGACCTGTTAACCTACAAAAAGACAAACCAAGTCCTTCAAGAACTCCTTCGCAGTAGAAGCTATACCCTCTGCCTTTGCATCATTCAATTTAACAAAACCCATGAAAATCTCAACCACCCTACCGTCTTCACCCTCAACCTGAACCCACCTAACGACAACGCTCAGTTGGTCCACCCGTGAGATATCACTAGTCGAATCCAAAAAAACAGACCAAAATGGTGCATCGTTGATCTTTTTGACAAGTGATGACGTTACCGCATTTGCAAGAAGACTAATTAGCTCATTTTGAATTTTGGCACTGAGATATTTTGTAGCTTTAGCGGGAAGCGAAATAACTTCCGGAAGCGAAATAACTTCGGAAAGGACTTCATCATATTGTGCAACCAATGCAACCGATGCCAGAAAGTGGCCCCCTTCACATATTCCGTCAGACACGGCTTCTCGGTGCCCCATGAAAGCCAAACTTAACGATGCCAAAGTCAAGATGATTGACAGGACTCGTTCCAGGACTTTGACCCAAAACAGTGAATTCTGGCGTATTTCATTCTCGTTTTCTTCATCAAGAACTTTTCCAGAATTCCATCTTAGACAGACAGCGGATGTTTCTATGTGCAAAACTGACTTTTCGTGCCGATTGATCTTGGCAGACATATTATGAGTAGAACCCGATACGCCGTTTACCAAGCCTTTTGACTCTCGTAATTGTTGTTTGAAAGATCAGCAAATAGCCAATAAACTTCATAGTATGGTTTTTTCAGTTCGTTGGAATAACAAAGCCAGCCTTTTGGAACTGAAATATTATCGACAAATTTGTTGTAATACCTGGCATGGAAATTAGTGACCAATGTTCCTGCTTCATCTCTGTATTCAAAAGGGCCAGATGGTCTACATGGTCCATGGTTTAAAATCTCCATTTTTTAAGAAGCGTCGTTGATTGTCTCGCAAAAGTGGCCGCGGTCTGCTCGATAACGTCTCGACGAATCAAAATCAAACTGAGATCTTTCACTAATAGAATTCAATCTTGAAGATGGATCACTTGAATGGCTTATAGCGACACTATTTTCTGGTACTGGTGCAGTGACAATGTTCTCTTCGTTAAATGGCGCAATGCTCTCTTCTTTATCTGCTGCTTCTTTCTCTTTACTCCGTCTATTATTTTCAGATATTTCAGGATTTTGCTTCCCATAATCTTCATTACTATCACTGTCACTCGAGGAGGCAGGACAATCACCTTGACAAATCGTTAATTCATCCTTTTTCTCGGTCTGAAGAAAAGACGATATGTTTCTCGTACTTTATGTGGCAGCTTCGATCCTACGATTTTCCTCTGCTCTTTTAAATGCACCAGAATTATACTTTTGTTTTAAATTTGATGCCATAAATTAGTGTAGGAAATAACACGGTTCAAGAAGAATTAATGAAAAGTGGCACGCGTGTTTCGCCAAATATTTGCTTTAGCGTCTGTAAAAGCTCGAGAAACAACAACGCTGACGTCAGTAACTAAATACCACTAGTAAAAAAATGAAAAGTTAATTTCGATGTCATTAGCCAATCACAAATAAGTAAAATTGATTGAAATTGTATTAACAGCGAAATTACCATAACCAAACTGACGTCCTAGCAAAACAAACGTTCGCCAAACGTTGTGACCATCGTGTTCTTGGAATACAAAGTAGCCCTCACAGACCGCTGACCACAGTTCGGCCGGCGAATTGGCGCCTGAGATACACTTATGTGATATGCCGCATTATTTGAAATGGTAGCAACAACAAGAAATACGAATATTATTGTGAATAAAATATTAGTGAAAATTTCTCCCTTGGTTTATCGTGTGATAGGAATCATAGGATATCATTTCTTCTAATTAGTTTAAACCTTGAAAGTCATGACGTCATCATAGATTCTTCGGGGGCCCCTTTGAGGTTGTTAGTCCTTAGGAGTTGTTCTAACCCTGACCTTAGTCCGTTACGCCACTGCCCGCAAGAAAATGCTACGGTTGAAATATTTATGCAACCTTTAAGAAAAACGCTGAAGACAGCCAAGATAGAAGAACGACCGTGGAGACAGGAGTTAAATCGTTTCCTTTTACAATATCGAACAACCCCACATTGTACCACAGGTGTACCACCGTCAGAACTTTTATTCAATAGGACAGTAAAAAGCAAAATTCCCGTGTTAAACGCAAAGAAAGTCATCAACCGACACAGAGAAGCTAAAACGAACGAAGAAAAGTTAAAAAAGAAGAATAAAGAATATGCAGAACCGCAAAAGAAACACGAGAAACAGTGAAATTAAGATTGGTGATTATGTTTTGGTGCGACAGGCCAAGAGAAACAAGTTAACATCGACCTTTAGTTCGAAACCGTACAAAGTGATAAAGAAGACCGGTCCACAAATAACGGCACAGAGAAAAGACGGTCATACAGTAACACGAAACGTATCACATTATTTACAAGCGCGTGAAGAAGTTTGATAATGAAGATGATACAGACGATGAGTGTTTCGATAATTCCGAAACAACTCCACAAAACAATCAACCTGTGAACAACAAAGATGATCATGAGCAACCACCTCCAACTCTAAGAAGATCATCTAGGTTAAGTCGACCACCACAAAGATTTGGTCAGGAACTTCCATCAAATCTGATAGGCTCGTTTAAATATTGAAATGACAATATATATGTATAGTTACTGACTTTAAATTGATATTGATCCATGTAGATACCTTATAGGCTTATAACATTGATATTTCCTTTAAAAAGGGGAAGTGATGTAGTGACTTGAATCCGGTGCAAAGACACGCCTTTAGAATATGATTGACGTTTTGTAGAACAAAAAAAAGAGAGTTGCATATACACGGTTGGTGAGTGGACAAGATAGTAATAGAGAATACGAATATTACAAGAGCATGGATAGTGCTTTTTACTCGTTAGGACATATCCAAGAAATAGTCATCCTTGGGGAGGTGGCAGGGAGGCTACAGGCCCCTATGTTGCGAAAGCTATACCCTATCCCATCTGGGAAAAATTCATAATTTTTAGAGGAAAATCTTAGGAAAAGATTCAAAGGATTTAGAAGTAGTGCAAACTACAGAGATATTTGTTGTAAGTTCCCAGTGTAGCGCCGCCAGTTTCTGCTCAGCAGCTGGGTGAGATACTTCATGTAAATATGTAAATATAGCTTGAAAGACGTCACAATGACGCAGGTCGTGGCGAGACGAGGAGGTCTAAACCCACGACTGTAAAATAATTTTTTGAATGAAATAAATGAATGGAATACAGTCCCTTGAGCGTTGATTTGTGTACGAGTAAACCAGTGTGGGGGAGACCTTGACAAGTTCCGCAACATAGTGGTCCGATCGAGCCGGAGTTGGGTGGTTTACGAGGCTGCGAACAAAGAACGATTGAATTTGCGCTAGCGCCGGGAGAGGAAAAATCTGCGTGAGGTTTGAAGACAACCAGTATGGACGAGCTGACGAAGAAAAAACGAGTGAGAGGAGGCCACAGAGCATCGGCAAGTAGGCTTGTGGCAAAGATTGTCGACGCGATTGCGAACGCAACCCCAGAGAGTCCAGAGCAAGACGTAGTGTGGCTGAAACAAAGCGAGATCGCGTTAAGAGACAAAATCAAAGTTTTGAAAGAGTTCGACGAACAGATCATCGATATACTCAGCAGTTCGAAAGACGAAGCCGTTGACGAACAAGTAGTCAAAGAAATCGAAGATTCCGACGAAGCAATCGCAGAATTGGAAAGAAAGTTGATTCAACTCGATAGCGTGCTGAGCAAACCCAGAGGACAAAGTCCGTCATTGTTCACCGCAACGCACCCCACATCAGCTGAAGAAAATCTCAATCAAAGTCATGTTTCATCAACTAGTGTGTGCAAGACCGTTAGAGCAAAGCTCCCGAAACTTAGATTGCGGAATTTCAGTGGGAAAATTTGTGAATGGCCAGATTTTTGGGACGGATTTTCCAGCTCAATTGACAACAATGACCAATTGTCGGATGTTGACAAGTTCGCATATTTGCGTGGATACTTGGAAGGGTCAGCGAAGTCCACCATTGCCGGACTGTCGTTAACTGGGGCGAATTATAAGTGCGCAGTGGAACTGTTAAAGAAACGTTTTGAGAAGAAAAGCACAGTTCAACGTACTCGCTTGAATGAACTTCTTCAGTTGCCCGCGGTTTACAAAGAAAGAGACACGCCAAGATTGCGGAAGTTGTACGACAGCTGCGAGGCACACAATCGCGCATTGAAAGCTCTGGGAGTGAGCGAAGACTCATATTCGGCCATTGTTGTTCCAACTATTATGGAAAAGCTACCCGAACAATATCGGTTGACGATTACGCGAGGGCGGAACTTTTTAGAATGGTCGATGGAGGAGATGCTGGGCGCCTTTGAGAAAGAATTAGAACTTCGTGAAGCGCACAATGCAGTAAGTGCGAATTCCGATCGAGAGCAGGAACGGAACTCGAGCAAGGAATATGGCCAACATCAACATGGAACCACGGCTGCATTGTTAGCAAATGAAAAGAGAGGAGACTGTGCCTTCTGCCTGAAGAACCACAACCATGCAGACTGTGAAGGAGAAAAAGAACCCAAAACGGGTAAGACATTAGCACGTAAATACGGTAGATGTTTTCTTTGTTTATTTAAGGGCCATAGAGCCAGTAACTGTATTGTTAAGAGTAGGTGCAATGTTTGCAAATGGAGCATATCATGTTGCCTTGTGTGATGCACGGCCTGAGGAAGACGATAAGAATGATAAGGCAGTTAAACCCGATGAACAATCTAAACAGGTTCTGGAAAATACTAATGTTCATGTAACTAGTTCCAGCAGCAACTTGCATGCAGGAACTGGTGGCCTGGTTGCCTTGCAAACTGCGCGGAATTTTAAAGGAGGAAAGGGAGGCTAAAGTGAGGGTCTTGTTCGACGCGGGCAGTTATCGCTCATTTGTTATTTCAAGAGCAGATGGTCTTGCAAATCCAAAAGGTTTGAGAAGGGAAATTTTAGGAATCAATACGTTCGGTCAAAAATGTGCCAATGCTGAACAAAGGGAAGTGGTTGAATTAAGGCTTGAACCTGTAACTGGAAATAAGGTTATCTGTTTGGAAGCATTAGTAGTGCCAGAAATCTGTAGCATACAGAATGGCCATGTGGAATTAGCACGAAAAGAATATCCACATTTGAAAGGTATATGGTTTTCAGATGTTTCAAGGTCTCAAGGTGAGCTTGAGATAGATGTGTTGATAGGTGCAGACTATCTATGGAACTTTCAGACAGGCACAACAAAGAGAGGGAAACCAGGAGAACCAGTTGCCATAGAGACTGAATTAGGTTGGGTTTTATCAGGGCCTTTAAAGGGAAAATGCATAGAAAGAGTTGAATCAACCCAAGTGAATTTTGTTGGTCAGAGAATTAATGAGGATAATTTGGAGAGTAATGTTCATAAGCTGTGGAGTTTTGAAGGGTTAGTCATCATTGAGGAAGATAAGGTTCATCAGGAGTTTTTAGGTAACATATAATTCACAGGAAGTAGGTATTCAGTGAAATTACCATTGGAAGGAAAGTCATGATAAACTGCCTGACAATTATGCAAATAGCCTTGGTAGGATGAAGAGCCAGTTGCGACGACTAAAGGAGCCAGAATTGTTGAAGGAGTATGATTCTATTATCAGAGAGCAGGTAGAGCAAGGGATAGTAGAACCAGTAGCAGCATTAGAGAAAGTTGGTAGGATTCATTATCTTCCACACCAAGCGGTCATTCGCAAGGACGCAGTGACCACAAAAGTCTGCATTGTTTATGATGCTGCATCAAAGGAATGTAAAGGGGGAACATCACTCAACGACTGCTTGCATGTAGGCCCATCACTCAATCCGTTATTGTATAGCATACTGGTACGGTTTAGAGAAAACAGAATTGCTCTTGTAGGTGACATTGAGAAGGCTTTTTTGAATGTGGAGGTTGATCAGTCAGATCGAGATTGTTTGAGGTTTTTGTGGGTTAATGATATTGACTGCGAAAAGTTGGAAACAGTTGTTTATCGGTTTCGTAGAGTGGTTTTTGGATTAAATGCATCACCATTTTTGCTTAATGCAACACTAAGACATCATGTGTCAAGGTATTGTGAGACAGATCCAGAATTTGTGCAGAAAATGTCAGAAAGTTTTTATGTAGATGACTTAGTTAGCGGCGAGAGTACAGTAGAGAAGGCATTTCAGTTATACGATAAAACTAAGAGTAGGATGGTGCAAGGAGGGTTCAAACTTAGGAAGTGGCTGACTAATAGTAATTTGTTGGAAGGTGAAATTAAAGTGCATGAGCAAAACCAGGATGATATACAACTACGCAGTGATCATGACCTTGAATCCTATGCTAAACTATCTCTTGCAGTGACTGGATGTAAGTCAAAATGTCATATGGTGTTAGGTCAAGTTTGGAATAATAAAAGAGATGAGTTTAAGTTTAAAATTGCTCAAGTTGGGGAGAAGGCAAAGGCCTTATCACATACCAAGCGGAATTTATTGAGTGTTTTGGCAAGTCTGTTTGACCCTCTGGGAATAATTAGTCCTGTGATTGTATGTGCCAAAATATTGTTTCAGGAGGTATGCAAGGATAAGCTTAACTGGGATAAAAACTTTACTGAGACATTGCTGAGGAAGTGGGAGAGCTGGTATATGGATTTGATAGAAACGCGGGAAATAACTACTCCTCGTTGCATATATCAACATCCTGCAGAAGATGTATTAGAATGTACCCTGCATGGATTTGGAGATGCAAGTCAGAAAGCATATTGTGCAGTTATATATTTTGTGTATCGTAAGAACATAGATATTTATGTTCGCCTGTTGACATCAAAGGCGAGAGTTGCTCCCTTAAAAACAATTAGTATTCCCAGGTAAGAGTTAATGTCAGCAAGGCTGTTGGCACAGGTTATGAATTCAGTTAAAGTATCACTTGAAAACCAGGTCAAAGTAGACAGTATCAAGTTTTGGCTTGATAGTATGACAGCACTTTATTGGATAATGAATCGAGGTGAGTGGAAACAGTTTGTCCGTCACAGAGTGAATGAAATCTTGAAGCTAACAAACAAGGGGGATTGGGGGCACTGTCCTGGGAGAGAAAATCATGCTGACATAGGGTCAAGAGGTATAGTTGCCTCACAATTGAAAGATAACCAGCTATGGTTTGTGGGGCCTGATTGGCTTGCTAAATCCGAAGATGAGTGGCCAAGCGGTAAGGTGACTGACAAAACTGCATCAGTTTTGGAAGAGGAATGTAAGTCGGTGATAATGGTTGTAGAGGTGAAAAAATCAGCTAGGGTTAGCAACCTGATAAATTTGAAGAATTATGGGGCAGCAGAAGACCTCTTTAGACTAACAGCCTGGGTTCTTAGGTTCGTGTTTAATGTGCGAGCCAAGGCAAGGAACACTGATAGACATAGAGGAGATTTGAAGGTAGATGAGTTAGTTGAAGCAGAGAACTTATGGATCAAAGATGCTCTGATGGAGTTGAAAACAGATAAGAAGTATCCCCAGCTGAGTAATAGTTTAGGTCTAATGAAGGAAGAGGGTATTCTGTTGTGTAAAGGTCGATTTAAAAATTCAGATTTGGAGTTTAATACAAAACACCCAATTATCATGCCAAAGGACCACAGGTTGACTGAATTACTTGTTGAGAAATGTCATAGTGAAGTGCACCATTGTGGTGTACGGGCAACCCTAAGCAGAATGAGAACTAAGTATTGGGTTGTAAAGTGAAGGCAAATGATTAAGAAAGGCATAGGTAGATGCATCACTTGCAAGAGATTGGAAGGAAAACCGTGTAACATGACACAGATGGCAAATTTGCCAGAGTTTCGAGTTAAGCAGGCTGCACCCTTTTCTAAGGTAGGAATAATAATAATAACATAATAACAATAATAACAACTTTATTAATGTGTCAATGTATTTAGTTTTCACAACTAATTGGGGACACTAAAAAAAAAAAAATAAAAAAGAGTGTATATAAAAATAAGTGTATATACAGTTAAAATTCGTAGCATATATAAAATATAAAATAGACCAATAAGTATATAAAAAGTTGTTTCTAAGTATTGCAAAGGCTACAGCAATTATTGTTGTTATTTAAAAGCGACGTTAGGTCTTTTTTTCTAATGTTCTTTTTAAAGGATTCAATATTCGAGGAACCTTTCAATTTGTTATCTAATTTCGACCATATATAAGGTCCTTGATATCTCAGAGAATGTTTTCCATGGTTAATTGTATTAAAAGTAGGGATATCAAAATCACTGTTTCTTAGCGAGTAACTTGTGTTTTTCTGCTTAAATAGTTCGCCAACAATAATCGGCGTGAGGCCATATTTTACTTTGTACATTAATATAGCGATATCTTGCAGTCTTCGATTTAATAATGAAGGTAGCTCTGCGCGAACCAGAAGGTTTTCGTATGTTTCTGAACGGGAGTTAAAGACTGCTCTAAGTGCACGTTCTTGAATCCGCTCTATTTTTCTGCTATCAGAAGATTTGCAGTTATGCCATACCAGATGGCAATATGTTAAGTGAGGCAGAATGGATGATTTATAGATTATCAGTTTTGCTTTGGATGGTATCAAATTTCGTAATCTCAATAGTACACCAACTTTTTGACTTGCTTTTATGCAAATATTACTTATATGGTTGGTGAAATTAAGCTTATCATCTATTTCAACTCCAAGTAATTTGATTTGCCAAGTGTTGGTGATGATCTGATCTTCAATCTGCAAGGCTTCAGTCTGTTTATCTGAGTCAATGTTTCTTGGATTGATAGTAAGACATTGAAACTTTTCTGTGTTGGCAAGTAAGAAGTTATCCCTATACCATGACATGGCTAACTTTCCTTGATTTTGTAGTCTGGAAGATACGATATCGTAGTCCGACCCTGTTACATATAGCTGATGGTCGTCAGCATACATGAAAAGGTTTGTATCTTTAGCCATCAAGGTCATGTCATTCTGGAATAAGTTCCATAATAATGGACCAAATGAAGATCCTTGAGGACAGCCACGTGACATTTTAGACCACTCACTTCTGATAGTGCCAAGTTTTACACGGCTATATCTGTCATTCAAAAACGATCGAATGAGATCCGATGATTGATTAGTGAACCCATATGCTTTGAGCTTTTTGATGACTAAATTGTGACATAGAGAGTCAAAAGCCTTGCTCATATCTGTAGACAGAATAGTCACTAATTCTTTTTTGTCGATAGCATGTTTCCAGTCCTCTATTAGTCTTACTAATGTCATTTCAGAACTATGATTCTTTCTGTATGCTGTCAATCTTGGAGATAGAGTAGGATCAAAATAATGAGTTATTTGTTTACTAAGCAATGATTCAAAAACCTTGTCAATAATCGGAAGCGTAGTGATAGGTCGATAATTTTCTACTTGATACTTGTTCCCTTTCTTGAATACAGGAGTGTATTCTCCCCTTTTCCATATAGTGTTCCAGTTACTAGTTTCAATACATTTGTTGTAAAGACTCGTCACTGATGGTGCGATGCCCTCTGCTATTTTCTTCATTAATTTTGGCATTAGTCCAATATCACTACAAGATTTTCTACGATTGAGGTTTTTAAATGAGTCTTGTACGTCTTTTGTATTTACATGTTTAAATTGAAATGAAGAGTTGCTATAGATGGTTTCGATCATTTGAACACTACTGTGGTTGTTAAATTCATTTTCCGTTAGACTGATCACATGGTTGCCTCCGATATCGGATGCAATAGTGGAGAAATAGTTAGCAAAAATCTCAGCAACTTGCTTTTGATCTTCAATAATTCCGTCCTCTTGTTTGTTTTTAAGAAATATTGGATTAGCATCTTTTGTTTTGTTGTTCAGAAAAGGTCGAAATGTATCGAAGAAGTCACGTGGTTTGGACTTCATTTCTTCGGACTTTTTGTACCAGTATGCAGTAAGAGCTTTCCTTCGTTCACGAGTAGCAATATTTCGATACTTCTTTTTAAGTTCAAAGTTTTCTGGTGTGCGGTCTTTTGCAAATTGGATGGCATATTTCCTCTTTTTTCTTATAGCTGCTTTCCATTCTTTAGACATGAAACATACATCTCTATCACGAACCCGTTTCTTTCTCATGGGAGCATGTTCATTTGCAATACTATCAAAAAGATTTCTCCAGTAGTCATAAGCATCATCTAAATCATCAAAGATTTCACCAACATGCCATGGAGCATAAAGCAGATCTTTGTTAAATTTGTCAAAATCAGTAATTTTAGTTTGTCGGTAGACTAGAGTCTTGGTTGTATGTTTTTTAACCTTTTCTGTCATTTCGCCATAAATCATACTGTGATCACTGATCTCGGGGTTGTACACGCCGCAGTTCTTGAAAAGATCAGGGTTATTTGTAAGCATTACATCAATGAGTGTTTGTGAATTTGCCGTGATCCTTGTTGGTTCTTTTATAAGGCAGTGTAGGTCATTGACTTCTTCTAGATCTCTCAGAATTTTTCCCTCGCTACGATCTAACCGTAGTCTGTCTAGATTTAAATCACCAACAATAATGAAAGTTTTCTTTTTGAAACACGCCCATTGACAAATGCTATTTAATTCATTCTCGACTCTTTGTAGGTAGTTTCCATAGGTTTTGTTGTTGTTATCTTTCTTGGAACTTCTAGGCGGTCTGTAAATTGATAATATCAGAATATCTTGTCTGCCTATTTTAACATCAACTGCTATAGCTTCTAATGTTTTATAAGTTGTCGACAGAGTGAGCTTTCTTGATGGAATTGTTGTTGACATATAGACAAGTAGGCCACCTCCTCCTTTCGCTCTGTCCTTGCGGAACATATTGTAACCTTGCAATTTAAATTGATTGTTTGGATAGGAACGGTCAATTTTAGTCTCCGATATCACCAATATTTGTGCTTTCAGAGATTTATTCAGTATAATTAGATCTTCGAATTTGTTTGGGATGCTATTTATGTTCAAATGTATGAGAAGCGCATTGCTTGAGTTCTCTTTTCTCTGTTCAATAATGGAGCTATTGTTCTCATGACAGCAGACTTTGTTATGTGGCCTTGGTCCATCGGTTGACAAAATATTTGCATATTCTCCTTCTTCTTCTTGATCCTGAATAATGGCAGATATTTCAAGGTCATTTAATATGTTGGATTCAGCATTAAATCCTAAATCAGAGTAATTATTAAATGGCAGGCAACACCAGTTGCAAATCCAGTCGATTTGCGGATTGTCCAAGTAGTGTTTGAATTGTGTATCGGTAAATCCAAGACATTTTGCATGCGACCAGGTTTCGCAATTAGCACATAAGATAGCATTTTGATTTGAACGAACATTCCTCTTACACTATTTACATGGATATTTGACTTTAACTGCTGGTCCTGGTTGAGGATGAACGTCGCCACATAAAATGATTCGATCAAATTGGAATGAACTGGTTCCATTTGCTGTGTACAAAACTCTTGATTTCAGATATGAATTACCACGACCGTGTAGTTGTAGACGAGCACTGCAGAAATGTTTTGAGTAGAAAGTTGAAAATAGCCCAATCATTTGGAAACTGGTTCTAACTTCATTCTTACGATATATGGTAGCGTATAAACAAAGTGCCAGAACAGCAATAAGTAATTTCCCGGAGCCATATCGAGAGCGTGTCAACGCCATTACGCCACAGTGTTCTGAGCACCTAAGCGGAAGCCACTATATTCGTTCCGGTGTACATAGCGTTGTTTTCGTGCTGTGTGACAAGAGCCATACACTTGCAGTTAGAGATTTATCTGCTGAGACATTTCTTTGTTGTTTACGCAGATTTGATGCTAGGAGAGGAATGCCAAACCTGATAGTATCCGACTATGCGAAAACATTTAAGGCAGCTGAAAGGGCAATTAGACGATTGTTTAACCAACCCAAGGTTAAAGCAGAATTGCAGACAAAACGGGTCACGTGGAGGTTTAACTTAGAAAGAGCACCCTGGTGGGGCGGGTTTTTTGAACGAATTGTTCGGAGTGTTAAACGGTGTGTTAGAAAGGTGCTTGGCAATGCAAAACTAACGGTAGAGGAACTGACTACAGTACTTGTAGAGATAGAAGGTACATTAAATTCTAGGCCGCTGATAGAGGAGTATGAAGAGTACGAAGGAGAGGCTTTAACACCATCACACCTTATTTACGGTAGAGCAATCAATTTCACACTACGAAAGGAAGGTTTTAGAGAGGAAAGTAGCTGTGGGGAAAGGTTTAAATACACAATGTTGATGTTGCAACATTTCTGGAAGAGGTGGCAAGGGGAGTATCTGACAGGATTGAGAGAATTTCACAAATGTATGAGTGGAAATACGAAGAAAAGTGTGAAAAAAGGAGATGTGGTGACAGTGTATGGAGAAGGAGAGAAACGAGGTAACAGGAAATTGGCAAAGGTAGAAGAGCTAATTGTAGGTAAGAGGTAAACCAGTATACTTGAAAAGGCCAGTACAAAAACTTTACCCGTTAGAGATTCAAGCTGAACCAGATAAGAACAAGGAGGAAGGGAATTCCACTTCAGCTGAGTCAAGGGGTTCCTTGCATGACCTGCATGAGCGTCCAAGACGAGCCGCTGCAGTTATTTCAAAGGCGAAGATAAAGGCGATGCTTAATTCATAGATGAAACCTATATGAATCAAGGTGGGTGGGGTGTTGTAAGTTCCCAGTGTAGCGCCGCCAGTTTCTGCTCAGCAGTTGGGTGAGATACTTGATGTAAATATGTAAATATAGCTTGCACGACGTCACAATGATTCATTGTAATATAATAACATAATTGATTGGGGTAAAAATATCGGGGAAGTGTGATCAAGTCGTGGCGAGACGAGGAGGTCTAAACCCACGACTGTAAAATAATCTTTTGAATGAAATAAATGAATGGAATACAGTCCCTTGAGCGTTGATTTGTGTACGAGTAAACCAGTGTGGCGTTAACTTGACAAGTTCCGCAACACTCCCTTTTTCAAGTATATTGATGGACATTTTAAAAAGCAGATGATTTACCATTATTGACATACTTTGTTATTGACTTAATTCAATTGGTCATTTTTTTTCGTTTACTTACAAATAGTTCATCATTGACTTTTTAACCCTATTGGTCATTTTCGTTTCACTCCAACAAAGTGTCTTTTTTCAAATCGTCATTTTCTCATTTCATAAGTTTTGGCAGTTCCCTGATTCTTTTGGCTTTTTACACAAACTTCAACACAGCCAATGTAGCACTTTATTTTTAGTTAACAACAACAAAAGCACGTTCTGTTTCAGTTCAGCATTCGGTGAAGTTTAATTTGACAGAACTATGCATGTATGTTCTCCACGGAAAAGTGTCAGTCTAGTATTTATCAGATAGAATAATGCAGCAGCTGTGAGAGAAATATACAAGCACTGATACAGTCAGCAGTCATCATGTTTCCATCAGGAATAGCTGCAGGGGCTAATTTTTCTGTTTTTTCAGATTAGGACGGAGATCAGGCGTAAAGCAAATCATACGTTTTTACGTGGGTAAACAGAGTTTTAAGTAAAGCGGCAAGACCCCGTGATTCCATTAATGTCAAACCCAGAAGTATACGATTTACAAACAAACCGTGTAGGTGTAAAGCGATATATACAAGGGTTTTCGCCAGGATTTTCATGAGAGGAAGATGATCAAGTGAAATGGAAACGCCAAGTCATATTAGGGCTTGGAAAATCTTGCAGAGATAGTTCACGTATATGTCTTCATCCAGGATATTTTGTTTTGTTCGTGAAATCGGCCACGTAATTCTGTCAATACGTGTTCCACAAGTTAGTAGGAGTATGTGATGTACATCTGGCGCGCCCCATTGCAATGAAGTAGTTTTGTTCAAAATTGAAATTTTCTGGTCAAAAACGGTGTTGCAAGCGGCTACAAGCACAAAGGTTTGTAAGTTTAACGAAGAAATTGGCAGAAATTCAAGAGCTAGGAAAGCAGGTATAGTACTATAAACTGGATTGTGTAGTTTCCTGTTTTGTTTACCAACTCTTTCAGCTGAGAATGGAACCTACAACTCTGCAGCTCCAGTGCAGTGCTCTAAACGACTAAGGGAACGGAAGCGGTTTCCAGTGTACTAGCCATGAACTGTATTTGCTTCCACGCCTCGAGGTGCGAACGTTGGTCGGCGAAAACCATAAGGATATAAATATACTTTACGGTTTGTTAGATCCGGTTTGACTGTTGTCAAGTTACGTTTTGAGTTCTTTGTTCTGTTTCCTGTCCTAGGAAGCGAATGGCAGCAATGGATAAACTTGTTCAGTAATCTAGAAGGGGTCTTTAAGCCAAGATTTCATCTCTAGCGATATTTTGGCGAAATTACATAAGCGTCGCCATCTGACAGTGGATAACTCACCCTAAAGGAGAAGTCAGTGCGCTTCACGTGCATGCACAGGCAATACTTGCCCCTAGGCAAGTAACGATTGTTTCAAGGTTAGACTTCCGTGGCGTGGTAATCTACATTTGAACCACTAGATGAATATGGAAACAGCTGGAAGCTGTCATAAATAATACTGGAAGAGATTGCAGAGTACCAGTCCGGTTTTTGAGACTTTACTTGAAGTGGATACGCGGATATGCAGTGGTCTTGTTCTAGAACGAGGCAATCAGTCACCAAGTAATAGCGCATACTGTGCGTAAATTTAAGGGGTAGGTAAATAATTTAGTGGACTGTGATAAAGTAAACAAAAGATGCAACTTATATACACAATTTATTATGTTGAACAACGTTTAACAACCCTCCTCCTTGACTTTACCGTACATGTGTTGTCTTTTTGCGCTCTCCTAACCTCTATTGTTCAAAAAGAGGAAGGGGTGTGTCTAATCTATCACATGGACACACGAGTAGGCGGTGGTCTTTGTTTAAGAACGGACTCGAAGGTAATTCTGAGCTATATGCAAAACGAAAGAGGACTTTGCTCATGTTGCCAACCCAACCCAGATAATTAGTGAAATCTTTAATCCCGACCAGAGTAGAGGTATAAACTGACAACAGTCTTAATCACACCAATCTCACCCCTAGGTGCATAGACGTAAAAATAAAAAGTGGACTAACGATAAGCTAAAGGACAGGAATGTCAAAGAAATAATTCCTGTGCAACGACAATAAAATGCCAAGAATTTGTGCTACAAGAAAAAGGATTCTACATCCGACTATAGAGAACACCCTCTAACTGACAAGGGACAAGGTTCAGAGATTTAATCAATTTCCGAAAGAGTCCACCTTTAAGAGAAATGTTACTAACCTAATCGTACAACTGAGAGAATACAAGTTTCATCAGATGAGTCCTGGCCCTGAAAACGATAACCCCGATTATCAACATCGGTCGTACAAAGCACCAAGTTGAGTGGAAAAGAAAATCCGCCTGCTAAGGTATCCGTTTGTACCAGAGCTACAGCAAATAAACTCATGAGGTGGTACGTCAAGTCAGTCTGTCGGTAATTGGCAAATGTCGTATGGTTTCAAAGATGCTAAATCACTTTGTAACTAGCAGACACGTTAAGAGATACAGTTTTGACGTTACAAATGGACGATAAGCCATTTGAAGGGCTGCAGACTGTTATGAACGTTATGTTGAAAGGAAAGGAGGTTCGTTTTCCTTTGTTTTGTTTTGTTAAAATGCTGGTTTATAACAGAGATGTAGGTAAGTTAGCTCCCCTTTGTGTGACTTGGTCGGTCTAAATGCTCAACTCATGTTGAAAACATTCCAAACAACAGTAACGGTATTAAAATCTAACTAGGGAGCATGTTTGTCCTGTTTTAAAGATAAGACACAATCATCAAAGAGTAACTAGTCCTGTGGGGTCTACTTCCTACAGACACCCCATCTCGTTTAATTAATGTCAGATTCGACCTATTGTATTTGTGTGCAAACTGCACTTACTCGTTAATTCACGTGCGGAGCGGCAAATCCCAACAGGATCAGATTAAGTATAGTGCCACATAATTGCTACTTCGTTCATTAAGACCCCCAAAAATGTGTATAAACCCAAAGGTTAGGGTAAGGTTTGGGATTAGGATTCGTATACATTTTCGGGGTTTTAAAAGAAAAAAGAAACAATGATGTGGCGTATACTTAACCTGACCCTTCTAAGTGATGGTAGCTTGTCTTCACTTGCCTAAACAGCTATGTAATTCACATCAAAGTGTCGGAGACAATGAAGACTATTGCAGCTAGTTGATTATCTGTTTTAACACTTATGGCGGAAGTAAGCGGAATAGCAAGTGCCAGCCTAATGGCCTCACTATAAACCGCTACCAACGACACGTGAACAAAAATTTAAAAAAAGACAAACTATGTCTATTGTGCCACGAATTCACACGCTTTTCAAACGACAAAGGTTAAACGAGTCATCTTTTCCCTCTTTTATGTTATGTTACGTTTGACGGACTAGCCTAGCCTACTGTTTTTATTTGTGCCTCCTGATCAACAAATACGAACGATGGCTTGTTTTTCGGTTTTCACCAGTTGTTCTTTGAGCACTACTGCAAGTGATAGATCAGTCATAAAAAGAAAATGGATGTTTAACATCAATTTTAGTCAGGCAAAACTTCTCTAAAATCTGCCAGAAGTGCTTAGGATGGTATATTTTAAACAGAGGGGCGTATTACTAAAAAAATCCTCTTACACCTCACCAAAAATTAAAAAGTCCTGGAAAAAATCCAAGAAAAAAAATCCGAAAACCCGACCGTTTAGAGAATGCATAAAATCCGATTCGAAATAGCTCAACTCCAAATTCCCAAAACAAGTTTTTCGAAACTTTATTGATCTCTTTCATGGGTTTTTGTGAAAATGATAAAAAAAGTCCTTCAAAATTTTAAATATCGTCATTAAAGTTCGTAAGTATGAAGAAATTTTTGCTACAGATAGTCGCAAGGCAGTGAACAAGTTTTTTCTTTCTCGTAACTTAGCAACAGATGGAAACGTAAGAAGTTGACTCTAAACAGTTTACAATGTGGAGTTGTAGTGAATTACAGTGTAATTTGTGATGTTGAAACGATGGCAGTGAGTCAAGGTTTCTGTCCCACAAGAAATTATGCACCATAGACATCACGCATCTTTCATTCGATGTCCCACTTTGTGATTCTTTATTTACAGCATTTCACATACAGACTTATTCAGTAAAACATTGCGCATAACAGCACTGGTTCACGTGTGTGCATTTTAGCCTCTGGTCAAACGAACATGTGTTTCACCTCATATTTTGATCATTTCCGTGAAAACTTCTTCGACCTCAATATATAAACCCTAGTGTTCGTCCAATTTCCATTCAGAAAAATGACAAGTCCTGAAATTGTTTCCAAATCAATATTTTTGTAAGAAATAATCCTTATGTCGCTCCTTACATCAAAAAATGGTAAAAGATAACTATAAATAAATCTGCAATCACATAATATTTAATTAGAAGAGAAATCAGGCACAAATGATGAGGGGAGAAAAATCAGAAAAATCACCGAATCTTGTGCTCAAAATCCGAAAATCCAGAAACAACAGAAAACAACGGTGACTCCGAACAAGGATAACATTTTCATTCGACGTTTCGACTAACTTCAGTCGAAAGTTAGTCAGGAAAGTTAGTCAAAACGTCGAATAAAAATGTTATCCTTGTTCAGAGTTACCGTTGTTTTGTATTAAATGTTTCAATTAAACCAATTTTGGCCAGGCAGACTTTGACAATGCAGTCAGGCAATAGGCAGTAAAATTTTACTTGTCAAAAGGAGGTTGCCTAGAAAGGAATGGGGAAAGAATCACTCAATCAACCCATCATGCCTAAACAACACCTTATAACTATGCTCTGGTTAATTCTGGATACTTTTAAACATCAAAGAGGTGGGCACCTACAGAAGAATCACCTTGGAAAATTAATGGTAATTACACATACCAGTGTTGTTTTGACTCAGTCCAATTTTTTCTCTTAAAGTTTTAGCAACTTGAAAGTGCTTTTTACGGAGGCTTTCTTTAAGAGCTGCATCGTAGCATCCATTACTGAAATTCTGCTCTTGGTCCAACAACAGGTTAACAACAGCAAGTTTATTATTGGCACCTACAACAGGCGAAGTATTAGTTTATCAACAATAAAAATTGTTGTCCACTTATCCTTCAATTGATAAAAAATAGTCAACCAGGTAGAGATTAATTAATCATTAATTAATTAATCACAATAATCAACAAGGCAGCGTTTCATCTCCTCCAACACCAGACAATTTTACTGTTGATGGAAAGTCTTGGCTGACTTAGTAGGGAGTTTTTGGATTAAAATAATTAAATAAATTAATAAAGGGATTACATTCACATCACACGAGTAAAACTGTTCAAGTTTTGGGATAGTCAAGTACGCCAGGGCGTCCTAAAACATGGGTGTGTAGACGGCATTGGAAGCTCTGATCTATGCGTGATGCAGGAAACCCTCGCATATGATTGATACGTTCCAGATATAATCAGGAATTGGAACTTAAAGTGCATATAAGCCGTTCACGGTTTTTAGTTTTTTGTAAAGAGGATTAAAAACTGATTTTGTCCATTCGTTTACGAAATATCTCTCATTAAGTATTACCAAAAAGGTCGATTTTGAGCTTCCCGCCCAAACTTTTGGCGTATGATCTTAGTAGCTCAAGGGCCTGGGAACTAGGCAAACTTTAAAAATCACAACCAGAAGGTAAGTATGCTTTCATACGTGTTTGAGTATAAGTTTGAGTTCGACATGGTAATTATTGTACAAAATATGAGCATTTAGATAACTTTGTGATTAAAACGTAGTTGTTTTCTTGTGGAAAATCTATATGTTCTTGAGTCGCAGGCCTCGTTGCATGCAAAAATCTATACAGACAGAAAAAAAAAAAAAAAAAAAAAACCTGCAGAGGATTTATATGTACTTTACAGCTATCTCAATAACCGATGTGGAGTACGATCATAGTCATTTGTTGATGTGAAGTCACTGCCTTTGGTGATGAGTAATTTTACGATATCTAGATGACCCTTCTCGCAGGCATTGTGAATAGGCAAGTCACCATACTTGCTTCTACAGTTAACTTCTGCACCACGTTGGATTAGATACTCAGCTATTGAGAAATATCCTTTGTAGCAAGCATGATGTAAACCAGTTCTCGCTGGAAACCATCCTCCACGCTCTTCAATATCTGTGCCATTCTCTACTGCAACTTTAACGCCATCCAAATATCCTAAATATGCTGCACGCCAAACAGACATTTTTCTATTCAAAACATACGTATTCAAATTTTGAAAAAATGGAGCCCCATATCTGCTCCCCCCTCACCCACCTCAATGGGATAGGGTTTCACGGGAGCAGAGTCTCTGCAGAGCCCCACCCCGCACCGGTCCACCCGCACGGGGACTCCAACATTATAATAAATTCTGCAAAACTTTATCTATGTACAAGACTTCAATGTGGGAGCTCCATTTTTGATTTTACGTCACCTATCAAGAAATAACCTAACACCCCCGATAAACATCACAATTTTGTCTTATTCATGAACAGAAACACGTGGATTTTTTTAGTTATTATTTTATTTTATTTTTCCCTCGCCCACCGCGCAAAGCACGGTGCGAGTGTACTAATCTTGACGTGCGTGGAGTCCTTTTACACGCGTGATGATCCCCTCGCCCACAGCGTGGAGCGTTGTGCGACGGCCGAAGGCCGGAGCGGGCGAGGGTACTAATCTTGACGTGCGTGGAGTCCTTTTACACGCGTGATGATTAGTAGGGAGAAAAATTTTTGCTTTGTGTATGTATTTTTCTTTATATATATATATATATATATATATCCATGGTGTCTTGTTACTCAAAAATGCCGTGTGCCAGCTCGGGGACTGGTATGTTGTTGAACAAACCGTACTTAGGTACCGTATTGATGCAAATCAATTTGGTCTCGTTATTTTTTCCTTTGTATCGATCTCTCGCAAGTTGTTTACATTATTTGAACACTGAAGCCAGTAAATGATTTAAGACCGGCAAAGGAAATAGCTTTCTTGGTGCATGCGGCTAGTTTAAGCCACATCAGTAACTGGACAATTTATGACTTGACAGAGCAGTTCTCAAAGTTAGCTCCTTGGAATATGCATTTGCCAACTGTTCACTTTTTGCAGCAACGCTTTGTCTTGGTTCTTTCTGATTTATATGAACAAAAGACGTAAGGGAATTCGTTTGCTGTCAGGACATTTGCTAAGCGGCTAACTGTATTAAAACGACATTCTTCGCTGAAGTTGAATAGATGTCAATTAGTATAAATCTTGGGACTTTTCACGTTCTGGTAACCACTTACCTGAGCAGCATAATCACAGGTATGTCTGAATCGAGTAGCTTTGAAATACATGTTCTGCGAGCGGAATTGTTTTGAGCAGCTTTCAAAAATAGCTTCCCGACCTCATTCTTCCCCAAGGGAGACTTCTTGTACGAAATATTACCGCCTGGATTTTGCTGGTGTTTATTGGTAAAGTAGAATGAAGATTCTGGTTCATTCATCTCTGTACGACGATTACTTTTGAACATTTTGCAGTATTTAAGCGGACAGCGTTCATGGTCAATTGTTTGTGAAGTGGGATAAAACACTCGTCATCCAGAAGAGTTGTCCAGGTCATGACGGTCTTCGGATGCTTTCTCCGCTTTCCACACAAAAATTTCATTGCCTCAATCAGGATTTTTTTTGCTATGAAATGTCACCCCATTAAAGACGTTAGGATGTGTTTTTGGCTCGAAACAAAAATGCAAGGTAAACAGCCACCAGGTAAGTCGCTGCAAAGCTACTTGTTTTTGGTCACCAAATTATCCTTCGGCAAAACTGTTGTCCGCTTTAGTCTTTCTCAATTCAAGAGTGATTTGTGCATGATGACCTTTACCGTATCCGGTCGGTAATGCTTTCATCAGGATTTTAAAACCTCTCAAGAAAGTTTAAAGTCGTCTGTGTGTAAATTTACCGTTGAACCCTTTGTGTCGAGGTGCCACTGAATGCTTAGTTGAAAATACGCAAGAGTTGCAGGTTTATACGCCATTTTTCTTTTTTATTGATGTTTCGCCTTGGAAAAAGTACGTCCTTTACTTCCATCTTCTCGTTCTTCTTTCGACATAACTTGCACAAGATTTGCTTGTCAAATTTTATTTTATATTTTTCGATTTTTGGTCAGCGATAAAACTGCAGAATTCGTTCATGTTTTCTTTGTTTACTTCGTCGACTTCGTAATTCGTTTGATCTTCGTTACCAAAGTCGTGTACTTCCGGATGAATACTTAGCATAAACCCTTATCATAGCAGATCTTAAAGACATTTGTAACCAACTTTGAGGTAATGTATAATTTATCAATTTTTAAAGTCAAAAAAATGTCAGAAAAATATTCAATCATGAGCTGTCCGTAATGCCGGTATCCGTTTGATAACCTATGAGAATGCTCCACTTTTAAGACGGAAAGTCTGGTCATCTAATAAAACAATCTTTCTTTAAGGCAAAATGAGTGAGAAGTCTAATTGGAAAATGACACGAATTACCATAAACCAGCAAATAATTCAGGGTATTGATCCTATCATTCGTTGTTTAATAATTTAATTGTAAGGACGGACATCTTACCATTTGTTAAGCCGTTGAACGTTATTCTCACCGAACTTTATGTTTTAATAAAGCAGAATGGAAATTTTAAACGTAAATATGACTATAAGCAGTCTAAATGTAAAATAATTTCCAGTTTGGATTGTTTATTTGCGACCAAATTCTGTGTGGATTTTTTTTTATTGCATGTCCTCTTCCAGTTATAGTCAGGACGATTTGTCTTTTTGAGAAGTTTGAAAAATTATCATTGTTACTTGGATTCTCGAGAGATTTATTGGAAGGGTCGGCGAGGGGTTGTTACCTGCACGTATTTCTAGTTATGTCTTAACTTTTTTTTTTTCCACTGAGCATGTGCGACAAGACATGAATTGGAAACGCTCCTCAAGGTTCCCGATAGACTGTCGGCTAATCAGAAAATAAGTTTCGTTCCACACTCTTTTTACACTACGTTGCTCCTACGTTGTTCAACTACATTCCACCAAGTAACCACTGTATATTTCGAACAACTCGCTATTCTACTCTCGGCATCAGTCGCCCGTCTGCAAACGTCTGCAAACGTCTGCAAACAAGGTCAGCTAAATTCATTTTTATATCTTAGACAATGAATGTACAATTATAGTCAACATCAAGGTGCCGTATACGAAGTTAACAGTTAATTTTAGTTGCCACGATCAACCCGTAATCCTTCATTTTCACGTGTACATGTGCGCGTACACTTCCAATTGTTCGACAATATTGTTCGACAAGAGCGTGGTTTGTATTCTGTTTTAAACTATATTGTTCGACAAGAGCGTGGTTTGTATTCTGTTTTAAACTGTTCCCATGTACTAGAAAAGTTCATCACTCTTCTGCCTCATAATGAACTAAATCATTTGGCTCGCGCAGTTCACTCTTTCACGGTTCAGTGCACATTAACACTTCAAATAATCGTTTTGGAAAGGGCATCTTACACTACATTCTTTTTCGCACTTATTGCAAAAAACAAAAAAAAAAACATTTAGTTATTGTTATTTTAAATGCAAAGTGTTAGAATGTTAGAATTCCATATAGATGAAATGCAAAATGGTAGAATATGTCTTAAGTACAAAAATAGTTATAAAATTATTCTTGGACTTCAGTCATATTCCAACAGAGCCTGGGAATGGCTGAATCCTTATGGTCCTTGTGACAAAGTAGAGTGCAGTGATGATGTCCATATTAAGTGAAAGTAAATTTTTAAGTGATGATATCATAAATTTTAAGACACTCCAGAAACAGTTGCAAAACATTCAGTTTTGGGCCTTCAACTGGCAATGAAACCTGTGACACAGCAAATTTAGTGCGATTAAATACTGTGATGTGTTCTTCTAGTTCATTATAACATGGTTACTATCAAATTATAAAAACACAATGATAGCCATACAATTGCCAGCTAGACTGCATTTTAGCAGACCCACTGTGTCACTGACTAGTTAGGGTAAGGGTTTGTATTAGGGTTAGTGAGCTGGAAGAATGGTCTCTGCCTTACTTGGGCCTTAGATTTTGATTCATGCATAGATTATTAAATCTGTAAGAACAAGTAAAAAGTTTTGAGTTCAAAGAGTTTACTTTTTAGTTTTGCAGTATAGCAAGTAATAATGTCAACACATAGCTTACAAGTTTCGAACTAGTCAAAATCAGTATGATGTCACCATTTATTGTTCATCATTTCTCAAGAACAATGTGAAGGAAATTTTCCCTTTTTCTCTTGCTTGCTCTGGTGCCTACATGTACTTGTGCTTCCTTCATTGTTTTTTAACAAGTAAACTGGGTTTTGAAGCAAACACATGAGGCCTAAGTTACCAAAGAGTTGCCCCCATCTTTTGACAAATATTCCCCAGATTTAAAAAAATAAACATTCAGAAGAGTCAAGTAGATGTTTAAAAATTTACAAAATCATTATTCATGAGATAAGTGAAAAGAGTATGCAAACAAAAAGGTTTGGAATTCTGGCAATGATAAGTCCAAAATCAAGTATGTGTGACCTGTTTCCATTGATGACTATAATTGGCTCATATAATGCTCTCCAAGAACAAAAATTAATGACAAAATTGGCAGTATTGGAGATAGCGTTAGAGAAACAACCATGATACTATGAATGTCAATGGGGAATGATAACAATTGCACCATTTCAAGAAGTGTAACACCAGCAGACATTGATAATTTGCTCAATAATATGGACCATTGATTAAAATAATGAAAAAGACAATGAAGATAACACACAATCATTCCAAACTAGAAAAAAAATGTAATGCCAGTAATACTATTGGCCCAAAGCAATGCTGTGTTAATTTCTTCCTACCTCTACATACTGTACATGTAACCATTACATGTACTTGTTCATAAATTATGCGTAATTATGCACCTGTACTCTACAATCAGTGCATACATGCCATTCATGTATGTGTCACTATGAATGTGAATGTGCATGATTGTGTACTAGTTTATACCTTTATATCTATGTGTGAGTTAATGTCTGTGTCATTGGGATAATGGATGGATAGATAAAAAGATTTAGTGAATTATTTTAACCTTTTATTAATAAAATTAGTGTGAGAAATTTGGTTGCCTCAAGGGTTTTGAAGATTCAAAACCTATCAAAAGCCCATACAAATTTGTGATGAAACCAAGCCCTAATCTTTCCATCAACCTTAGCTGTAACCATAAAATACACCTTTTCACTAGATAATGATAAAAACGGATTAAATAAACAGACAACATTTACCTTTGAGTTGTCTACTGTTAACCAATACTCCCAAATCAACTGTAGAGGGTACACTGGGCAGTGAATTTTGCACTCTTGCTGGATACTTGATAGGCCTGATGGTAAACAGTTCAGAAATGGGTAGTTAGGAATTGGATATGTTAACTTCTTGGTCCACATTTGACTTTTCAGTTTTTACTCTGGCTAACGCTTTAATGCCAGGCAATTTTTGTTAACTAGAGAACACTGATGTTTCGGACAAGAAGGCGTTGAGAATACCTCAGATCTTTTTCCAACTTTTAGAATTCCTTTGGCTAATGCCAGATGATTTTAATCATCAAGGGGAGATGTCTCATAATGGGAGAATAAGAATACTAGGTTTTGATGTGTTAACCTATTTATATCTGGCTCTGGTAAAGCAATTTAAAGTGTCTGACTTAGTCAGACTAATTCTGAATGAATATGGTCATACCTAAAAAGCAACGGGATTAACATAGGATTCAACCCTTTAAGTCTCAGTTGTTTCCACCCACAAGTTGAGAGAATAGTCTAGCATTGGCAAGAATTAAATTCCCAAGAGCTACCTAAGAAAGGAAAGAGTTAATTCTGGGAAGCTGAATTTCAAATGGTGTGTTTCGATTAAACACACTTCAACATTCTGTACATACAAGGATGCAAAAGTCACTATTCATAGTACAATGAAAAAGAAAATGCTGTATACTGTCACTGTGTTGAAGAATGCTATTTTGATCCCAGTACATGTCTAGATGGACTGTACTATTCCTGCGATTCAAAGGAACACTACAATTGTAATTCCCTCGTCAACTGAGTATTTTGTTGTGGTTGTTGAAATTTGCCACTTTGCCTGTGGAATCTGTTCTGCAGTATATAATTAAACTGTTTTTCTCGGTGCATATCTATGTTTTTACTTGCTTGACATTTTATCGGACATGTTTGTGCCAACTTCTTAAGCTTCAACCTCTTCCTCCCCTGAAAATGAACCCATGCTTTCTCTTTGCTTGCCTCGAATTAGCAGGATTTAAATGGGAAGGTTACCAAAGGCAACAATGGATTACCATAATGGAGACAGTTTTAATGCATTGCTGACAACTGGTAAGCACCCTCCTTCTCCTCAACAAATTCAGGTTGCATTGCTATTACAAGAATAAAATAAAAAATGTTGTCGTAGGTGTGGGAGGGTTAATTCTGTGAATAGGTTTCTGTACCACACACCATAATTGAACATGAAACCTTATCACTAACTAGGTTCTCCAAACATTTAGCTGCAAAAGAAAAGCAAACTGGGATTGTAGAGTGATGGGTCATGTTATATTGACAGAGAACAGGTGTTCTGGGCCTTCTGGCAAGTCTTGTGTATTGACATATCAGTTACTCAATGTGTGTACTGAAGTCAAACAACTGATTGACTTATTCAGACTTCCCAAACTTCATACAGTCCATCTGTTCCACCAATTATAAACCAACCCACTCTGTAACCTTACCCCAACCCTCTAATTTTTTGTACCCCTATTGTATGAGAATCTTGCCATGCAGTGATCAGATGTTACTTGTTTGATGTCTTTTTGGGCACAACAACTTATTTCTGAATGTTAAAGTATGAAAATCATGTGCACTAACAATACTTAGCTATATTAACATTAATCTCAACTTTACATGTAACTCTTCAATATTACTGTACTGGTGCGGGCCTAGGATTTTGAAGAAGGGGGTGTTTGGTATGCCAGATCTGGCTTCAGGTTTTTGAGGAGGGCGTGGTTAACCAGATCACTGGTTGTTGTAGGTTTTTAAGTGGGGAGGTTCCTTCAACACTTAAATGGGTTTACAATTAGAGAGAAAATATGCAAACAAAGTTTATTATATAAACATAGGGACAATGGCAAGAAACCCTCACATTGTTTGGTGGCTCAAAGGTGGTGTTTAAGCCCCTTAAACCCTCCCCCTAGATATTCTGCTGCTGTAGTTTTATGTACAGGGGGTGCTCAAAAAAAAGTAGCCATCGTCAAAAATATAGTCAATTTGGTATAACTGTCACTGGAAGAACAGAAATGAAAGAAAACCGTATATTTTTAGAATGTTTTTTTTGAGATCTGATCAAAAAGTTTTTGACATACTAATTTTAAGTGCTGGCGTGGAACACACGTCAATTCTTAATACTTTTTATGATGTCTTCTGCTAAACATAGTGCATTTTCTCCTATTTTTTACAAATTGGGTGATATGAACTTGTCCATAAAATTATCAAAATATTGCGCATCGTACAATATTTAGTTCATAACTTAACTACAAAACATTATTAGCCAAAAAAACAGTTACATGTACAATTTTAAACGTTTTCGTTGAGGTTTTATGTGAAAGTGATGTGGCTAGTAAGGGACTTAAAAAAGTCGACACCGAGAAATCTGAGATGAAAATTCGAAGGAATCATGAAATTCTTGGATTGCTTTAAGCTGAAGTTACCACATGTACAGTTTCAAAAAAAATTCACATTGATCTATTCTGGGAAAAAAAACAAACAAAAAAAGAACTTTGCATTAAGGTAAATTGAGTGGAGATTGCAGTCGTGATCCTGGTTCTGGATAGAAACTACCGATTGAAGTGACCGTTGAATTATTAAAATTTCCAAATCAGGCACCCCTACCAAACATCAGCTAGTTGATAAATTAGAAGCTCAGACAGGGTCAAATACTCCGCCAAAACTATAAGTCACCTCTTGAAAGAGAGAGAATTCAAATGGAGAAAAAAATCTGGGAAACCATTTGGGAGTGAGGAGAATCGTTTACCGCGATTATCATGTGCTCGTGAGCACATTAGTGGGAATATTGATGAATGGGGATGGATTCTCCTAAATCCCATTGAGAATTTATGGGCTGAGTTGGACTGATTAACAAAAGACCAAAAGTTGGAAAATGAAAACGAACCTTTGCAGTAATCAAAAATGGATTACAATCAATCACAAAAGAATACTTGCATCAGCTTATTGAAAGCATGCCTCGTTTATGCAAAGCTGTGATCAAATTGAAGAGAGTGCCAAGTTGGTATTGAATGGCACATACATTAGTTATGTACTTGAGTTACTGTTGTTGTCTGTAGTAGTTTGTAAATAAACTTTATTGGCGTTTGTGCGAACAAATTTGTTAGAGTCAAAATGAAGGACATCAGAGATGTACCAGGAATTTGTAAACTATAATATAATTAAAAAGTGCGTAACGTTTGTGAATTTCAAAAATCGGTTATTAAAAATAAGATTTGAGATGATATTTGAAATTATTTAGACGCATGCATCCTAAAACGATCATTCTTAACCACGTCTGTTCATCTTGTGATGATTATGTTACGTTAACCATTATTATTTAGGATGGCCACTTTTTTCGCTCACTCCCTGTATATAGCCATTATTTCTTTACTAGAGCTCAGGCAAATGCTATCCATGGTCCTTGACACGAAAGTCTGATCGAAAAAGCTTGAGAAACTCTTGGTTAATATGTTGTCTTAATGTAAAACTGACCTTCAGAAATAAAAACGTGTGGTTACCGAATTCCTGATGTTAAAAATCCTAGTACATTACTCACGGAGAAATCTAGAAATCTTAATTTAGACCTAATTTACCCTTTTTACCTTGGAAAACAAGAGGTAAGCTTGAATTTTTGTTGTCAACTGCGCAACTACCTCTTAAAATCTAGTTGTTTAAGAAAAGTTTGGTCATTTTGGACAACTGAATGTTGATTTCTTTCTTTAATCTCAGCCCAAGAAGTAATATATACTGCATACTCATTTATATCTTTCATGATAGAACTTCCATCACACTTGGGTGCACGACTTGTGTGCCGCTGGAATAACCTTTCATACTTTTATCAGTAACTATTGGTAAACAATTTTGCTCATCAAGGAGTGACTACAAGTCTGGAGGGGTTTAAGAACGGTGTCCTTAAACTTAAAATATAGAGTTGATTGCAGTCATTTTTTTGTATTGCAGTCAAATAGAAACACTTCATCTTTTTCGTGCTCTTCTTGGGGTATCGCAGATGTTGCAGATCGACGTCTTTGATACTTTCACAGCAGGTTTGGTCCTGCAACATTGAAACCATCCTTAACATCTGTATATTGCTTTAATTTATGAAGTTTACTTACAATAAATCATGCATTATTATCCATAAAGTCTGTTTACTTTGTCATACTGTGGTATTTATATCACTAATATCTTAGAATTTAAACTTTAAGCATGTCACATTCCATTTATGTAACATCACGCTGTAAGCCCTGCGATAGAATCATGAAATCAAATATAAACCTAACTAACCGGTTAACTCCAGGTTTATGGATAAAAAATTATCTATTGCTGAGATGCTTTTCGCCTTCTTAACTTGACAGAGACTGATGAAATCTAACAGAAAGCCAGGTGCAAACTTATCGTCTTAACTAACGAGTCGTAAAAATTGAACTTCATCGATAATAAAAGTTCACACGGAACTAGGAATTGCAATAGTCAAGTTTAGAGCGGTGAGTAGAACATTCTATCGCGAGGTCTGAATTTCGCTATTCATCGATAGTACATTCCATACGAAACCTCTCCACATTCCTGTATCCCACTTCCTACGTGAAGTTGAAAAATGGTTATTTCGACTAATTTGGCGCAGAATTCGATGGTTATATTAGCCAAACTCTCTTTCTCAAGAGGCCATTCAACTTCTTACTAACAGTTGCATTCTATTAGGTATGTCTAGCTCTGTAATACATGTATAGTAGCAACAAATAGGAAGTCTCGGTTTAACTTTAATGGAGCTTGAAATTTTTTCTTCTCTCTTTAAATAAATTTCAATTTTTCCAGGTTAAGAAGGTTATCGACTCCAAAATGAAATTCCACCAATAAAGCTCATTTGTTTGATAGTAAGGACGATTTCGAGCCTTAACTCGGTCCATTACTTCAGTTGCTTATAACCCTCGTACAACCAACTATCGCAATGGACAGCCATTGCGTTCAGTGACCTTTGTTAAACATACGCTCACAAATCCATGTCATTTGGACAATCTTTTACGTTAGCTTTACCTTGAAGGCAAACACGATTAAATGCTTTACCTAAATACTGATAAGCCTCAACGAATGAACAAATATTTCCTTGTGACCGTGTCTGCTTCCTCCTTCGTCTTCAATCATACATGAAATAGTGCTTGACCTTGAAATTTGAGTTGTTTGCATATTTATAATCAAGGCTGACGACATCTTCATGGTGGAACAAAAAATTGCATTTCAATGGCTCTTGTCAAAGGGGATTCCCTTCCATCTCTGGGATTTACCCATTTCACTCTGCAATTTGGGAGGCAGGACATGACGTCTTCCCCTTCTTACGATATATTTGCGCAGCAGCCAAACTGTGCAAAAGTGGAATTACCAGAGCTTCTTTATCGCTGTTAGTTGTCTTGAAAGTTGGTTCACACTAACAAACTGGGGTCAGTTGTACAAAGCCCACATACCATATCCATCAGATAAAACCTTACTAGTGAACACAGCCATTCACTCTTTCACAATCGAATTCAGATTTTACGGACGGAAAATTCAGCATTTCGATCTATAAAAAATTTTAGAAAATTTAGCTTTGGTGATTCAAAGCATGGATAGTGCTTTTTGCTCGTTAGGACATATCAAAAGAATAGTTATCCTGGGGAAGGTGGCAGAGAGGCTACAGGCTCTATGTTGGGAAAGCTATGCCCTCTCCCATCTGGGGAAAATTCATAATTTCTAGATGAAAATCTTAGGAAAAAATCCAAAAGATTTAGAAGTAGTGCAGACTGCAGAGAAATGTTTTACAAAAATTTGTTACAAAAATACTTATAATCGTTTTTCAATTACCATAGGCCGCAGAAGTCCATCAAAAGTGGGGGGAACTGACAAAAGAGGGCACTTTTGTGATTTGATTCTAGAAAATTGAGTAAAACCTCGTTACTACTAGCCAACTGTTTTATAACAAGAGAAAAGATTCCGTTTCATGAAAAGGATATAAAAATTATTAGCAATCATTTTATATTTTTAAGATTTTCTACTAAACACACCGTTTAGCACACGATCAGGGACTTTGGCCCCTACTGAATAAAATCCCAGTTTCCTCCTCGAAAGTATCCGGGTTTTGAACAAGAGCCCCACAACTGTTATAATTATACACTTTTTATGGTATGACAATAAAGGGTAGTTAATTATTCACCAATATGAAGGTGTATATAGTAACTCTTTTTAACTAATCTACATAACTTTGAACTGATATATGTTATTTTAACTTTTAATTATTTATTCATTTTAACCGAAGAAGACCTAAGCTGTTTGTTCAAACGTCTTCCAAAGTTTTTATCAACGTGTTTTTAACGTTTTACCTAGCCAGTGTCAATCATTAAAACTTTTAAAATATGCGCAATCCTGGCTGCAATTTCAACATTTTCCGATTATTTAGCTTTATTTGATCCTAACCTAATGCCCTCACACCAATGCCTGGTTGCCTTAAACCCTTACCATCCAAGCACTCATTATTTTTCAACTCAAACTGTAATTGTTTTTGAGAAAGATCCCTACTCCCCCAACTTTATTCACTGTGGCTATTTCGTTTGCCACTCATACGCTAAAACTTGGGCCGCCCTTTAAAAATGTGACTGCACAAAATGTTGATTAAGTCGTCATAAAGTCTATCGAGACAATCCAAATCATTGCTGAAACAGTGGTGGTACCAAGAATTCCCCCACGCAGGGACTAACGTCTCGACAGGGGTGCTACAATAGAGGAGCCAGGACCACACTTCTTTAATAATTTTTTTTCGTGAAGGTAGAAAACTTGTTCTTCTTCGCAAGAATAATCGCAACAACCGATTTGAAACAGTTTACTTTTACATTTGACATGAAGAGGGGGTATACATGTATTGTCTTTCTTGGTTAAATCAATAACAAGTGCTCATAGTTGTACAATATATAAATGCGCTATCATCAGTCAAAATTCCCGGACGAATTGTTAATTTTAACTCGAGAGAGAGGCTGTAGCCCCCTTTGCCGTCACCCCTGTGCTGAAACATTAGCAAACCTTCTTGAAGCATCTCACTCAAATTAGGAATTGTACTGGCTGTCCCAAAAAAACCGAAAACTATTGAAATCACCAATAACAATTTAATTGTTAGAATTTGAATACCTTAGCACTTGCTTTAAATTCCCACGGGCAAAAATTCGCGCACTTTTAAAGGCGATTTTCTTACCTAAATTTTAATACATGCACCTTGTCAATATTTTACGCATCATTACGTTCAGCTTTTTCGTAGGGTTTTGAAATTTTAACAATAAGTGATTTCAATAGTTTTCGGTTTTTTTGGGACACCTTGTATAAACCTGTGGAATTGACCCTGTCACTCTGTTTGGAAGATTTTCTTTTGAACTATTGTCTTCTGTGACAATAAAAACAGCGATTACAACCGATTAGGCTGTGTTATCTTATGCCAGGTTGCCGGGTTGATAATTCCTGTCGCATAAAAGAGGCATTCTAAGGGCCAGTTTACACGAAACCGGGTGTGTCGTCAAGCCGAATCAGGTCGTCAACCCGGGTTAATCCGCCTACAAATAAACTCCTGTCAATGTTTACATGATAGCCAGGTCAACCCGCTTTGCCGCGTAACATGTTGAAGACCTGGGTTGACCCAGGTTGGTGTGGGCGTGAAAGTGTGAATTTTTATTTGAATGTTCATGTAGAAACCAGTTGAATTGAGCAGGGTTCGAGTAAAGTGGTGGTAGATGTATCAAACTGGGTTCATTCTCTTACCCAGAATGCAAGATCGCCAATCCGGGCCAGCCACCTGATCGCCCCATCTTGGGTGAACGAGACTCGGATGGCTGGCAACCTTGGGCAATGTAAACATAATTTATTAACAATCCGAGTTGGCGTTCTGACCCGGGTTGGCGGCTAACGAGGGTTCGTATAGATACGCCTTATTTTCGATCTCTCAGTATAAGTAATTTAGAACAAGCGGAACGGGTGCGTTGTCACTCTGCTGACAAGCAGTAGAAAACACTTGTACGTTTTAAAACAAAGGTACGGCTTGAGTCATCACAGGAACGTATGACTCAACTTTAATTTTGATTATTCTTTTCCTTCGAGAAATCCATAAAAGTATAAATTTATGTTATTATTTTGGATTTGTTTGTGCATCACCATTGAGTACAACATTTGCAGGGTTGCTTATAAATAATTGAATACCTTGTTTTTAATTAGATAATTATAAGCATGAAATTTAGGATGATATGGTCATGTCATCTCGACGCCGAATTTGACCCGCTTCAAATTACGTCGTGATCAGATGAAGTGGTTCTTCACAGAAAACCTGACCTGGGATAGTAGAACTACATGATAGAGCCTTTGTTAATTGACTTTGATTTTGTTCTTTGTATGGTATACACGTTAAAAGAACACTAATATACTGCTGAAAATAGAGTCATGTCTGCGGGCCCATCCATTTGTTTTAGCTTGTATTACAACCAGAATACTATTAGGCATCGAATAGACGTAATCTTCGTGAGTACATCGGAAAGAAACCTGATGTGCGGACGTGCATGTTTTACGGCCCACCGTATGTTGCTCAAAGCATCTGAGGTGAAAAAATTGTGTTTTGTGGCGGTGTTAGGTGAGATGCATGTCGTTGGAAAACGGCAAAGGATAGTTAAACTTAAAACATGTGTCTGTTAATGCATACTGCGATATGAAATGACATTGTTTAGGGATTACGATAAAGTAAGTCACTTTACGATGAAGTATTTACGCTTAGAAGAAGTAAGGGGACAGACGAACTCTCATATTTATGCGAATAACACGCCTGAACACGAAGCTAGGATAACAGTGAATTACATGTACTAAAATGACCATGATTTGCTCAAACACCATGCCTTTAACTTCTTTTCCGTGTAGAACATGCGATAAACGATAAAACGGTATCCCTCCACTTTCCTCGTTCCTCCTTTGCTAAAGACGTGGATACGAAGCAAATTTGGTATGTTACCAAATACCCTGCAGTACTAAATGGCTGCCTAGCCGCGTTAAGGCTGTTTTACAAGTCAATGGGATTGCACACCAAGTAGTACCAAGTAGTAGGAGGGTTGCTCCACGTACGCTGTGATGTCATTGTTTTCGAAACTCTCCGTTTTCGTAGTCTGGACATAAACGGTAAACCGCCGTTTTGGAATCACAACACTTTGGAAAGCGTTTTCGAAAGGTCCCTGTTTTGTTTAACAAAACACCATTAACATGTGCACTAGAGGCCAAAACGTAGAGAAAAATGTTCCTTTTCATTCGAATCAATTTCGCGTCGCTAGCGTCCTGTGTAGATGCGTCTGTTGGTAAAGGAGACTTGCTCCCGACCACAGATTAGAAAGTAGGGTGGAACCCCGTTAATACGGTAACCAACGGGCCATAAAACTTTGGCCGTATTAACGGGGTGAGATCAAATTTCACAGCCGACCTCTTACGTCATCAAAACCTTGTTGGAGAAGTCATGAAACCCTCGTTTAACCAAAAACTTAATTGAACTGAGCTATAGCACAATTTAATGTACTGCATCTACTAAGAAATAAACATTCATTTGTTAAGGTATTATAAAGTTTCAAAGTAACAATATTAAGATTTAGGAAAAAAGTCAGCGACTTTTGATTGGCTCTTCTTTCTCTCATGTTGGTCACTCTGAAATGAAGCTAAAAAAAGACACGCGGAGCAGGAAGAAAAGTGCAAAAGTAGAAAAGCTAATAAACGTCGTTAAATTAAAAGCTCCATATTTTTTCCATTGCTTTAATGCTTTAAGCATTTAACTATAGCGCATATTGTTAAGATTCAAAATTCAATTACCATATTGTATTAAAACTAAAAGGAACGCATGCCTTTGATGTTATAACAACAACACAAGCACAAATATAATAACATTTGTATGTACGCTCACTAAAAGTATCTCAATTTATATTTCCATCAGTCGACACTTTTAGAGTGACCGTATTAACCGGGTTATTTCTTAACTTTGGAACATTACAATGTGGCCGTTGGTCGTATTAACGAGGTGACCGTATTAACAAGGTATATTTATTAGAAAATGTATTGACGTTTTGCCGGGACAAAAAAAAAGTGACTGTAATATCGAGGTGGCCGTATTAACGAGGTGGCCGTAAGGCGGGGTTCCACTGTAGTGTTCTTGTGCAGGTACCAAATAAACTATTGGTATCACGAATTATCCTATACACTAGATCATTTAGGGTCATTTTTTTGTAGATGTTGACTTAGGGCATATTTACCCGATACGATTGTTGTACCTGATTGTTTCATTTATCTGATTAACTCATCAGTACGGTGGCTGATGGACCAGCCTTAAGATCCGTCCCTTTTCCGTTCAAACATGTAGTTAAGTAGGTTTTCCGTACAGCAAAGAAGATTATGTGAGGAAATGGATCTTCTCCTTGGAAATATGACGCTGTCACTGTGAAATAAAAATATGTATCTCCTATTTGTAAACGCAGCTTTTCTCCATGAAGTGACATATCTTCAACGGAAAAACGCGCATCTCCTTCGAAGAAATAAGCGTCTTCCTCTAAGAAATAGAGGCCTTCTCTGTAGTAAGCGAAAATCGACGGTAAACCAGTAAGTTCGACAATTTAAACTAGCCTGATAATGTACTGGGATCTTACTGTGACTAGAACGTACTGACAAGTTGTTTTGGCGAAACTCTTAGAGCTCTTCGGCCTTTTTATTGTCAAATTTTGTAAAACAGCTTTCACTGACGTCTTGCATTTCACTTCTTGAACTTCTCCATCCTTTGTCGCACCGTTTCCATTTGCATTCGTCCTCCAAGACGAGGCTGCAAAGTTTCGAAAAAATTCGGCCTGTTTTTTCCTAACGCTATTAGATAAAAGTAAACGGGCGTTCTAATAGCATGGTTAGTTCTCTTGTAGCTGTATCAAGCTTTTGAAATTTCAAAATAGAATAATCTTTTACTTATTAGTTGACTATTGCTTCCTAATTTTGGTCAGTTAGGGATAACTTTTTACAAGGAAATTGAAGTTTGATTCAAAAATAATGGGTGTGAAGATCCCACAAGACACAGGAAGTTTGGGATGATCATTGTTTGTAATGAGAGAGAGAGAAACATACAGAATCCTGACAAAAAGCATCTTGAAATGTCAATATTCAAGTTAAAGAACACAAACAAATTGGTCATGGTAATATTTTGACTTTATTTGAAAGTTGCTATCTAATGTGAGGCATTTCTTTAGAGTGTGTTTTTCTGCTTAATTTCTGGGGATTGCTGGCTGTGAACAGTACAGGTATTTGAGGCACAGTAAGTTGCTTCTCATTATATTCTAGTGTGGTCTTTCCAACCAGAATGAAACAATTGAAACTGAGATGCAATGCACCGAATCTGTCCAGTTTACAGTAAGAAGAATCAAGGTGCTTAAATGCCGAGGTGTACCAGGTGGTCAGAAAAATACTGTAGCTTTGACAGCAATGGATGCAAATTATTTTATGATATTTTTATTATTATTTCATGAGATAATCTTTATTTTGGAGAAAAATTACTAAAATCTGGGAAACATTAGAATTAATTAGACATCAGCTAAAGGAGATCTCTTTATATTTACATTGAGGAATTGGGAGATTTCATAATGGGGACATACTGTATATGTACAGTACATGTGTCTTCAATTCAGCATGACTAACCCTGGATTTAATGAAGCAAAGCACCCTGACACATAGTGATCAGTTCAATAGGCATTAAAAGCATTCCCCCCTGGGTTTAAAAAGCGTTCCCTACCTGAGGTAGACAATAGGGGATTTCTGCAAATTCAAAGGCACTTTCTTTCAGTCAAAAAACACTTGAATGGTTGCATGCACTACCCTATACATACCAAAAAAAATTGAGAATCATTGAGAAGCTGTCATCAGGACATAGCACCATCCTAGGTGTTTGCTGTGATTAATTTGTGGCATAGAGGTGCACAAGGCACCAATGAATTTAAATGGAATACAGGAATGAAATCATCACTGAAGAATGGAATGTGACAATCTTAGTGAAATTTGATCTTCTTAGAATATTGTATATGAAAACAGTATCTCAATTTATCAGAAGAATAGTTCTTTGAGTAATTCAAATAAATTCCAAACATTTGTCTACCTGGGTAAAACTTCAACATTGATTTATCTCCAACCTGTACTGCAGTTTTGACCAAAGTCACTGTGGCAATGTAAGTCCTTATACTAATTCCTAACGTGAATCTTACTTAACCTTTGATCTGATGTTGATTCTTACTGTAACCCTAACTGAAAAATACTGTACAGTAAATGATTTATAGATTGCTGTTGTCAGTTCTTATGTCATCTTTTCCAATATTTTCATGCTTTACATGTTTATTCATTATTTTGTGCTAAAACTTTCTCTGAGCCTGTGGTGTAAGTCGTTGACCAATGTTAGTCTACTAAACTGCAGTTTCACGAACTGTTGTGATATCAATTGGACTCCTTTGTACATTATCTATGGTCTGATTTTCTTTTATTAATTTGGATTTTCCCCCATCTTATGTCAGAAGCTTCAAGTCCTTGATTCAGCATTCAGGGAGAACCATATTGAGAAGATTTTTCCTTGCATTTGAAACGTTTTACAAATACATCACTGACCTGAACAGGTGCAGTAAGTATGGAAATTTTCAAACTTTAGTAGTCTGGCTGGATACCACGTCAGTTTCCTCTTTATTTCCTAAACTAGTGGCAACAATTTTCCAATATTATTCATAGAAATATTCAGACTCAGTTCAATTCAAAGTCATTGAACTTTTCTTTGGTAAAGATACGGTAGAACCTGAGTTTTACGACACTACTTTTTTCAACCACCTGTCACATACAACCAGTTTTTCTGGCATGGACAATTTGTAGTTAAAATATACCTGTCATGAGTGGCCACCTGTCTAACACAATGGACAACCACTTTTTAGCAGTCAAAACAAGAAATTTTACCTGTCATGAGTGACCACTGCAAATTAAAATTGCTGACAACTCTACTCGTGTGCCTAACCTGATTGCTGAATTAAGTTTGGCAGAAGATCAGTGTCCTCTTCTGCCAAACCTAATAGGTACAGCAGATTTAATTTTATCCATCATAATTAAGTTTCATGATTTAAGTTTGCTGTTTGAATCAATGCCGCTCCACAATCACTCGAACTGTCTTGGCAAACAGAATACAGTAAACAAGAAAAACTATGCACTTACCACTTCAATCCAATTTTGATCACTTCCGTGCAGTTATACTTATACTGTTGTGAATTTCTTTCTGAACAAGTTAGGAAATTGAAGCAGTTCATGCTGACTAATTTCTTTCCACTTAATAGGTTGATGAACTTAAGCAATTCTTGTGTGATTCTTAGTTGAATGAAGCAATCGTCACTGAAATTTGGGTTTGGTTGTTCGGTCATAATAATGTATATTTTGCTTAAATTCATGCATTTTCCTGGAAGTTGCACGTGCAAATATGCCAGCCATTACATCATATCACTACCTGTCTTAAACAACCACCTGGCATTTACAACAACTTTTGCCTGGCAAAACGGGTGGTGCTAAAACTCATGTTCTACTGTAACAATATTTATCTTATACTCAATTCCTCACCCACTGTATTTTACCGTCCATGTGAAGTAGCAGCATTTTTGTAGAAGTACTGTACAATATTCTATCTATTTGATACAAAGGAAGATTTACAGCAGATTGCTGAATGACCAGTACTTAACGTAAATGTGTGCTTATATGTACTGATGTGGTATGGTATGACATGACTCCTTTTTGTACATTATCCAGAATCTAATTTTCTTTAATTTGTTTTATTTCATCTTATAAATTCAGGAGCTTTAGGAGCTTGGTTCAGTATGCAGGGAAAACCATATTGATATATTGACATGATATTTCCTTGCATATGAAAGTGTTTAGAAATGCATCACCTTCCTGAACATGTACAGTAAGTACATGTATAGAGGTTTTCAAACTTTAATCCAGCAGTATTAGTGTGCTGGACATCAATGTTAGTTATCTGGCTGGATACCAAATACTGTAGTTCTCTCCATATTTCTTGAACCAGCAATGACAATTTTGCAATATTTGTAGAAATATTCAGACTTAGTTCTGGTCAAAGCCATTGACCCTTTTGTGATACAGATAAAAATATATATTTTACAGAGGCAATTTTGAAACTTCACCCATAAAACTGAAGCCTGGATGAAACCTTGACTGAGTTGCGACAGAGCTTGACTTTGTTACATACTTGTAAAGTAATCTCTGGGAATGTAACCACATGTACATGTTACTTTAACAATTGTTGTATAGAGTAGTAGATATCATTGCTCATCAGTCATGATAACAACAAAGTAACCTGGTCATGTTTACCTGCTAAGTTGCTTGGTCATTCTTGATGCCATAGACAATGTTTGAAATGTGTGCAAATGCCCTCATACAGTAGACTCACAAATGCTGTATAGTAGCATCCGTTTATCAAAAACCAAATCCCTTAACAATTTGAACATCTAATGTCTGTCTCTACACCAAAACCTAAAACTTTTTGTAGACTTAAGACAAAGGTTATTGTGATTGCAGTTAAGATTAAGGTTAGTGACTAGATTCAAGTTCACATTGGGGTTTTGATTCTGGTTCAGGTAAGTTTCATATTCCAGTGTTTCACCTTGGCAACTTCAAAGTAGTGGCCTGCTGTCCATGACCTTAAGAAAGCTTGTGTACCACTGTGCCATAAATTAATGACAGTAACTTCTGGCAGACCACTGTGCCTGACCAACAACTTGTGAACAATTTATAACAGCAGTTTTGCCGGTATCTGGTGAATCAAGAGCCATTGACTTGAAGAAAGAGCCCTTAATTTGACCAAACAGGCCTTTTGTCTTCTTATGTGTGGTGCCCTTTTTAAATCTTTAGATAAATGATAGTTTCTAGTAGAACGTATTGAACAAAAAGGTTAAAGGTTGGTAGACTGCCAAATTTATGATTAAGATTTCTAATATTTCAAGCTACAGTGTATGACCCTTCATCTGAGAGTGAAAGAATTCGTTTTTTGAAACAGAAATCTTTATCATAAATTCAGCAGTCTAGCAACATTTTAACTTTTTGTGCTGTTTGATACTGCCTATGCAGCATCCCATTTTTATATCATTGTCTGGAAGTCAGCGGACCCTAGACAAGTCATTCATCACCAGAAACACTGTAACACTGGTCATAGTACAAAAGTTAAACTGAGTATGATTTTTCTAGTGTCTTGCAACCTTGATTGTGGCAACCATGCATATTGTAGAACTGTTAGGTCTTCACCATACTGTACAGGTAATGGTGGACTAGCTTATGTTTTTCTTATAGGTTTGTGGAAAAGCTGGATTAAGATATTTTTATCCAGCAAACATTAGAAACACTGTTGATTAATGCAGATGGCAAACAGTTGATGGTACTGTACATTCTTTTTATTATTTTTTGTTGTAACTATCGTTGTTATATCATGGTGGTCATCTTTACTTTTACTGTTGTAATTATCAGTATCAATGTCATGATCATCCTCATTAACTTGATTGTCATTATTGTCATCACCATTACCTTAATTACCACCATCTTTGTCATTCATTATCTGTCATTGTCATCATTCTGTTCATTTTCATGATTACTGCCATCATGGACATTGTAACAGTCATCATCATCATTGTTATAATCGTCAGGATCATTTTCATCATTATCATCATTTTCATTGACAGTGCCGTTACCATTCTCATTCACTTGTCATTGTTTTGTAACAAATTCAAAATAATTTTTGGTGTAAAACGAAGTCAGAGCACTGCTACTGACATTCATAGATAAATTATCATTCTTGTCGTTATCATTTCATCATCTTTTATTATCATAAATATTGTAATAAAGTAAATGATTTGAACCTGGGAGAATCGTGACATGTTTGTGGAGGTTGATCGTTCAAGTTAGTGTAGTCACTTTCACCAACAGTCTTTCTCAAGACTACACTAACCTGGACAATCAACTTCCACAAACATTTCATAAATATTGTCATTATCATTATCACTGCAATAGTTTATGTGATCACAATCTTCATCTTTATCAAAATCCTTACTTGATCCTGTTCACTCCTAGATGTTTCACGTTTGTGTTATTAAAAACGTATGTAACCTAAACTTGTTACAATATCCAGTCATACATGTAATCGTACCCCTGTACCCATAATCGTTACACAATCAATCATTGTATAAACAAATCATAGCAATAATCAAGTCAAAATCACTGGTCTTGTGCCACCGAATACTTATGAATAGTTCATCAAGATACTTCGCAAGGTTTATGATGTGAAAATAATTCCGAGAAAGGTATGCATTATACAGTAATCAGTTTTTTGACTGAGATAGCTCAGATTTGTTTCTTTGTAATCAAACCACCAGAAAACTACTGTTACTATAAACCCTTAATTAAATCGCTGGGGTGCTTATTTTCAAACCTTCTAGACGGGGGCTTATTAGAGAGAGAGTGTTAATAGAGAGGGGGCTAATAGAGAGTGGAACTTCTTTAAAGATAAAAGTAAAGTGCCTTTATTTCAAGGTAAAGTACCTTTATTTATACTAGATAATCCTATCAACTACCTGAGCTGTTCTCCCCAGTGGTCCAGTAAAGGCCACCCCTCATGGATCGAGTGTTACTACAGGAGGAAGCCGGAGTACCCGGAGAAAACTTGTGGTGCTTGGTAAAGTCAAACTGGATAACACTCTACTCACATGTGACCAAGGTAACTTCTTAAAAGAATTGGTTGGAGAAAACTAGAAATTCAAAGTAAAATGTGAAAGGCGGTTATGGTTTACAAATCACTTAATTGACTTGCTCCAGATTATTTGAGTCCCGTATTTGAGAACCGTAGCAGTGTAGGAAATTATTCACTGAGAGACACCGATGGTAAATTGGCTATTCTGAGGCCCGGCACAGAATATCTAAAAAATAGTTTTGGTTATTGTGGTGCGGTGCTATGGAATAGTCTTCCTATTGATTTACGACAGACAAACAATTTTAATCAATTTAAAGTCGGCTGCAATGACTTCTTTGGAATTTCTTAATATTTGTACTTAATTTTATAATATAGTATTATACGCAGCACTCTTCGAAAGCAAGTTTTATTTTATGATGATTAGTATTATTGGCAATAATTGTAGTATTTAATTGTTTATGTTAAGTAGTAACTGTATGTAAAATCCTGAAGAGTATTTACCATGTTTAAATAAAGTGTTCCATTCCATTCCAATCAGATGATTGCATGGAGGCGGAATTGAACTCTAATCACAGTAGTGAGAGACACGTGCACTACCACTGTGCTACCAGCACTCCCTGGAGTCAAAGCAGAGATACGATTTTTTCTGAGATGTTGGCCAACTATAATAAATAGCATGACAGCTGGCATGTACTGGTCACGGGCAATCTTGAGGCCGGAACAAATTCAGGCTCATAAAAATGTGTTTCTAATGAAGTGTATATTTGAAGATGGACTTGTTGCTCCAGGAACGTATTGTGCGATGTGCAAGTCAAGAACCATTATTGATATACTGAAAACAGAACTTGATAAGAAAGAACTAAAACTGTCTCATATGAATTTGGAAGTTGGAAATGTTGAGATCTAGAATATAGTGAGATTCTAACTAGTCGTAAGTCGCTATCTTTTTTGTGCTTTTGTTCAGGAAAGAGCTTAATAGAGAGGATGCTTTTTAAAAACTTGAAGTTCTGCAGTGGGGAGTCATTAGAAAGCGTAATCGTAATAGAGATGGAGGGCTCGATAGAGCGTTTACGGTATTTTGTTTAAACTACGCCGCGTGCATAAAGACTCCTTACGTCAAATTCGAACTGATTAATTCGAAGTTATTGGTGACGTATAGTTCAGTAAGTTCAGTAAATGGATTTGTCCGAAGATGATTCAGTTTGGTTTATGCGTCATTAACTCTGTATAAATAACCGACTTGTAATTTTTATCACTAAAACTTGATAGTGATGTTAAGATGACATGGAAACATCATTCAGTAAACCTGAGACTTCTATTGCTTACATTTGTGATAAAATGTAATTTATAATAATAAAGAAATAGAAACTGTTTTGCCGTGTTTATATAGCTCGATGCAAGCACGAGAAGAAGGTTGGGAGAAATCGAAAGCTGTTGTGTACGCCCGATACCGAAGGTGGAGGGTTTAAACGGCAGTTTGAGAACTCACCCAATCTCTCTAAGTGTTTGCATCAGGCTACATAAACACAACAAAACAGTTTCTGTTTCTATTAGAAAATAAGCAAAGAACTAAGTGATAATAATTGTGACTAACGAACTTTATTTTCATTATCAAATCGTAAGTTCTCCTTAGAAGTTCGTAGACCAATCAGAACTTCATATTGGCACCAAGAGCAAATTCTGGCGTTAAGCGGCGTCTCTGATTTAAGTCTACCAGATCCCTAACAGACTTTCCCCCTGAAATGTACGGTGCAATGAAATTTGCGGTGTTGCTAAAATTTAAGTTGAATATTCTCAGCCTAGTTGTATGTAAACTTTTGACTCTATCTGCATATAAATATATGACTTTAACTTAGCTGACATTGGCTACTTGGAAGCAAGCTTTTGTCTGATACTTCGAACTGCAAGCCTGTCTGTGGAAACGTAGGTTCTATTTAGACAAATTGATTACTTCATTGTAATTGGACTATGGCCGGCAATCACGAATAATCTTGATTGCTTTCCAAACGAAACCAGTGGTTCTAGTGGCGCAACTACAAGGTAGGAAGGGTGGGTAAGGCGAACGCGCCCCCGAGGAAAAGGAATTCATTAGAAGCTCCGAGAATTCTGTAATGTCATTATTATTTTAATTTCACGATGACATGAATTTGCTCAAATCAGTCTCAAGCTATTTTCAATCCCCAACACGATCAAACAGTTACATTAAGGCAAATTTTGATCCATTGCCTCTTTGATAATCCATCTATATATGTATGACAGATTTACCAAAGAATTCTAATTAATAAGCGAAAGAATTTTCAATGAAGTCCCCTGAATATTACAGATGAATTCCTGTACTGTGATTCGATTCGTTCTCCTTTAAATCTACACTGTCATTTGCTTCCGGATTCTAATGAATAGTATCGGGAAGAAAGTTTACGAAAGCTGCGGCGTCGACGCCAGTAAACAAAGTAGTTCCAATTCTACAGCCGTGAAGCAAACCTCATATTCTAAGCCTAGACATTTTTTTCTTCTTTCTAAAATGCTTCCAAGCTATTCTAGTCGGGCGTTTAAAGTTTTCGTTGAACATACTTGAAATTTCTCGGTGTTTTAAGAGCTGCCGTTACTGCGAAACGGTAAAAATGTTCTTCTTCATGTCATTTAACAGAATGCATTATGATGAGTAGCCACGGCTCCCATCGCTCTGTTATTTTTGTTCTGTTTTTCCTTTATTTTGGTTCCACTGGTATTCCAAGCGATATCAAGCTATGTCTAATCGCTGGAAGCACAACTTGGAACGATTTCTCTTCCAGAACGACCATCAATTCCGCAGATAATGCTGATTTCGAAATCTGGTTGGAGCTGAATTCGCCTTATGAATCTTCTATTGCTTATTCTACGAACAATAAGGCGGATTCCTTGCATTGCAAGCTATTGTCATACCGGCAGAATCGGAATGATGCAAAGATCTATTCAAGCGTTCGAGTTGCTATTTTAACACTCGTACGGAAATTCAAGCATGGCAAATGCCCGTGTGCGTATTACTCAAATTCATCTGCGACATTTCATTGCATGCTGGAAGGCGACTTGGTGTTTAAATTGAATCCTGGGCCTACAAGTAATGATGACCAGTCAACCATCTCAACTCATTGTTCTAGTGGGCACCGCGCTGCGTTGCCTACCCGGTCAGCAGTCTTATCAATTGCGCCAAATGTCTACCGATTGCCTTTTCACAACTCCTCACACGGGATACCTGTCCACACCACAAACACACGTCGGCGTGATTATTATCGTTCCAATATGAGTGCCAATTTAAGTAATCTTTGCTCTCTTAACCGTGTTAGCCAAGTTCCCAATTCGCGGTTCTGCAAGAGCTTTCCTTCTTGTTTGTTTTATGCTAGATCGGTCCGCAACAAGACTCTGGTTATCAAAGTTTTTGTTGTTGATCATGCAGTTGATTTGTTGGGTATCACGGAAACATGGTTGCATCTGAAGGGAGATGACGTTATTATTGGAGAGCTCTACTAGAGTGGTTACCGTTTTGTTCACATTCCAAGACTGTCGGGGACTGGTGGAGGTGTGGGACTTCTCTACAAATAAGACTTTTGTACTAAGACACGAATGTGCTAGCATTCTTTTAGATCATTTGAATGTATGGACGTTATATTTATAAATCGTAAATCTATCCGAGCTTTGGTAGTGTATCGTCCGCCGGAGACTGGTGTTGCAATTGGCTTGTTCTTTGAGGAGTTTTCTAGTCTGTTGGAAGAAGTTGTTGTTTGCTCAGAGGAGCTGCTCATCATCGGCGACTTTAACTTCCACATGGATGATACGGATGGCAGATATCCGGGACAGTTTGGCAGTTTATTGGAGTTGTTTAACCTGAAACAACATGTAGCTGTTCCCACCCATAGGAGTAGTCATATTTTAGACCTTGTTATTCCTAGGAAGGACGTGGAGGCTTTCAAAGTCAATAAACTTGTTGTAATGGAGCAGTTAATTTCTGACCACAAAGCTATTTGCTTTCAGCTGAATCTTCAGAAACCGTTCAATGAACGAAGGTCTGTTGTTAGCCGCAGGCTCAGGAACTTTGATTTTGAGGCCTTTCATAAAATGATCATCTCGTTAGGCCTGCTAACAGATGGCAGAGATCTCCCCCTGGAGTTGCTGGTTGACAGGTATGACAACGTCTTGCGTGATACCGTGGACATATTGGCTCCTGTGAAATCTCGGGCCATTGTCCTAGGTCTAAACGCCCCCTGGTATAACGAGGACATTGGCAATGAGAAGAGGAAGCGGCGCAGGTTAGAGCGCAGGTGGCGCTCTAGCCGTCTTGAGTCGGACAGATTGAGCTGCATAGAGCAATGTAGCGTTCTGAATACAATGCTATACAAAGTCAAGGAATTCTATTATTCGTCGGTGATCCAGGACAACGCCCATGACACCAGGCTCCTCTTTAGATCTATAGATAAGCTACTGCAAAGGCAAACTGAGAAGCATTATCCTTCCGCGGATAATGATCAACAAAGTGCTAACGCTTTTCCAGATTTTTTCACTACCAAAATAGAAAGGATTCGTGAAGAGCTTGTACTTAGGAAAAGTGGACTTGTTCACTTCCCTGGTCTGGCCAAGTTGACCTGTCTGTCACGGTTAAGTGAGTTTGATTTGGTTACTGATGAGGATGTCTTGAAACTGATAAGAGGTTCCACTACCAAGGCTTGTAAACTTGATCCCCTACCCGCAACCATAATGCGTAGTTGCTTTTTGGCTCTTGTCCCGGTATTCAAAACAGTAATCAATCTGTCGTTGTCGACGGGATCGATGCCAGAAGATCTTAAGATTGCTTCGTTGCGGCCGCTACCGAAGAAACCGAATGCTGACTGTGAGCAATTTTTCAACTTTCGCCCAGTGTCCAATTTGAAGTTTCTTTCAAAACTGGTAGAGAATTCTGTATTTGTGCAGTTGAATAATTATCTTACGGTTAATGGCTTGCACGAACGTTTTCAATCTGCGTACAAAGTGCACCACAGTACAGAGACCGCACTGTTAACGATCGTAAATGACATCTTACTGTCCCTGGACAGGGGGGACAATGTGTTCCTATTTTTACTGGACCTGTCAGCGGCATCTGACACGATTAATCGTTCTTTGCTACTTTCGCATCTGGAGAATTCGTTTGGCATCACGGGAACTGTTCTGCAGTGGTTTCATTCTTATCTGTCTGGCCGATCTCAGTTTGTCGAAATTAATGATACAAAATCGTCAGTTTGGGATCTGACTGTGGGCGTTCTGCAGGGCTCTGTCCTAGGTCCCATTTTGTATCTATTGTACACCGCACCACGAGATAATACGAAGTCATGGACTCGACTACAATTTCTATGCTGGTGATACTCAGCTCTACATATTGTTCAAAGATTGTGATGTCGCTGTTGCAAGGCTGCGCATAGAGAACTGTGTCGCTGATATATGTCATTGGATGGACGTAAACGAGCTGAAACTCAATCACAACAAGACAGAAATTATGCTTATTCACTCGAAGTACCATACTCGTCCACTTTTCAGCTACTTCAGTATGGGTAATGAGAGGTTGACAACCACTGCCAATGCCAGGAGTCTGGGAGTAGTACTTGATGACAACATGTTGTTCGACGTGCACGTCTCAGACATTTGCAGATCACCGTTTAACCAGCTTAGGAACTTATCAAAGATAAGAAAGTATCTCACACAGGAGTCTAGCGAAATTGTTGTGCATGCTTTCATAACATCTAAAGTAGACGATTGCAATTCCTTGCTTTACGGTTGTAGGAAAATGCAGTTGAAGAACCTTCAATATGTTCAGAACACTACCGCAAGAAACGTTACTCAGACTCGTAAATTTGATCACATTACGCCTGTTTTATTTGACCTTCACCGGCTTCCTGTTAGTTATCGTATTGTTTTTAAAATTCTTTTACTAGTTTTCAAATCACTTAATAACCTTTCACCTAGCTATCTGGCGGACAGACTTAGTCATCAATCGCATTCCAGGAACTTGCGGTCCGCATCTAAGCAGCTTTTAGAACAACCTCGATCATTCACAAAAATGTACGGGGACAAGGCTTTTTCAGTGTGCGCTTTTAAACTGTGGAATCCGCTACCATTAGATTTGCGTAAGTCACCATCTTTAACTGGTTTTAAGAAAGGTTTGAAAACATATCTTTTTAGGCAATTTTTAGAGAGTGGGTCATTGTTTTTGTAAAATGATTTTTAGAGCCGTAATATATGTATTGTAAATAGATTTTTTTTAATATTTTTTATTCCATGCTTGTTATATGTAAATGATTTTATTTTTTCCCTTTTTTACATTGTAAAGCGCCATGTGCTCAGGATATGAGCGCTATATAAATAAAGTTATTATTATTATTATTATTATTATTTACTGGAGCCAGGGCGGCGTCAAGAATTCCCTAGGGACTATTCAATTCCTTTGTTACAAAAGAGAAATCATATTGCAAGTTCACATCGTGCTTTCGTAAACTACCATCTCATTACGTCAAGATACAATTACCAGAAGTGGTAATTTTTTCAAATGAAGTCTAGGATTACGGTTAGGTTTAGGATTGGGATTAGGGTCAGATAACCCTAACCCCAATGAGGTAACGAGGAAAATTGCCGCCCGAAGCGGGAGTGGAAAATACCGTCCCCCCTAAAACGAAGAAAAGAAAGAAGAAAAGAAGGCTCCAAAAGCAGGCATGCAAAGGGGCAGACTGAGCGGTAGGGCAATCGGACGTGGACCGATAGCCCGGATACTCTGGTGGTCCAAAAACACTCAGAGGAAAAAAGATTAATTTTTTTCAGCAAGGAGTCTCTCGAATGACACAAAAGTCGCGGACAATCACAGGCAGCCGCCGATTTACGGGTATAGAAAGCGTAAAACCATAAAAATTGCCAGATTGCAGTTCTGCAAGCATGGAGAATGATAAACGATTAAACCGACACACTCAGCCTGATCACCAAGAGATTTTGCCGACGTCCACCAACATACAGCTATATTTATCAATGAAGTGATTGATAAGTTAGCGAGAGAAAATATCAATCTTTCACCAAAGCTCCCAGAAATCCGTTCAAATCGACGATCCACGTCGCCCACCGCAGTAGATAGTTCAACGAGACATTTCGAGATTTCCTGTCATTACGTCATTATATACACAGTGGTACAAAACATCAACAGACGATTCAGTGGTCACAAAGATCTGCACAAAGAAATTAGCTTAGCGCAGCTAGCGTAACAAAGCTACTCGCAATACCTGATATCTTGTCCAAAATTGACACGGTATCATTACGAGAGGATCTCATATCATTTGCATCAGATTACGCTGCACTCAAATAAGGCCCAGTATCACTGGATCTCGACGACGATTTAGATGAAGCTGAAGATGAAAACTTAGATGGTGAAGTGAATAACCATCCACCCTCAAAGTCAAACGAATTGATAAAGAAGGTCGTTTCCTAAACTATCTTTCGTGTGCCTTCAGATTGCTGTTCCAGTACTGGCTATTCTCAACAGCATACGAAAACTTGTACTTACACTGTAGTTTACAAGTATTTGATTACACTAAGTATTAAACAATGCTCGCGCGAATAATCCTTGTCAAAACTCAAAATACTGAAAACAAGACTAAGACTCGCCTTAACTCAGGACAACCTTGAGGCACTTATGCTGATTGCTGTGGAAGAGGATATTGCACTGCAGCTTAAGAACGACAAAGAACGCATCATCGACAAGTTTGCTCTAACTTCGAAAGAACTTAGCTGTCTACTTTTACTGCAGACCACTAAAGACTGCAATAAGTCATAAAAACCGGAAGAAAGTTGTTCAAATAAATACGCTTGATTATAGGTTAATTTTGTGTATCGTGCACTCGTGTTTATTTTAACATCTAAAGGAATTGTTTATAGTCGAGCTATACACGATATTTAGGCACTTAGTATTAATTCTTTCTTAGGGGCCGAATTTTTCATCCTGCCCGAAGACCAAAATGTTGTCAGTCCGCCCCTGGGCAAGCACAAAAGAATATTCTATCGCAAATCGAATATTCTTTCTCCACCATGCATATTAATTCAAATTACTAAACGGTAGTCATGTGTAAACTTATGCAAACTTTGCTCTTCAACGGCTATCAAGTTTTAAATAAATAGTCATCAGTTGGTTTTACCTATGTCTATCAACAACACGAGAATGACTTAGTATCTAGATGAACGATTTCAGGACACAAATGGCCAAAAATGCCGCCCCTCGAAAAAGAGTCGCTCGGGGCTTCTGCATCGATTGCCCCTTCATCCTCATTACACCACTGCCTAACCCTGAACTTAAATTTAAACTTAATTTGATTGGGATTTGGGTTAGGGTTAGGATTGGGATTAGGGTTAAGTTTAACATTGGAGTTAGGGTTAGAATTAGAGTCATGGTTGGGGTTAGGGTCAAGGTTAATCCTAAACTTAATTTGATGATTATCATTATTTTAGTAAGATGCGCAGTTCAAGCGAAAATAAACATCTCCAGAATAAACTTTAAATTGACGTTAACCATCAAAATTATAAACACGTGCAGTTGATGATTATTGTCAAAATAAGGGTGAGAACAATCTGTACGAGTCCAACAAAGTTTCTGTGAGTTTTCATTTTTCCCATGAATCTTGAATCGGGGGACTATCTAAAATATTTGGCGTCTTGCGTGGGGCAACATTCAGTTTTAGGCCTTACAGTCAGAGAAAATACCCACGACTGTGCATGGTGGTAATGAACCACTTTCATTGCCAACATGCACGTTTTCCGTTAGAAAGGTTTTATCCTCACAGAGGTCTTGTCATGTGACAGTATTCTCATCGTACAAGGCTCCTAGGAGAAACGCTTTCTTCACTCGTGTTTTTGACGTGAAATCAATAATTCTACTGTGAATTATGTTAGGAAAATTAAAATGTCAGAGATATCTCGTCAAATGGCCTCATTACAGTCTATGTCTATGCGACATATGGTGCACTACGTGGCTTTTTCTTTACAGGAGCATGAAGTGTATACGTTAATAAGTCGGACTTGCACCCCGACTTCGATTGGGAGTTTATTTGACTGGATTCGGACGTGGATATGGACTCGGATTTTTTAAAAAGCACGCCCGCAGAAAGGGAGGCCAGGGCGTGCAGATTGCCCCTGGGTCTCGTACTCTGAGGGGCCTCAGATTGTAAGGGCCTTATTCAAACCTACAAAATAAATTTGGTAAAATCTGTTTAACTAACAAACAAATTATAACAGCCTTTACGAAGGACAGGTGCAATAATTTAATGCAAGAACAACAGAGTGATTCTTCCATGCCATTGCAGACACCTCTTTAGAAACAGTTTATATTATGATGAGGTTGGTATGACGCTTCTAAAAGCACAAGAAGTGGATGACTTGAAAAATAAAAGAATTCCAAATAGGGAGTTTTAACATGAGGAAATTTACTAACATTTTGGATGGTGTTGTCGCGAAACCGTTTTAAAGAATTGTGGTACTGTCTTTGTTGTTCCCGAAGAAGTTTAAGATGGCGAAACTTAATAACGAACAACTGGTCCGTAACATTACTGATAACGTTAACTGACTCTGACTTCATCGTGCAAGGAAGTAGACAAGAGATCTAATTTAAAAAATACAGATCTCGGGTTAGCCTCTGGATTGTCGACGGTTGAAGTGTTGCAGACTTGCAGTCCTTGCCGCCTTTGTCACTTACCTGAAACTCAAATCGATAAAATGCAATAGTTTGCAATATGTGTATCGAAACAAATGATTGTTTTCCGACGGACAGAGTGGTTTTTGTAAGGCCTTTTTGTACTTTGTTTTTATCCCGTACTCTCTCAGTTTCAGTTTGATGTTTAGGAAACATGAGAGCTTGGATATATTGAAGTAGATGAACGATCTTCAAGCTCGATACTCAGAAAATGATATCTGAGCCCCAGACGGGGATCGAACCCGCAACCTTCTGATGACCGGTTAGACGCTCTAACCATTGAGCTACCGAGACTCAGATGGCGAGCTAAGTTGCAAATTCGATATATATATGTGCGACCTAAGCGGAAGCCACTATATATAGTGGCTTTGAGCTACCGAGACTCGCCATCTGAGTCTCGGTAGCTCAATGGTTAGAGCGTCTAACCGGTCATCAGAAGGTTGCGAGTTCGATCCCCGTCTGGGGTTCAGATATCATTTTCTGAGTATCGAGCTTGAAGATCGTTCATCTACTTCTCTCAGTTTCATAACCTAAGGTGATTTTAAACGAAACGATTTTTTCAGAATATGTTACCGCTGCAAAATTTTGTTAAATATTGTTGATAAGTGGTATGTCTTCAGTGTAATTTAATCCTTTTGTCTAATTTTTGTTTTCATTTTAGGTTCATTTACGTTCTTTTGTTGGTATTACTGTTTACTTAATATTCTTCACTAAAATTAACTGAGCGGAGCTTGTTGTAAGTTGTGGCTTGAAAACTTCTCTTCTTTGTGGCATTTCTATCCGTTTATTTGTTTAGAAGTTAGAACTATATACTTAGAAATAGCTTTTTTTGTCAAAGGACAAACTGTCGCAGACAAACTGCAGCGAATCATAAGCGTATATTTTGCCGCATAGATTGTCACTAGTTTATTACATACTTCAGGATAACAATCATATCGTGCATAATAATACTTGTTAAAGTTAAGCATAAAATCATAAACGGAATACTTTGGAGAATCCTTCACGCTACCTTTAACTAGAAGGTAAATAGCATTAACTACCTTACCTAAGCCCTGAAAAAGTTTGATGCAATAAACGATGTTCCTGTAAGTCCATGTCTGCCACTACCAACCCCTCCCACCATATGTAAATTACTCATTGAACTTATCTTACTGAGTTTCATAATTTTTTTACCCAGAAACAAGTTAAGCTCTATCCTCTTATTATTGAGCAATAAATCATTACAGCAATTTTAAAGTAAACATTGGTGCACTTACTTTTTCCCTTGCTGGCTCTCTCCTCCCTGGATGTTTGTTTCAGTTGTTGATTTTACTATAAGAATAAATATAAAAATACATGAAAAGTACTTTTAGTTGAAATAGAAGATATATAGCATACTTTAATAATGAAAATATTCAGAATATTTGTTGTTCCCAGTTGTCTAAGTTTGCATCTTTACTTTTAGAGCCGCAGTAATTGGCGTAAGGTATTATAGTTGGTCAGCCAATAAATTATGGTAAAGTAAATAAAACAAAATTAAATGAAATAAAGTAAAATAAAGTAAGTAAAGAAAAGTAAAGTAAAATAAAGTAAAATAAAAATTAAAATAAAATAGAATTGAAATACAACTGTAATGGAATTGAAATGAAATTGAAATGAAATTGAAATGAAATTTAAATGAAATTTAAATGAAATTGAAATGAAATTGAAATGAAATTGAAATGAATTTGAAATAAATATGAAATAAAATTAAATAAGCTTAAGAGAGATGATATGAACAGAAATGAAATGAAAGAAAATAAAATATTTTAATTGGATATTTTTCAAACTTCAGTTGAACTTTAACCCATTGCAGGCTCGACAACCAACCAAAGCCATTTCGTTCACGAATAAATTTGTTTGATGATAGTCAGAATAAATTAAAAATGGCAGTCTATATATTTAATGGATTAATGCTCAAAGGAGATATCTGAGCTCCTGAGAATGGAACATGTGACCTCCTGATCACAAGTGACTTACTCATTTTTAACTTTTCAGCAATACAATAACTCTAATGGCCGAGCAAATTGTAATGTATAGTGGCTCATATGTCTACTGCTTTACAATAGGTTTAACATAGGATACTGCCAAGGTCTTGGAGTATCAACATGTTAGGAAAAATATTACTTATGGATATAATCAGTAACAAATTACTGACGTAATAAGACTGACACAACTAAGCAGAACAGTTGATATAGCTCGCCAGCGTTATATCAATTATTTATGTATAATAACTGGCAACAGTCACAATTACAGGAAACGAAGACGGCCATTCAATGACTTTAAACTCCAAGCATGTTTCCCTTCAGGAGAGTACCCTCCCCAGCTATGCCTAAACCCATGAATCAGAATTACGTATCAGACCTATCGAAGCTGGTGTCTTCACACCCCCTGGGAAGTGTCTCGTCATCGTGTATAGGTACCGTGTGCAAATTTCTCTCTACTGCAGCTCGTTTGCTGTTCTGATAAGAAACTCTCTTTTCCAACTGTCTCAGGACGTAATGTCTAGCCCTCACGACGCCCTGCCACTTTATACTTGACTTCTCGAATCCATGCCCTGCGCGCTACATTGCTGTTAATCTTGGCCTGCTTGTTCAAAAGGCATTTGGCCTAATCCAGGCTTCGTGAAAATTTTGGGAAAAAATGTTCTTGGGATTCAGCTAAGAAAATTTGGGATTTTATTGAACAAACCTCGGGTGAAAACAAACAAATTTTAAGTTGTGAAATCTGAACTAGATTCTTTAACCAAAATAATTGACTTGTAATCCGGGATTAGTGTTAATCGTCCTTTGAACAACCGGCTCCTTGCTTTTTAATAACCTCCCATGGTTCCGTCGGATAAGTTGTCAAGTCTGCTAAATTTATGTCCATAACCTGTTCAACGTAGATCGAACATGATATTGTTATTAATCAATTATCAAAATGTTGTTCGAGATATAGTCGCCATATTGCTGCAGATCTTGTTTTCCGCCATCGCTCGGAAACCTTGTAATTGAATCCAATTGAGGACTGGATTTTGATTTTCCATTCGATTTTTCTAAGTCGTTTTTTGTCTCTTAAACTGTGTTATGGTTATATGTTAGAGATAGAGTTAGAATTTGGGTCAGGATTAGTTCGTATCAAATTGTATTTCACAAAACAATGAATTTACCAATTTCTTGTTGAATCGGTTTAAGAAAAAAAAAATTACGTCCAGTCTTAGAACAAACTGTCTGAGGAGAATTAAGAGATTTTGATAACCGTAGTATATTAGAAAAAACCAACGTGATTAACTGAGTTTGGAGCATTTTAGTCAAGCTGAGAATTATGACCGTCATTTCAGCAGTAAATAATAAAAAAAATGACAATTTAAATAACGCAAATACATTCAAACTTTCTGACTGTGCTTCCCATGTAATCTGGTATATTCTCTCCGCACACTTAAACAACCAGCTTTAGCCGTTGAATGATTTAACTACTGACAATTTTTGGCAAAAACTTGACTCAAATAATTTTCGATTTCACAACCTTTAAGGGTTGCACGAACGTTTTATTAATACCGCCACAATTGCTCTCTATCAGGAACCAGCAAGAAAGTCATGACAACCTCGTTTTCTTTCTTTTAAAGCAGAAATTTTGATCAATATACTCGTCTTCTTCTATTTATAAAACATAGAAAACGCTACTTGAATTTGCATTGAGGAGTTAGATTTGCAGAGTAATTAGTTAAGATAATTTGCTCGAGAATACTAGTTATGTCAGATCAACGTACGAGGCACTATCATTCTGATAAACGTTTATGAGAGTATCAGAAATTCTGATCTTCGTAATTAGTGTTGAATATCAGGCATACGAAGAGTACAGGGAGAAAGCACTTGAAAGAATTATTTGAAATCAACTTTACAACTCACAGACTGCGGAGTATTTTTTAAAGTGAAGGGTCAAAAGATCCGGGCGAAAAATCATAGGGTAAAAATTGGTCAAATTCATCTCCGTACAATGAAGACATTTGTTAACCAGTGAGATAATCACTTGTTAAAATGTAGGGAAAAGTAACGTTCTCCAAAGAAGGGTGAGAGCAATTTCTCCTCTGCAAATCAGCTCCGTGGTCCCTGCAAATACTTTGGCATTAACAATTTACTTACAAAACGGCAGTAGGGGCTAAAGTCCTTGAACAGTGGGGCTAAACTACTAGGGTCAATGGAAACTTTTGAAAAGTTAAAGTCATCGGAAAGCCATTATGGGTTTTCTGGTTATAAATTTTTGTGAAATATCTCTCTGCACAACAACTCAAGTAATTACGATACTGCCATTGAAATATTGTTAGTATTTAAATATGACGACGAAACCTGGGTAACAAGCAACAGCATTTTGGATGACAGATCAGTGGATATTTGAGAATGTTTATAAAGAAGAAAAAAAGTGAGATACAGAGTTAAGGTCGTGAGACCGTGAGAGAAGGTAAGAAATATTGTGATTCATAGCAAAACCGTGAGACTTGGCAAGTCTGCAATTATCCCAATCATGTATGCAACAGCTCCTGGCAAGCTTTGTTGGTTAGTGAAAAAGTTAAAGTCGTCACCTTAAGTCCTTCAAAAATGTGACAGGGAAATTAAAGAGAAATTGAATTCATGAGTAGTTAAAGAAGTAAGAAAGGATGAAGATGGTAATGCTAAGCTACGTGAAGTTTATTACAACCCGCACAGATAGCTACAGTCCGACGTAGGAGTAAAAATAAGAATACTGCGATGATACGTGACCGATCCCAAGTGAATTTCGAAGACTTCGTGGGGGGTAGCCTCCGAAAGAGAGTTCAAGTTCGGGTATCTTGGGTGGACTTTTTAGAAAGGGAATTTGAACAATGGTAGAAGTTGTGGAGCTGTTGCGTTAAATTTATGTTGAATAAACTTTTTAAAAATAAATTATTTTGGAACTGAACAGAGAGGTAATTAGAGAAGGTAAGAGTACCACCAAGCTAAGAATAATCTATGATGCCATCTCAGGACAAAGTCAAGAGACAAGTCTGAAATGAGTGTCTGTTTCCTTGATTCCTCTGATTTTTTATATCCTTCCGGCCTACGGATGCGGGCCGGCAGGCCCAACGGCCACCGGACCAATATTTGGGTGAATTAATAAGTATAAATTTTGTTTATAGCAGTATGTCTATAAACAAAATTCAATTTCGCCAAACCTTAAGTTTTTCCATGTCCCTAAGCTATTCAAAACATTCGTTTGAACTTCGAGCTATTTTCGGGAAAGCACGGCATTTTATTTACCGCTGATCAAAAGTCTTGTCAATGCTTATGCCTCCCGGTCGGCACAAGTATGGAAGCACTGAGACCAGGTAACCGTATGGAGACTGGGACTGGAAAATTACATATTTATTTGCCTGATTTAGGTTTCCATAGCCCTAACCCTAATTTCAACCGTTGTCGTGTCACCTCTTGTTTCATTTTAATCTAAGCTGTTGGGTTTTGTGCTGTTGCCATCGTTCTATCTTGATTACGAAGCCCAACGCACAACTTAACTTCAGGAGTTATACACACAGACTTACGTTTTTATTATTTCAATCATATTTCAAAATATACATGAATCGTTACCATAAAAGGATTTATAAAGATTACAGGGTATAAAGTAATGAATTAAATTAGTTCTCATCAGTCAAAATGCATGTGACGCACTTCTGAGTTTTCTTTATCTCCTTATAACAGTTCCTGTTAGGCTCTTACACATATTTCATCAAGACAATTAATTAAGACAATTAACTTACAGAATATCAGAGCACAATATTCTAATACCCCCGCTTGCTCTTATATAATGGAATATAGTGAAACTTTATGACTGCTTCCCGAATATAACTTGCTTAAACTTGTTCATCTTTGCTTTGGTTACTGGTTTGGTAAATACATCTGCCATGTTCTCACCGGTAGAAACATATTTCAGACTTACAATACCCGCCTGTATTTCAGATGTAATAAAGTAATATTTTACGTCAATCTGCTTTGACATTTAGCGGTGTACTGGGTTCTTAGCTAAATTCATTGCTCCTTGGTTATCTATATGCATAAGAACATCACTGTCTACATCACCTACTCTCATGTCAATACATAACTGCCTCAAGAATTTCGCTTCTTGAATGGCTTTTGCGAGTGCCATGTACTCGGCCTGACATGTTGACAATGCAACAGATTGTTGCTTGCGACTTTTCCAAGATATGAATGGGCTATCTTCTGATAACTGAAAGTTATACCCAGTTATACTACGCCTATCTTCTACCGATTCCCCTCAATCGGCATCATAAAATCCACTCAATTTTAGAGGTGATTCGGATTTTCTGAACCTTAAACTTTGTTCCGATGTGCCTTTTAAGTATCTTAAAACGAGCTTTGCCGTATTGATGTCGGCTTGGTTGGGCCTTGAAATTTTTTGTGATAGTTTAGTTACGATACAACACAAATCTGGTCTTGTACCTGTCATAACATAGATCAAACTATCTACAATTGCTCTATGCGACCTTGGTTCATTTAATTCGAGTGATTCTGATGCAGCAACTTTATCAATCCCAAGAATGCATGGAGTTGGTTTTGGTTTACACGCCTTCATTTCAAATTTTGACAAGATCTTCTCAATGTATTGTGTTTGGTTCATTTCAATGCAATCTTTGCCATATTTGAATTGGGTTCCTAAGAACCATGATATCTCACCAAGATCTTTCATCTTGAACCTTTTACTTAAAGATTATTTCACACTTGCCATCAAATTTGAGTTGCTGGTAGCTATTATAATATCATCCGCCCAGATAATCATTATAACGTACCTTTTGTCATCGATGTGTCTTATATATACACAGGGATCAGCACATGATTGAGTGAACTGCTCGTCAATCGGATAGTTGTGCAACATGCTATTCCAATTTTTGCCACTCTGTTTAAGGCCATACAACGATTTCTTCAACTTACATACAGTGGCGTAGCTACAGGGGGGGCAGGGGGGCGACCGCCCCCCTACTTGACGTTTTGGGAAATTTTGACGAAAAATTTGACGGAAAATTTGGAAGCTTGTCGGAAATTCTGAAGCGAACTGGCAAAGTAATTAATTATTCACACGTATAATATATTTGTACTTTAGAACCATTCTTACCAAGAAAGTAAATAGTAAATGATACAAATACAATGTCTGTTTCGTTTTTCTGCGGTATCTGCGCTGTATGTTGTCACTAAATATTTTACACTGGTGTATACGTGGGCAACAGCTTACCAAACTGCGAAAAAACTTTCACGTGTTGTCGGTGTTGACCATATTGTCCATAAACTGTCACTAATTATTTCCGATGGACAGCTGTTTACTAGCTGCGGAGTAAAATCTCGTATTTCACTTGTGTTCTCTTGTAAACTCTGTGTTCAGTGTGTTGCCTGTCTGAGTACATTACATTTGAAGAGAAATAGCGATAGAAACATTTGATCTACCTCGATCTACCTATTCGATAATACCTGAAATTGTATGTTTATATACTAGCATATTACCATTTCTTCACACTTAGTTGATTTGAAAATGGCAGCCGGCTTTTCATAGCTAACATATATCGCCATCTGATGTAAATATTAAATATAATAAAGATATTATTCTTGTTCATTCCTTGATGATATTTCATCTGTACACAGTTTTTAAAAGCCACACCTTTTAACTACGTTCCTTTAACCACGCCCACTTGACCACGCCCAGTTGTCCGAAAATTTATAGTTTCGCCCCCCCCTGAAGAAATTCGTAGCTATGCCAGTGCTTACATACAGTCAACTCTCGTTATTGCGGACACCCTGGGGACTGTCATTTGGTGTCCGTAATAGCGAGTGTCCGGAACAGCGGGGTGCGAGAAAAATGACCCATAGTCAGGCTGTAAAATATTTTTATTATGTATTACTGCTTTTTTATTTTAAAATGTCCAGCTTCTTTCAGTTTCTAGTTAACATTTACTGTGATATATAAATACAAAATACAAATTGAAATACAAATTAAAAATTTGTATTGAGAAAAAAATATTATATACCCTAACCAAAAATCAAATTGTAAAATGAATCAGTGTCAATTGCCTTTTCCTTCACTGTAAAGCTACGATAACGTAACAAAATTCAGTGGACTTATGCGAAGTTAGTAATCCTGTTTAAGACAAATACTGACAAATACTAACAAATTCATGGCAAATCAAGAAAAGTGTGAAGAATAAAAGTCTTATTCTTGGTTGAGAGACCACCATGCTTACAAAGACGAATTTCAGCCTAAAATTGACATGACTCTCGTGCTTCAACGTGAACCGGAAAATGCCAAAGATGCACATGTTGTGGCCATAACAGAAAATAATGGACAAGTTGTGGGGCATATCCCTTTAGGACTGTCCAAAATTGTTTCTTCATTTTTGAAAAGAGTAAATCACAGAGGAGAAGCTGTCATTTGTGGAAAGAGGGTAAACAGATGAGCTGGCCTGGGTTTAGAGATTCCCGTTCTTTACAAGTTTTATGGTGAACATAGATATTTGACAAGACTTGACAAACTCATTATTGGCAGTGATATAGCTAGGCAGTCCTTGCGAGACAAACACGAAGGAATAGCCACTACATAGTCTACACAAAAGCGCAAGTCTGTCAAGAGCATTGAAATAGCATAACAAACTGAAAAGCCTCGAAAGTAATGTAAACCGAGCGGAAGAACTTTGAAGATCGCAACATACATCTTGGTTGTATTGAAAGACACGTTTATATTTTGTCTGTCATTTTTGTCGACAGAAGTAATGACGAACAGAATATTAAAAAAACTTCCGCTGACAAACAGCAGGTGTCCGTTGTAACGAGAGTAAAACTATACAAATGTTAGTTTGGGACCGCAAGAAGTGTCCGCAATTCCGTAATAGCGAGAGTCCGTAATAGCGAGAGTCCGTAATAGCGAGAGTTATTTCAATACATTTCATAGTAGTTTCGGCCGGGGATTTACTATCTGTCCGTAATAACGGGGTGTCCGTAATAACGGGGTGTCCGTAAGGCGAGAGTTGACTGTACTAATGTTTCACCATTCCTACCAAATTTTTCAAAACCGTTGGGCTGTTCCATATAAATGTCGCAATCTTTTGGCGCATTTAAATAAGCCGTTTTAATATCCATTTGGTGAATTATCATATCGTTTTGCACACCAAGTTGCATCAACGCTCAAACTGAACTCATACGAGCAGTAGGCGCAAATGTTTCCTGATAGTCTACCTCTGGAATTTGAGAATAACCCTTTGCTACGTAGCGTGCTTTATGGGTTTCTTCTCCACTTGGTCCAGTTTTTACTGCGTAGACCCATTTTCCCCCCACTATTTGTCTGCCTTCTGGTGGTGGGACTAAGTCGTAAGTGGCATTATCTTCTAATGCTTCCATTTCGTCTTTCATGGCCATTTGCCATTTTCTTGACTGGCTGGAGTTTACTGCCTCATTATAACATGTCGGAATATCACCAACTCTATAGCAACAATCGATTGTGCAATTGGCATTGTCATTATGAAAATCGTGACCTAAAGCACACTCAACGAAGTATTGTGATCTATTGCGAGTCCTGGTGAGGTATCGATTGTTACCTTCATTCTTTGCAACACTAACACTTTCATCTAATTGCACATCGTTTGTCACCTCATCATTTGTAATTATTTTTGTGTTTGGTAAAGGTTCGTCCTCCGGATCATGGTTCGGACTAATCACATTCTCGGATCTGTCAATAAACTTTACACACCTGACTTTGCTAATCTTATTTGCTTCAGGGTGATAAACTAGATATGCTGGACTCTCTTTGTCATAGCCCATAAAAATTCCCTTTACACTTCGGGGATCAAGTTTCTTACCATTTTGCACACAAACATAACACGTTGTGTCAAATGCATGCATGTTACCCAAGTTTGGTTGTTTAGTTGTTAGTGCTTCATATGGAGTTTTTCCTAATCTTGAATTGAAGCATCAATTCTTTATATATTCCGCTGTCATTACGGCATACGTCCACAACTCTTTGCGTAGGTTTGCCTCAAGTAACAAACACCTTGCCATTTCAAATAAAGTACACCAGCCTCTTTCTACTGTTCCGTTCTGATGCGGGGAATATGCGGCACTACTCTCATGTTTTATCGCATTTTTGCGAAGTATTAATTTGAAACCTTGCCCCAAAAATCCCATCCCATTATCAGTCCTAATGCGTTTAACTTTGCTTGAAGGTGTGGCATCAGCCAAATATTTCTCAGTTGCCTCTACAGTATCACCTTTCTGCCTTAGAAAATGAACCATATGAATACCTGTGTAATCGTCTACAAACGATAAAGTGTATTTAAAACAATTTTTTGCGATTGGGGTAATTGGACCAGCCAAATCGCAATGTACCAACTCTAATGGTCTTTTTGCCCTCTCATCTGACTCTCGATTTCGAAATTGGCACATCTTACCTTGCGTACAAATCTCGCATTCTAGCTCTCGATCATCTTTGATTTTAATGCCCTTAACAACATTTTTAAGCTTACGTATATCATTATAATTACATTGACCTAAGATCTTGTGCCACTTCATTAATGAGCATGCATTATTTTTAGTAAGGATATACTATTTAGGAATTATAAACGTCCCTTTGTTCTATATGAAACATTACACCGTCAGGGTTCATGTATTGCTTAACATGCTTATTAAGATTAATAGCGGCCCCTTCTTCTATTGCCGCATCGACCGAAAAAATATTCTGTTTGTATGTCAAGATATACAGCGCATTATTCAACATCACCTCTTGTAAATTACTATTTACGTCATACAGTTTAATATTTGCATTTCCTATAGCCAAAGCTACATTTGCCCGACTGCCATTAGCCAACTCAATCAAATGAGCACTTGGATCAAATTTCTTATCGAAATTAATAAACTTTGATTATCATTAATTATATGACTTGTTGGCCAGTGTCTACCATTAGGTTTGGACTGGTCTTACCTCGGTTGACATTATTTTCATGATCGTTGAGTGTGAAGGCAAAAGTTCTTGAGTTAGATTTCTCTTCCTCTGCTTTTGGTATCTCTACGGCAGTTTTCGCGGTATCTTTCTTCCCTCGACAGTATTTGGTGTCATGGGTCTTGTTCTTGCCCTTGTTGCACCATTGGTCGGTTTTCATCCAGCAGTTAGAACTTTTATGTCCTTTCTTTCCGCATTTGAAATTCTTTCCATCCAATTTCTGTTCAACAAACATTACGTTATCCTTGTCCTCGGCTAGGCAGCTCTTCTCGTTTTCTTCATAATTGCGCAATGTGGTTTTGAATTCTGCGACGGTCATCTGTTTTTCACGTTGAATTATGATCGTAGAGAACGTTCCATAACTGGCTGGCAAGCCTTTTAGTACCATTGAAATCAATAACCCGTCGCTGATCACTTCTTCAGCAGCTCTTAGCGTGGTGGCGGCCGTCTCTGCTCCGATTATGTAGCAGTCATGGTCTCGATTTCTCCTTTCTTCAGTGAAGTCAGTTCAGTATATAGGGTGATGATTCGAGGTTTTCCTTTTCCTTGGTAATGCTCCCTTAGGACTGCTAGGGCTTTTCTCCCATTAACGGCTTTCTTGATGCCTGCGGCTAGTTTCACTTTTGAGGGCCACCTCACTAGCTGGACAATTTATGACTCGACAGAGCAGTTCTCAAACTAAGGTCCATGGAATATGCATTTGCCAACTGTTTGCTTTTTGCAGCAACGCTTTGTCTTGGTTCTTTCTGATTTATATGAACAAAAGACGAAAGGGAACTCGCTTGCTGTCAGGACATTTGCTAAGCAACTAAGTGTATTAAAACGACATTCTTAGCTGAAGTTTAATAGATGCCAATTTGTATAAATCTTGTGATTTTTTACGTTCTGGTTACCACTTACCTGAGCTACACAATCACAGGTACGTCTGAATTGAGTTGTTTTGAAATACAAGTTCAGCGGCCGGAATTGTTTTGAGCAGCTTTCAAAAGCAGCATCCCGACTTCATTCTTCCCTACGGGAGACTTCTTGAACCAAATATTATCGCTTGGATTTAACTGGTGTTTATTGGTAAAGTAGAGTAAAGATTCTGGTTCATTCATCTCTGTAGGACAATTAGTTTTGAACATTTTGCAGTATTTAACCGAACAGCGTTCGTGGTCAATTGTTTGAGAAGTGGGATAGCACACTCATCGTCCAGAAGAGTTGCCCAGGCCATGACAATCTTTGGATGCTTTCTCCGCTTTCCATACAAAGATTTCATCGCCTCAATCAGGATTTTTTCCCCTATGAAATGTCGCCCCACTGAAGACGTTAAGATGAACTTTTGACTCGAAACAAAACTGCAAGGTAAACAGCCACCAGCTAACTCGCTGCAAAGCTACTTGTTTTTGATCACCAAATTATCTTTCGGCAAAACTGTTGTCCACATCAGTGTTTCTCACTTCGACAGTGATTTGTGCATGATGGCCTTTACCGTATTCGACCAGTAATGCTTTCATCAGGATTTTAAGACGTCTTAAGAAAGTTCAAAGTCGTCTTTGCGTAAATTTCCCGTCAAACCGTTTGTATTGAGGTGCCACTGGATGCTTAGTTGAAAATACGCAAGAGTTGCAGGTTTGTAGGCCATTTTACTTTTTTATTGATGTTTTACCATTGAAAAAGTACGTCTTTTACTTGACTCTTCTGTTTCTTCTTTTGACAAAACTTGCACAAGGTTTGTTTGTCGTATTTTGTTTTATGTTTTCCTGTCTCATTTCATTCATGTCTCCTTTGTTCATTTCGTCGGTTTCGTAATTCGTTTCATCTTCTTCAACAAAGTGTTGTACCTCCGGATGAATACTTTGCATAAGTCTTCTCCCTAGCACTTCTAAAAGACATTTTAAAGCAAACTTTGGGATAATATAGAATTTATTAGATTTTAAGACAAAAAATATCAAATAAAAAATTTTCACTCTAGAGGTGGCCGTGATACTGATATCCGATCGGTAACCTTTGAGAATGATTCAATTTTAAGACGGAAAGTCTGGCTATCTAATAAAACATCTTTCTTCAAAGCAAAATGAATGAAAAGTTTGATTGGAAAACGACTCGAAATATCTCAAGATCGCAATTAATGCAGGGTTTTGCTATGAACATGCATTGATAAGCAGTAGAAATGTCAAAATGCATCTCTTATGATCTATTAAACCGTTAAAGGTTATTCTCACCAAACGTTTTGTTTTAATAAAACAGAATAGAAATTTTAAATCTAGATGTGACGACAAGCAGTTTGAATGTAAAATAATTTCCAGTTTGGGTTGTTAATATTTGTGGCCAAATATTTTTTGTTCTTTATTGCATTACCTCTTTAAGGACGATTTGTCTTTTTGACAACTTTGAAAAATTATCAATGTTACTTGGATTCTCGGGAGATGTATTGGAAGGATGAGAGAGGGTTTGTTGCGTACACGTATTTCTAGCTGTTAACTAATTATAGTGGTGGACATTTGTCAGGTGATGAATAACGTGGCCCAGAAAATAACTTCAAAAAGAGTCAAAAAAAAGGAATAAAGTAAAAGCATTTCCGAAGAATTGATTTACTAGCGTTAAGTATCCCAAACTATTACAAAAACAGATGTGACTGAAGGTCAAAGACGTGGTAATTCAAGGTAAAGATGAACAGGAAATCGTAAACTCGACAGGGCAGGCAAAAGGTAGACAAAGACAAAAAATGAGATAGTAACTTACGATCTGAATCTGGACTGCCGTTTTGTAATTGAATTGTTAATGGTCAAGCATTTGTAAAACTAATAATGCATAATTCTTTTTAAGGCTTTTGCGACTGTTGGTATGATTGATTTTGGACAATAGTTATTAAGATCAGATTTTCTGCTACTTCTATGAACAAATAAGTTCATAAATCATATCCTCACACATTGATCTGATATTACGAATATTACAGCAAAACGAATCCTAATCACTACACAAAACAACACCTAATCACACGGCAAAGCTGCACTCCACATTCTCCCATCCTAGATAGCGTTACTTCAGCCCTGGTAGTTTTCTACCATTTGTCTAGTCTAAGGGACGACGACCTTGCGATGTGCTTTCTTACTATCCGAAAACCTCGAGGCCTTTGGAGATGAGTCCCGGACAACAGGCTTAGAAGTTGAGAATCACTCCCCGCCGAATTTTATACGGATTTCCTTCGATCAGATCCTACATCCGTCAGTGCGAGGAAGAGTTTTTGAAACTTAGTAAAATAGATACCGCTGCCAAATGGCATACTCATGGCTCGCTCAAGACATGGTTCGCAGCATAGAAATCCCTACTGTGGCGCGGAAGTTCAGTGTAGATAGTTTCGATAAAACAGCGGCATTCTTTAGGTTATACACTATCTAAAATATAGAAAACAAGCTTCTCGACGTTTCGAGCGAAGCCCTTCGTCCGGAGATTAGTAGCATGGAATACATAAAAACACGTGGGCTTTTATAGTAAAACTAAAAAAGTGTGTCACGTGACAAAAATGAACCAATAGAATGAATGTGGTCAAAACAAACACAAAACAATGAAAGGGTAAAGCACATGACAAATTATATGTGAAACTGGACAGCAAAAGGGCCGAAAGATAGCGCGTGGATAGAAAATAATGTGGGATGGCGAAGGAAGATGAGATGATGAAATGAAGTGTATTCCTTCGCCATCCACACGCTATCTTTCGGCCCTTTTGCTGTCCAGTTTCACATGTAATTTGCCATGTGCTTTACCTTTTCATTGTTTTGTGTTTGTTTTGACCACATTCATTCTATTGGTTCATTTTTGTCACGTGACACGCTGTTTTTTAGTTTTACTATAAAATTCCACGTGTTTTTATGTATTTCATGCTACTAATTTCCAGACGAAGGGCCTTCGCTCGAAACGTCGAGAAGCTTGTTTTCTATATTTTAGATAGTGTATAACTTCAAGAAATCCCTGGTGTGTTTTATTATGAGCCGACAGTGCAGCACATTCTGACCGACTACCAATGCCAAAGTAACGCAAAAAATCAGCTTAAAGAAATAGAAAAGAAAGCAAAAGGTTCTACTTTAGTACTGCTTTTAAGATGTGATGATATAGCCGAAATTAGAGCCAAGTACTTAACCGATTCACAAATGAATTTCGAGGATAGGAGAAGCCATTGCTCTCTAACCTCTACCCTCCCTCTTACGATATATTTTGCGACATGACCGACCAATGGAAGAGGGGAAATACCAGAGCAAATCTGATTGACAAGGCTTACTGGTAAGTTCGCCAAGAATATGAGTAGACCAAACGTGTCTTAATTGGACGACTTTAAGAGGGGTATGTGTCCAAATTTATAGCTTCATTCACTGACATATCTGACCTGTTTTGCAGACCTATAACTCAATTTGTACCGTCGTTTCTGACCAGTCATACAGCTTATTTTATGATAAATATCTGGGTGCAATTTTCATCAATGAGTTGTGATCTTTCATAAAACGAGTGAGCGTGGTAAGGAGTTCCACAATACTTCACATCAAGTGACAAAATTCGTCCAAAGTATTTCCCGTGATGAAGTTTGTTTTTTATCATATTATAGGTGCTGACGTTTTAAGGTAATTATTGGCAGAACACGAAATCAGATCTTGTCCTCATGCATAGCAAACTGGCTGAAGCCAACAGTCAACAATTCATGGAACTTATTTTTGATTAATTTTCACAATTTGTGGTTTAAAGTAAAAAGTCTTCTGACTTTCTATTCTTCCTTTAAAGAAGTCTCGTTATACAATTCTTTCACTAATACGCCGAGAAACAATAATTTATTCTAATTTCTTCTTCGAAGAAAAGAAAAGACTGATCATTTTTTCCAGTTCTTCCCCTAAAATTGCCAATTGCTCCCTGTGGGGAAATAAGATTCACCGACAAGGAAGTTACAACTCTCCTGCTCCTCTCTGGCACCATCCCTGGTAGGTAAGCCTCAAAAGGGAAGCCTTGTCTTGATTACCTGGTAGCAAGTCTGAAGAACACTGAGATTGCATGGCTATTGTAGCAGGTGTAACTCATTTATGAGTGTCAATCACCAACATTGCTCTCCGGTTATCATCATGTGAATTGTTGGGTTGTACCCAGGTCATTTCAACCTAAATCGCTGGAGTTATGCCCAGGTTATCGCGTGGCTAAATCACTGAGATTGTACCAAGGTTATCGCTAATGTAGATCATTGGGGTTGCACTTGGCCCATGCCAAGCCCATTGCACTAGCTCTCGCTGCTTTGCCCTTTGATCAAGTTGTTCAAATTTCAACAGTTTGTTTTGACTTTGTCCGCTTTGGTAACACGCGCATCAACTTCATTTGACCATTGTTCTACATTTTCTTCCGTGTCACCTTGCCCGAATTTCGCTTCTTCATTGCTGCCTTTTAATGTAGTAATCGTACTTACGATTATTGCGATGGATTCCTTTTGTCGTTCAACTGCAATTCTCTCTCCTTCACTTAGAATTTCGTCAGTTTGCTTCAGGCGAAATTGTAGAGACTTTAACTTGGCGTCCATCTTGGAGAGTTGTTTCTTGAGAGACATATTTCACGAGCACATCCAGCTATACGCATAACGATCCCGTCGGAGGTGCCAGTAATGTCGGGAACGCAAGAAACCCGCACTTTCACAATAATCACTACTTTAAATTATTTATTCTTGATCACGAGGAAAGACAATCGTCACAATATCACAACCCACAGAGCACATGCAAAACTCACAGTGCCTAATTATATTACTGATCACATTACCTACATATACACTTCCGCTTTAAACTTATTGGCTCTAACAAAATTTATCCCGTTAAACCTAACAGTTTCCGACACTCAGTTTGACTTTGTCGAAATATATTTGAAATTCTAAAACTCATTTCTACCTTTCAAAACATGTTTTGTGCGTACTTTCAATAAGAAAAATTTTTAGAAAATGTAAAAAGTCGCGTGGGAGACTAAAACTGACGTACAAGCTAGCGTAGGGGAGCTAAAACTGATGCCCAAAAATTGGCCTCCATCAGTAAACCCGATTTCCATATCTGGAATGCTAACTGGCCAATGAAAAGTGAAGCCAAGATGGACACCCATGGAGGCCAATTTCGGACGTCAGTTTCAGTCCCCTACGCGGGCTTGTACATCACTTTCAGTCTCCCACGCGAATTTTACCTCTCCTGAGAGGATTTTGTTCGAAAATACACCCAAAATATTTCTTAAAAAGACAGAAACGAGTTTAAGAACTTCAAATATATTTCGACAATATCGAACAGAAAGAAAGGTCATACTTTTCACGAAAATACACCACCAAACTAACGAAAAACCTGATAAAACAATCTCGATGAATTACTTGAGCGAACTGCCAAGTGCTAGTCCTCTTTTTACCGTTAGTTTACCATGTCTAGACAATTTAACACTCTTCTTAGGCCACATGGTATTTTTAAATCCTTTTCAATACTCGATTATGCAAAATTGATCCAGTAATATTTCTTCTTGAACACTTTTGCCATGGTTAGGAATGCTTTTGAAGCCGAATCAAAGAAAAACTAATAACTGAAGTCGTGTAAGGGACTGGAACTGACGTACAAGTCCGCGTAGAAGACTAAAACTGACGTCCAAAATTGGCCTCCATGCGCGGCCATCTTGGCTTTACTTTTTGCCCGTGCAAATGACTGGGAGTTAGCATTCCAGATATGGAAATTGAGTTCACGGACCTCCATAGGCGGCAATCTTGGCTTCACTTTTTATTGGCCAGTTAGCGTTCCACATATGGAAATCGAGTTCACTGGGGACAACTGAGACCAGGTAACCGTGAGGAGACTGGGACTGGAAAATTAGATACTGATTTACCTGATTTAGGTTTCCTAACCCTAACCCTAATTCGAACCGTTGTTGTGTCACCTCTTGTGACATTTTAACCTAAACCCTACTGATTTTTTTCCAAAAAGTTATCTGGTAAATAAAATACTTAATTGTCTAGTCCCAGTCTCCACACGGTTACCTGGTCTTAGTGGTTCCGCCCTAGTGCGGACCCACCCCTTCCCAACACCCTGGCTTTCAGAGCAATATCCCCGACCAATGGAAAATAGCTTCCGCCGGCCATGTCCTTATGCACTTTTTACCGCCTTGGTTTAGATCTAAAGAAAGCTTTCCCTAATGTCAGTAATGTGGAAATTACACAAGAGCAAAGAGATCTATTAAGACTTTTATAGGTAGATGATATAGAGTCCAAATCAGTGAATGTGATCGTCCTACGATTTACACGTGTTGTGTTTGGTCTTGTGTGCTCTCCCTTCATTTTAAACGCTGTCCTTAGAAATCTGCTTGCCAAATATGAAATCATCGGTCCTCAATTTGTTGCCGATGTATTGAAGTCATTATGTGTGGACGATTATGTCTCAAGAACCGAAAGAATCAGCCAAGAAATGCTTCAACCTCAATTGTAAACTGAAGGAGTACCTTAGGGAAGAAGGGTTCAACATGAGGAAATGGGCTAGTAACAGCAAGGAACTGGAAGAAATGATCAAAGAAGAATCCGTCTTGTCTTTGACAACAGAAAGCGATCCCCAAATACAGGGAACATCTCTAAGCCCACCATAGTTGAAGATGACGAAGGCTACTCAAAGAATTCGTTAAAAAAAACACAGTTGCTCCGAGAATGAAATCAAAGTTATGGGCGTTTTGCGGGACAGAAACACCAATAACTTGAAATTCAACTTCTCTAACTTAGTGAGCTATGGCAAGAATAATCCCGTCTAAAAACGATTGATCCTCACGTGGCACAACAGCAAGATTGTGTTACCAGCCTGGTTTACTGTCGTCTGTGATAACAATCCGTGTTGGCGTCCTGACCCGGGTTGGTGGCTAACCCGGGTTCTTGTAAACAGGACCTATTTCAGATCTCTTAGTATAAGTGATTTCGAAGAAGCGGAACGGGTGTGTTATCACTCTGTTGACAAGCAGTAAAAACACTTGTACGTTTTAGAACAAAGGTAGGGCTTGAGTCATCACAGGAACGTATGCCTCAACTTAAATTTTGATCATTTTTTTAATTCGAGAAATCCACAAAAGTGCAAATTTGTGTTATAATTTTGGATTTATTTGTGCCCCACCATTAAATAAAACATTTGAAGAATTACTTATAAATAATTGAATGCCTTATTTTTAATTAGATAATTATAAGCATGAAATTTAGGATGATAAGTTCATGTCATCTCGACGCCGAATTTGACACACTTCAGATTACGCCGTGATCAGATGAGTGGTTCTTCACAGAGAACCTGACTTGATATAGTGGAACTACATGACAGAGCCTTTGTCAATTGACTTTTAGTTTTTTCTATGGTGAACACGTGTAAACACAACTAATATACTGTCGTCTGGTAGCTCATCCCTTTGCTTCAGCTTTTATTACAACGAGAATCACAGAATAAGGAATAACCAGATGTCTCACTCATCAGTGGTCTCACTCAGAAGAAAAATTGTCCCGATTTTTTCAATGCGCATGCGCGACTTCCGCCAATTTGTCAGCCACAGTTCTCAGCAAGTGCGACAAGGAATGATGTAGCGAAAAGTGAAGAAATCAATGTTGCACCACTGAAATCGACTGAATCTGGAGAAGAAACCGGACGATTTTAATTCTACGTTTATAGCGTTTAAAATTAAAGTAAAGGATCATTTTTATTTTTTTTAGAATCTGTATAAATATAATTGTCGAGCAGTATTTAGCTTATCTTTAGCGACAGAATGTTCACTTCATTTGCTGACTCGCTCACGCTCATAACTAAAAATCAATATTAATCAACAAGGCGTACGGGGTAGGGGGCAGGGGTGGCAACTGACCCCCAAAATTTAGAGAAGACGAGATTCGGGTAAATAGCTCAGGTAGAATTGGGGGAAATAAATTTATAAGCGTGATTTAAACAGAAAAATTTTCAAAAATCGGTGACGATGAACAAAGGTTTAGATATTAGTGTGCATTCAGGTTGCCATATATATACCGTGTGCAATATGTAATTCTTATTCCTAGGTTTTTTCCTAAACATTCGAGCAGAGTGATTCGGGCAGATCGTCTCTGCCCACCCAAAATGAATAGGGTCTGTACGCCTATGTTAGTCAACAGCAGGTCTCCGCTCTAACTTACGGCATTTATTATACATTGTGCGTTTGGATTTAATATCTTTTTAGAATCAAAGTTTTATTATTAAGCACTTGAGAACCCGCACGATGAAAGGAAATATCTCAAATAAAGATGTTTACAACAGAAGAACAACACTATGCTCAACATTTTCGAATTATCTTGATCACCGCTTTGCATTCAATTTTTAAATGTAAGCGAGTAATAGGTTAGTCATTGTGTGACGATTTGGCGTATTATTCTAGCTTTAAAAATCTGAACTCGTACTGTACTTGGTTAAACTGTTCATTCAAACAATATTTATAATTATATACGTCGAGAGTATGTTACAACAGTCAGTAACTTGTTCACTGTTCTTCTGGTCGAGGCTGCGTGTAAACTTTTTTCCTGCTATGTTGCGGGTAATTTGATGTTTTATTTTCTTTTAATTTTTAATTGCCAAAGGTTCCATTTGGCTGAGTGACCCTTGTCAGTCCTTGTGGAAACACGGGGTTTCTGAATTTCAAAATGGGACCTCATGAAGATATTTTAAGCAATTTTTATCACTGCTAGTATAGAAACTTGCGTATTGCAGTGTGTTGCACTCTGTAAATCACAGTCTATGGAAACATATTAACAAAGATGTAAGTGATCATATTTTTTGGAAGAATGCTTACGTGTTTTTGTTTTACTGTATTAAAGATCAAGTGCAATAATTTTTCATGTACTGGTAATTGAGAGTTCAATTAATGAAGAACCATTAAGAAATGTGGGAAAGTTTGCATCTTTTCATCAAAGAGATATTCGAATCATAGAAAAATTGAATTTTCAAGGTCATTATTAGTAATCTTCCTGCAAATTTCAAGCTTGAAATATGTAGTTTCGAAAATTATGCCCCCAACCCCCTCTGATAATTCCTATTCATTTCAAAGTATGGAAGTATAACATAAACGGCAGTCATGAATTATGAGATCACTGATTTTGGATTTTTGGCTTCACACTGTCTCAAGACAAACCAAATTACTTTTTAAGCTTTTATAATGATATAAATATATAACTATATAGAAATTGCAAGAGTGCAACAGAAATAAATTGAAAAAAATTTGCTACAATTTTGCTTTTAATGTATAGTAGTTTATTCCACGTTTTCAATGGCAATGATATTCCATATGTAGGCCAGACTGACTTTCAGCATGCTCATTAACTTCTCATGATTTTTCCAAAATTACGAAGATGGATGTACCATTAAAAACAGTATATAGTTCTGTAACAATTAAATGAGTGGTTTCATCAAAACTGAAAATGATTTCAAATGGAAACTCTTGAAAAATTAGAGCTGGATGTTACAAGTGGTATCATGAATTAGCATTGGAATGTATTAGCAAAATCAAACAGATTTGGTCATTGTATGTACAACCTTCTGTGCTTCCAAGTTGTTTTGAAACAAAATTCATTATTTCCATTTTAATGATGATATATTTATATTAATATTTTTACCTCTACATTCAAGTACAAAGATTTTATAAAATAGTGCTTTGTTTTAGCTTATCATAGCCTGGGTTTCCCTCTTTGAAAAATAATTGCAGGTCTAACAGTAAAAGGAATCTAATTGAAAGAGTATTAATCAGGTTGGTGGAAGTCTAGCAAGGAAAGTTGGAAAAAGAAAAGGGCTGTTTTGTTCAATAGTGACTTTGAATGAACTGTTCATTAAGTCACTTGATTTTTATAGGAGAAATTCTGATGAAGGCTAAGGCAACATTCCCCATTTAATAGCTCCATCAGGTGTACCCGCATTGACCAACACATCTAGCCAGGGTCAAACTTTGGCTGCTGCATCTATAGATTACAGGAAAAACTGTTAGCAAAACTAGTACAAGAGAAACATAAAAGCCATACAAGATCTGCTGCGAAAGATTTTCAAGAGTAACAGCTCAAATTGATGGTGACACACTAAAAGTGATTGAGCAACTAATTGTGCGACACATCAGCCACATACTGCAAATATTTAAGGATTAATAACTTTGCTTAGCAAGTTTATTGACTGCATTGCCAGTTCTTGGAAATATTAATGTTCCAATAGGAAGTTAGATTTAGAAAACTTGCTCTTAAACAATTTCCAAATTTTCCCGTTTTGTGTGCTCTGCAGTCTTCAGAAAATGTGTTTTGAAATTTTTAATTAGACTGGGCTCGCACAGTGCTGTGAAACGTTAATTCAACAGCTTTTCATATCTTTCAAAAATGAAAATATAGCCACAGGTTGATCATTCCACTAACGTAAGAAACGTACTATAAATTAACCAAACCAGTATTGATGGAGTTGTAAAGACCATGAGAAGGTTACCAGTCGATAAACAGATGGCACAAGGGAAAAATGCCATGTGCATTATTGTTCTTAACTGACTCGAATTGCGAAAAGACGACCGACAAATTTTGAAGAACTAAAACCACGACCATTCTGAGCAGTTCATAAAAATTTCCTAAAATTTTCTTAGTTTTACAATGTATTCAGTCTTTGTGAAAGAAATGTGATCAACATACCTTTGCTTTATGTGATTAGCTCGATAAAATGGCTGCCCGGTGTCTTTAGCTCCAAAAAATCGCTTTAATTAGTGAAATTCCTTATTGTTTCCTTGAGATTTGGGCAAGTTACACTTGCGGAGAACATGGTGGCTGGCCGGCTTCCGTAATGCGTGAGCCGACATGTGCTGGGACAAAAACATCAGAGTGACGACACGATATTGAGACTTCTGGTTGTTCCTTATCCTGTGCCTGAATGGAGCCAGGCATCGATTCGACGTACTCGCTAAACTCGATTTTCAGTTTGGGATTAGTTGTTCCAGATTTGCTTAATCTTCGTGTGTACATCGGAAAGGAACCTAATGTACGGACGTGCATGTTTTACTGCGCACCGTATGCTGTAGAAAGAATTAGAGGTGAAAAAATTGTTTTGTGGCTGTGTTAAGTGAGATGCATGTAGTTGGAAAACGGTAAGGGATAGTCAAACGTAAAACATGTGTCTATTAATGCACACTGAAATATAAAATGACGTCGTTTACGCATCATGATGAAGTAAGTCGCCTTAAAATGAAATATTTACGCTTACGAGAAGTAAGGGACAGACAAACTCTCATATTTCTGCGAATAATACGCTTGAACACGAATCTATGATAACAATGAATTACATATACCGAAATGACCATGATTTGCACAAGCACCATGCCCTCAAATACTTTTCCGTGTAGAACATACGATAAGCGTTAAAACAGTATTTCTGTACTTTCCTTGTTCCTCCTTTGCTAAAGACGCGGGTACGAAGCAAATTTGGTATGTTACCAAATACCCTACAGTACTGAGTGGCTACCTAGCCGCATTGAGTCTGTTTTACTAGTCAGTGAGATTGCCCTCCAAGTACAAATGTTCTGTGACAAGTGACACTGTCTTAAAGTTATATAATTTAGAGAGGAATCAACAACCAAATCTCAGTCAGTTAACCAGGTCTGTTCTATTGCTCAGCCATTGGCAGGGAATCAACCAGACGATAATCACAATCGTAATATGAGATATGTGTATAAGTGCCCCAGCACTAAACACGAAACTAAGCCATTTAATACGTAATTTAACAAATAATCTTGATATGACTTTATGTTTAAAACGCTTCATCGCATTGCTAAACATTATTAGAGTGGGTAAAACTACATATAGAATAAATATAAAGTTAGTTTGAGATTAATTATGTCAAAGGAAGACGCATGCAAGATCTGCCAAGCTTGGGCTGGCGACAGTCGATAGTGACAATTGATGGCAAGCGATATGTTTGCGAATATTTCTACTTGAAGAAATTTCTTTGGAAAATTGCTGTACCCTCTCGAAATTATCCATCGTCGATTAGGAACCTTGAACCAAAAAATCCACGAAAAAGTGTAACACTTGCCACATTTCTTTAAAGGTGAAATCCAATTTCGACCTTCCCAAGTTTAAGATCAAGGCGTTGGAATGTTCGCAAAGCGTCGAGTGAACCAATAAAATACAGAATTCACAATCCCTCATTAGCGTTGACTGCCGCCCATTGAAACATGGCAAGAAAGTCTCTTACACTGATTTTATCTGCGTCAGACTAGCTTCATATTCATTGTATATTGTAATTCTATCCCATGACACAGAGGCAGGGGATCCCATGAGATAGCACTGAGTCTGCGCAGGTTCATTACATGCCTTAAGCGGGTTCAAGAGACACGTTAGTCTACGGTTTCTTGCGAAAAACCTACAAGAAATGGCCGCTATCTTCTTCAGAGTGCACAAGATAGTGTTAACGTAGTTGGCACCACGTACACAAGCGCCCAACGTAGTTGGTCCCGCAGCCAAACTACTCTAACAGAACCCAACGCAGCTGGAGTTCACTTCGCTAGCCACATCAGGTAAAATGACTGAGCATCGGGCAGAGCAAGATCCAAACGAAAACATATCCAAAGAAGACGAAGGAGACTAAAACCTTTCATCCATGTTTTCGGCACTCCTGAACGAGATGAAGGCGATAAATACCAATATCTCGTCGATGCATAGCGATCTGAACAACATTGTGGCCGAAGACAACGCTTCACTGGTGACTGAAACCGTATGTGAACCTACAGAAACTGAATCTGTAATGTCTGTAGACACAAAAGTGGCAAACTTATTACAGTCTACCTTAACAACTCAAGCGGAAAATGCTACGTCTTCACGGACGAGTATCCCTTTCCTCAATCGCTCAAGATTTAACTGTGAGCGAAAAAAAAAGCAACGCCATACAGAAGGCCTTGGTAGAGATTGTGTCAAGTCTCCTCAAAGAAAAGCTGCCCGACGAGAAAGTGCGTACTAAACTCGGAAAGTACCCTCGTCCAGAAAATGTTGAAAACCTCAGGACTCCTCGAGTGAACCCTTTAATATGGAACCATGTTACTTCAACGGCTAGAACTACTGATGCGAAATATCAAAAGATTCAACATTTGCTGAATGGGTTCATTGTCGCCATGACTCAAGCCGCCGACCATGTTATTCAAAACAACAGTGACCCGATATATTGATCACGGCGTTAACTGATGGCATCGCCTTGGCGATCCAAAGCCAGTATGATCATAACTAGACACGTCACTTGACCATGAAGAAAGACCTGTACCCAGACTTTGCAGCTCTGTGCAACACAGGTACGCCGTCGGGGGAGTTCTTTTTTTGTGATCTGGCAAAGTTAAATGAAGACATCACCGAAGCTAACAAACTTACGAAAAAGTTGGCTCGTCGCAGTCATCGTCCAGTGGTCGAGGACCCAGACACACTGTTCGCCTCCGTACAACAATCAAGAAAATCGAAAATTTTACCCTTACCAAAGAAGGGGACATTTTTTCGATCGAAGCCGATTTCAAGGCACGAGATAGAAGAAAGAGGGGCCAACGAGCAAGTAAACAAACCTTGTCATGATACCAATAAGGTAGGCTGTATTGCCATTGTTCACAAACCACACCAAATGTCATTGAATAAACCTCCGGTACAGACAGCTGGACGGTAGAAACAATTTATAACTCGCTGGCAACAGTTGACATCCGATCCGGTGATCCTCCAGTATGTTAAGTGTGTTAAAATTGAATTTCAAAATGGAACAGCGCCCAGCCAAGCTGGGGTGCGAGCTTGCAGCTTCAATATAACAGAACAAGCTATTGTTGAACGCGAAATTCAAACTTTGCTGAACAAAGATGTCATCATCCCCTCCATGTGTGAAGTAGGGGAGTTTATCTCCACAATATTTTTGCGTCGCAAAAAGGATGGATCCTACCGAACGATTGTAAATCTAAAACAGTTTAACGAATTTGTTTCCTATCACCATTTTAAAATGGATAATTTAGATGCTGCAATCAAAATGATAAAACCTAGTTGCTACATGGCTTCCATAGATCTTAAGGATGCATATTATATGATACCTATCCATAAAGACCACCAAAGGTTCCTTAAATTTAAGTTCAAAGTGAACTTATATCAATATACATGTTTACCTAATGGTCTGTCTAGTGCCCTTCCAATCTTCACAAAACTGCTTAAACCAGTTTACTCCACCCTGCAGGATATGGGTCATTTGATTTCTGGATATATAGATGACTCGTATCTTCAAGACGATACATACATAGAGTGTGCTCATAATACCACAGACACCTCCAAACTTATGACAGACCTAGGGTTCATAACACACCCAGACAAATCTGTCACCATCCCAACACAGGTGCTTGTGTTCTTGGGCTTTATCCTTAACTCTATAACAATGACTATTTCACCAAATCCACGCAATATCGAGAAAACTATTGCTGCCTGTTCCTGTTTGTTAAAAACCAGTAATCCAACTATACACCAAGTCGCTGAAGTCATTGGCATTAAGGTCTCCAATTTTCCGGGTACTATGTATGGACCCCTGCATATTCAAATTTCCATATTCAAATACAAATGGATAGCTCCACTGCTGTAGCCTACCTTAATAACATGGGAGGTGTTAAATCCACAAAACTCAATGCCCTCACAATACAGATGTGGGAACGGTGCATCCAACGCACTATTTGGATATCAGCGGTACATATTCCGGGCATAACCAATGTAGAAGCTGATAAGCAGTCACGTATATTCTCAGATAACCATGAATGGATGTTACATAAGAAACATTTCCAGGCTATTCTAGACAAATACCCAATCCTCGAAATTGATCTATTTGCAAGCCGGCTGAATACCCAGCTGACAAAGTATGCAGCATAGCATTCTGACCCAGGCTGTGTGGCAGTGGATGCATTTACCATAAATTGGGGTACTACAATGTTTTATGGGTTCCCACCATTTAGTCTTATCCCCTGATGCATTCAGAAGATTATCCAGGACAAGGCAATCGGAATATTGATAGCACCTGTTTGGACAACCCAAACCTGGTTTCCACAACTTCGTCAGCTACTTTACCACCAACCATGGATTTTAAAACAGTCTCCAAGCCTGTTACAACACCCCAACAAAAGGGGACCACATACACTACACAAATCACTGGGACTGTTGGTTTGTCCTGAATCCGGAATTATTTCCAAGCAGCAGAGCTTTCAACAGACATTGCCAACATCATCATGTCATCATGGAGAACTGGCACAAAGAAACAGTACATCACATACATTGGAAAATGGATGGACTTTGGTCGTGAAAGGGAGATTAGTAAGTATACGCCAACACTAAACCAAGCCTTGTCATTTCTGATGACACTGTACAACCAAGGACTGAGTTATTCTACAATAAATACAGCCAGGTCTGCAATGTCAACTATTATCTTCATGCCCAACTGTCAAACATTTGGGACACACCACTTGGTGAAACGGATTATGAAAGGAATCTTTGAAAAACGGAAACCGCAGCCAAAATATACACAGATCTAGGATGTATCAATAGTACTTAAGTATCTGGCAACACTTAAACCAAATTCATCGTTATCGTTAAAGAACCTCACTCTTAACTAAGTAATGTTACTTGTCTCAGGCCAACGAGGACAGGCCATCCATAGCCGAAGTTTAAAGGGCATGACACTATCAGAAGCCTGCTGCCAATTTCAAGTCTTAGAACACATGAAAACTAGTAAGCCAGGAACTTGCCCTAAGATCATTAACATTCATAAATATGATCTAGATGAAGACGTTTGCCCTCTACTAACATTAAAGGAATACCTAGAACAAACTAAAGACCTGCGGGGCAAAGTCGACCAACTGTTCATCAGTTACCAAAAGCCTCACAAGGCTGTCTCCCGTGACACAATTTCTAGATGGGCAAAATTGGTTCTAGACTCTGCCGGTATTGAGACTAATGTTTATGCACCACACAGCACCCGTGCATCTAAGGCTTACAGCAATGCCATGCCTATCGATGTCCTAATGAAGGTAGCAGGATGGAACTCGGCAAATACCTTCAACAAGGTCTACAACAAACCTGTCTAGACAGACAAACCTAATATGACACTGGCAATACTGTCATAAAATCACAGGGTTTGTTATTCTACTAAATAAATTCTACACATGGTTTAGGGACTATATAATTTGCATTGTTTATGCTGGGCACATCAGATTTTTGAAGTCTCATGGGATCTCCTGCCTCTGTTTCATGTGATAGAATTGGAAAATTAAACGAGACTTACCAGTAAGTTGAAGTTTGACGGGGATTCTATCACATGACGCATGGAGGCAGGACATAACATGCCCGCCCTTTTCCCTTTCCCCTTCTCCCTTGAGCATGTTATGCTCTTATTACTCTTATCTTTAATGGGTTGTATTGCAAGGTTTTCATACGTCCCTGGCCTGATGAGCCCATCATGCTTTCAAGAATGAACCCGCGCAGACTCAGCGCTATTTTCATGTTATCTCCTGCCTCCATGCGTCATGTGATAGAATCCCCATCAAACTTCATCTTATAGGTAAGTCACGTTTAATTTTCCAATTTTATCGGATATGATGTTGCACGACGAGAAGAAACCGTAGTCCTATTATAATTGTTATACTCCATGTTAAATAGCGTAAAATTGCAGCAGCCCATTCATATCGTATTGGAATGTCTTTGAATACTATAAGAGCTTGACCGAATCTATTTTAAATTCAACATCGAGATGAAATTACCTTAACCTCCCCAAATGCAAACCATTTAATCAATTTGCGAAAAACAAGGTGTCCAATAACTTGACAGCGATCCTGTCAATTTATCGCTCTTACTTGTAGTTCATCGTTTGTGTAATAACCAATGACAACGTTCTCTGTAGCAAGTTGTCCTTCCCGACGGTACAGTCGCAGAGCTTCCGGACGACGATGACCACGGTCTGTGTGGCCAAGATTTAGTTAAGCCACTTTGGAACCCAGTTTGCACTAGCGACATAACGACATAAGGACATTAACATAACGAAAGAAAGAAAACAGTAGGGTTTTTTTTTATTTCGTGATTTCCTTGTCATTACGACACCTTGTTGACTCCATCGCAAATTGGGGAGACTGATTTGTTTTGGTTTCGCGTGACCCAGTCGTTACGTCGCTTTGTGTGAAGCAGACTTGAGTTAACTTCTCTTTAGTAAGTTCTTGGGTTTGGATTTGATAGGCTATGTTTGAGGTTATCACTTACTGAAAGGTATATATTGTATATATCTTACCTGCAGGCAAATAAAGTCTATAGCAGTCGCTTGAGTGATATACCATAATTTCCAACGAAAGTAACTATTACAAGGAACACCTTCACCATATGTAATCATGGACTTCTGACCTAATTTGATTCCGGATTTACTTTATTAACCAAAATTGACCAATGGTGTGATGCCACTTCATTCTCTACTTTAGTTTCACTATGTGAGGAAATACACACCAAATTTGTTTATCCTTGTATGTTGTCAAGGAAATATTTCTCCTCTACTGCTACAGCCCAGATGGCTAATCTGTTTTAGTTACCTGTTTAATATTGTATATCCGTAACCTAACAAGAAGAGGAGACATGATCCTGGTCCAGTGGTTAGCTCTTTCTCATATCATAAGGTCGATGGGGAATGTATTGGGGTCAAATACAGTAATTAAAAATTTTTGAATTTTTTCCATCAGTTGTTCTTTTTTTCTCTTCATCTTAGTTGCATTTTTACTTCAGCATATTTTTACTGTTTATGGATTAGGATTAGCGTTAGGACCAGAGTTATGCTGCTTCTACACCGTGCGCGGACGCAGCGAGTGTCAAAATTTAATTGAACAAATAACACAAATCATATAGAAACATAATCTGTTTTTCAGACCCTTACCCACTCAACGAACTGAAGAGAGACCAATCAGAAAAGAGAAACACGATTAAGGCAATCCCACGAGTTGTCAGCACAGATTAATTAATCACAATAAGTCTCCGTCCACACGTGCAAGTTTTCACATGAACCCTTACAAAGTTTTCCATCCACGCGACCGTTTTTAAAATGTTTTCATTTGTCGTCCAGTCCACACGTAAATGCAGCAACGATTGAAAAACGTTACTGCCTGTTTATTGAGCATGCGTAGTAGGCTAGCTCCACGCACGCTGTGATGTCATTGTCGTTTTCGAAACACTCAGTTTTTGCTGCTGAGAACATCGTTAGCGTGTGGACGAGAAGCCAAAACGCAGAGAAAAGTGTACGTTGTCATTCCAATCAAGTTCGTGTCGCTAGCGTCCTATGTAGATGCGGCTGTTGGTAAAAGACGCTTGCTACAGTGATAAATTAGGATATTGTGTTGTTTTTGAGCAGGTAGCCAAAAAGCTACTGCTATCACGACTTATCCAATCCACTTGCTCGCTTGGGCTCAATTTTGCGTCCTAATTTGACAGAACTGTGGATGTTGACTTAAGGCCTATTTACCCGATTGGATTGTTGTATATAATTGTTTGATGTATTCTGTTAATTCATGGGTAGGGTGGCCGGTGAATTAGGCTTAAGATCTACCCTTTCTCCGTGCAAACATGTAGTTTCTCCTAAATTCTGTGAGGAAATGAATCTTTGCGTTGGTAATATGACACTGTCACTTTGAAATTAAAATGTGCATCTCCTATTTGTAGACGCAGCTTTTCTCTATGAAGTGACATACCTTCACCGGAAAAGCGCGCATCTTCGCTGAAGAAATAAGCGTCTTCCTCTAAGAAATAGGCACCTTCTCTGTAATAATGTGTACATTTTTCGCAGAAAAAGACATTCTACACCCCTGTGTCACAGAGTAAATAGTGTACCAGAAGTCCAAATCACTGTCGGCAGCTTCCATGTTTGTGTCCTCGCTCATGTTGCCTCGCGCATCTCATTAATTCGAACGACGCCATATTCCTGGCAAGCGTCTAGCCCACTGTCCTATAAGCCAGTGGTCCAGCGCTCGCCCAATGGAGGTATGTGTTCTATAACTTTCGTGCTTGTCTAAACTGAATTTTTGCATATTTGAAGTGGTTTTACCGTCTTCGTCAACCTTAAATGTGATCGCAAGGCCAGAAGAGGGAAGCGAAAAAATTCCTAATAAGCACATGTATACCAGTTGATCTTTTAACAGTTTTTGACTTGTTTAAAATCGTGGTAAGATTAACAAGGATTTAGCACATGTTTGAATCCATCGAGCGTTGTCAACACGTTCGTACGATATTTCTTAAATTGTGGAGTAAATTTTATTTAGTAAGCTCACTGAACAAATACCCCTCAATAGGTTTGAAAATCTAAATTTAATGTACCACTTTAGCACTACAATCAAACTTCACTTTGTTTACATATAAACGGCAAAAATTCGTATGAGGTCAAAACTGCTGGGGGAACTTGCCAAGAACATGGCGACCAGTGCATTCGCATAAAAAATTTGGGACAAATTTTTACGCGAGTTGGACCTCTGGTTGATTATTTACTCTGTGCCTGTGTCCTGGCCTTGCAGAATTTTCATTACAGTATTGACTCGATTAAGCACCTGCCCCGATTTAGCACCGCCCGAGTTACGAGTCGCATATAAGACAAGGATATTAAACAGCACCGCCCTCAAATAAGTGTCGTTATTCATTCACAACAATACGAAGCTTAATTGAAGCATGAACAGAGTAAATTGTTCGAGGAGCCAAACTAAAAACAAGTGTGGTACAACTCAATCTAAACCACGTTCGGACATTTATTCTCCTGTTGTACATGTGTTTCAGTTGTTAACATTTGCCTGTTATTGTTTACATTTGTTATGATTTTTTAAAGAGCGCCGCCCTCAAATAAACGCCCCCCCTCCCTCCCCCCAAATAAGCACCTCATCCGAAAAAGTATAAATTTATAGAGTGCCGCGGCACTTCATCGAGTAAATGCGGTATATATAGTCGGGATTTGGGTTAACATGTGTTTGTTTTCTTACCAGGCACCGTACAACGATGCGAGCCAGACGTATTGCTCGTTTGGCAAGCGAATGAAAGCTGGCAGGAATCGTGCTTAAGGGACAACATTACATATCCCAGGATCAACAATTGTTTTCGATAATGCCGTGATAATAAGTACCTTGTAAATGGGTCCTTACGTACATTAGGCTACAGGAGCAGATTTTCTTGCATCAACAAATGGTGGCAAAAGTAAATATTTACTTTGTCATGCAAATAGGCGTATTTAAAATGATATATCTTCCAAATGAATGTATTAAATTCAGAGGGTTTAAATGCAATTCAAGAAATACGAAATGCACTTTTCCTTTTGGATAATGTCATCCAAACATGTGGGATGTGGCAGCACTTGAGAAAAGCTTTCCACTGTAGCCAATTGGCACCTTATCCAGGAAAAAATAACTTGCAAAAAAACACCAATTTAAAAAGTAAACAAAACAAAACAAATCTCCTGCATCTAATACGGGCGAGGAAAAAAGCAGAGTTCAGTTCAGTTAAAAAATGTTATTGCCCAATTTGTTCAGGGAAAAAAAATTGCTATCCTAGTTCATCCGAGATGATCCCAAGAGGTCAAACGGTTTGCCCCAAAGCGACCAGCGGCAATCATATCGTGTGAATAAGCCGTGAGCTAGAGCAATCGTCGTAAAACGATCATTTAACGATACTTTCCGACAGGTATCTATGAACATACCTCACGAGAGGTAATTTCAGTTATCATTTTGAATAGTGCTGGGCGACACCAGGATTTTTATTTCGATACCGATACCGATTACTTGAAAATTGGCATCGGTCGATACCGATACCTATTTCGATACCAAAATGACTGCGAAGTTTTAATTTTCGATACCATAAGTGAGTACTTATAATGCTGGTATCGTTCACTTCCGATACTTCGCGCGATTGTGAAAATGTAGTCTCGAACAAGGTAGGTTTTCGTACTTATATTTTATGCTAAGACCTTAACATTACTAAATGAAGCTGCGACTAAGCCAACGGCCCAACGATACTTAAGTTGGCGTACTCTCTTTTCATAGTTATTTTAATAGTTTGTTGAACCTCTAACTGTTTAACGAAAAAATTGATCATAAGAAAAAGTATAGTAACACACATAGCCAAAAAACTGGGAGCAAGTATCGAGCGATACCAGGTCAGTAATCGATACCGATACCGCTGCTCGTGGTATCGCTGGTATCGAATACCAAGTACTCGGTATTGCCCAGCACTAATTTTGAAAATGGTAGACTTCCTTGCAGAAAATCTTTGGGATGAAACGTTGTTAAAGTTAGTGAGGAGGAAATGCAATCATCGCTGAACTTCTGCGATTGTTGGATTTCATTCTGCTTAAATTCCGTCTTGATAATAAAAGAGATCAGTTGAAATATGGTGATATTTTGACCGACTTCTCGTGTTTTCGTGAAACAGAATTCTACGAAGCGAAATCGACGATAAACCGGTACGTGTGCCGAGTTAAATTAGCCTGATAATGCAGTCGGATCTAACTGTTTCTAGAACGTACTGACAAGTTTTTTGGACGAAACTATCAGCACTCTTCGGTCATTTTATTGGATTTTGCAAAAATGACCATCAGTAACGTCTTGCATTTCACTTCTTGAACTTCTAGTATTTTCCTCACACCGTTGCATTTGCATTTGTCCACGAAGACGAGGCTGCAACGTTTTGAAAAAATTAGGCCAGTGTCTTCCTAGCACTATTGGATAAAAGTAAAGGTGATTTCTGATTGCATAGTTTCCTTGTAGGTGTATCAAGCTTTTCAAATTTTAAAATAAAATAACCTTTTACGCATTAATTGACAGTTGCTTCCTAATTTTGCTCATTTATAGACAACGTTTTACAAGTAAATTGAAATTTGATTCAAAAATGATGGGCGGGGAGGTTCTACCAGGACACAGGAAGCTGATTGTGAACCGTGATCATTGTCTGGGATGAGAGTAAGAAACATACAGTAACCTGACAAAAAGCATCTTGAAATCTCAATATTCAAGTTAAAGAACACAAACAAATTGGTCATGGTAATATTTTGACTTTATTTGAAAGTTGTTGTTTAATGTGAGACACTTCTTTAGAGTGTGCTTTTCTGTTTAATTTCTTGAAATTGCTGGCTGTGAATAGTAGAGGTATTTGAGACACAGTAAGATGCTTCTCAATGTATTCTGGTGTGGTGTTTGCAACCAATATAAAACTGAGATGGAATACACTGAATTTGTCCTGTTTACAGGAAAAAGAATCAAGGTGCTTAGATGCCAAGGCATACCAGGTGATGAGAAAAATACTGTAGCTTTAACAGCAATGGATGGAAATTATTTTATGATATTTTTATTGTTTCAGGAGATAATCTTTATTTTGGAGAAAAATTACTAAAATCTGGGAAACAGTAGAATTAATTAGACTCAGCTAAACGACATCTCTTTACATTTTCATTGAGGAATCAGAGAACTCAGAAGTTTCATGATGGGAACATACTATATATGTACAGTACATTAAAGCACCCTGACATATAGTGGTCAGTTGGATAGACATTAATCAGCATTCCAGCCCTGGGTTTAAAAAGTATTCCTTACCTGAGGTAGACAATAGGGGATTTTGGCCAAGTCAAAGACAGTTTCTTTCCGTCAAAAACACTTGAATGATTTCATGCACTACCCTATCCATGAAAAACCAAAGTTAAGGATCATTAAAAAGCTGTCATCAGGACACAGGACCATGGCAGGAGTTTACTGTGATTAATTTGTGGCATAAGAGGTACACAAGGCACCACTGAATTTAAATGGAATACAGTGATGAAATCATCACTGAAGACTGGCATGTGACAATCTTTGTGCAATTTATACTTCTTAGAATATTGTATATGAAAACAGTATCTCAACTTATCAGAAGAACAGTTCTTTGAGTAATTTAAATTAATTCCAAACATTTGTGCACCTGGACAAAACTTCAACCTTGATTTATTGCCAACCTCTCCTGCAGTTTTGACCAAAGTTGCTATGGCAATGCTAATCCTTACACCAATTTATAACATGAATCTTACTTTGAATCTTACATTGAATCTTTGATTCAAATCTAACATTGAATCTAGCACTTACACTTGAATCTAACATTGAATCTTACTCACCTCTTTCTGTATGTCATCTTTTCCAATATTTTCATGCTTTACATGTTGCCTCATTATTTTGTGCTAAAATTTTCATACAGCTCTCGGTGTATGTCATTGACCCATGGGAATCTATTAAACTGCAGTTTCACTCACTGTTGTGTACAATCCATGTGGAGTAGTGTTGTTGTTGCAGATGTTTTCTAGGCTATTTGGCACTTAGAAAAGTTAACAGAAGATTGTGCTAGGTGACCATAAATCAATGTGAATGTGTCCTCTTATGTGTCCTCATCAATGTGATATCAATTTCACTCCTTTGTACATTATCTAGATCTAATTTTCTTTTATTTGATGTTACCCTGTTTTATTGCTTCAGGAGCTTCAAGAGCTTGATTCAGAATTCAGGGAAAACCATATTGAGAAGATTTTTCCTTGCATTTGAAAGCATTTACAAACGTATCACTGACCTGAACAGGTATAGTAAGTATGCAAATTTTCAAACTTTAGCTTCCTCTTTATTTTCTAAACTAGTGGCAATAATTTTGCTATATTATTTGTTAAAATCAGGTCAAAGGCATTGAACTTTTCTGTCATAATAATAAAAATATTTATCCTACAGTCAATTTCTCACCTGCTGTATTTTGCAGTTCATGTGAAGTAGCAGCATTTTTGTAAAAGTATTCTAGCTATTTGGTAGTAAAAAAATTTACAGAAGATTGCTGGGTGACCATTACTTAGCATAAAAGTGTGCTTATATGCATTAATGTCATATGGTACGACTCCTTTTTGTACATTATCCAAAGTCTAATTTTTTTAAAATTTAATTTGCTTTTTCTCATCTTATAAATTCAGAAACTTCAAGAGATTGATTCAATATGCAGGGAAAACCATATTGACATATTGACATGATTTTTCCTTGCATTTGAAAGTGTTTAGAAATGCATCACCATCCTAAACAGGTACAATAAATACATGTATACAAGTTTTCAAACTTTAATCCAGCAGTATTAGTTTGTCGGACAGCAATGTTAGTTATCTGGCTCGATACCAAATACTGTAGTTCCCTCAGTATTTCTTAAACCAGCAATGAAAATTTTGCAAAATTTGTAGAAATGTTCTGACTCAGTTCAGGTCAAAGCCATTAACCTTTTCTGTGATAAAGATAAAAATATTTATTTTACAGAGGCAATTTTGAAACTTCACCCAAAAAACTGAAGCTTGGATGAAACCTTGACTGAGTTGAGACTGAGCTTGACTTTGTTACATACTTGTAAAGTAATCTCTGGGAATGTAACCAAAAAGGAATTTTTTATCTCTGCTCATATTTCCTAATTAGAAACCAATCCGGAGTTAAGAATTAAGTATCAGCCAGTGGTTATCAGGCCATAATTATCTGCTAGTACAGTAGCTGAAGTGTTAAAATTTTACTATCCTGGTAGGTTCAGTTCTTGTCCCCCAATCCTATCACTATCCCGAGCATGGCAACACGAAAACATTTTGGGGCCCTGGAGACACAGACACTGTAAATAGATACAAATAATTGGATGAGAGGTACGGTATATCAACAAGCTTTTATTAGCAGTCCAAAGGTCCTTTAGGATGACTTGCAGATGTAAAAGCTGATGACAAATAAAATTTACTAGGTAGTAAGGCAATATTGAAGTGAAAATGTTCTTTTGTGGAGACTGAGTCTGTGATGTAGGGATATTAAACTGTGTTTATGTTAAAAATACACTGTAGTTTAGTGTTTCCTCCAGAATTTACAATGTAAAGAGGTCACCCCTTCCAAGATGAACAAAAGAGCATTTCAACGTACTCATGGGGACATTTTTCTAGTCAAGGGCACCATTTTCAAGTGTACGTCACTGGAATGACCTCATACAATACCAGGGATGTAGCCATGCCAGGTGGGAACATCCCAATCCAGCACAAATTCTGGTACCCAGGGTAATCTTATCAATCTTGTGTGGCACATTTTTAGCCAAAACATACCGAAATATACAGTTTTGGTGAGGCAGACACCATCATAATTTAATTCATCATTCATGAAGCTCGGGGATGAGGACTGAAATTAGTGTAGACGAGCAAAATTTCACAGGATTGTGATATGGCATTCCTCACAAAGACTTGTTGCTAAGTAGCTAGTGTCTTAACTGCTGCAAAGACTAAATTTGATTCTGGATTTAGAGCGAAGGTGTACAGCCTTTTGCTTAAAGAAGCAGAGTATTAGGTAGTAGGTTTAATTGAATCTCTACTGAAAGTGCTAGAAATTTCCTCTTATATTAACTTAGGATGGCAATTTTACAAAAATGTCCAAGGAAGGACCTTATTCCCCACCTTTTTCCAGACATCATAATGAAAATTAAATCAAGATGTTTTTACCTGGCACTCATATTTGGTTGGCTACATCTCTGCATACATGCAAAATTACTATAGCAGATCACTGATTAGCTATTGATATGGCACAGCAGCCAGCTAAGAGTTTATTTTCTGATGAATAATTTAAGTCGTAGTGGTACTGTATACAAGCTTTTTGTCAAGGGCAGGAATAACAGGTGGCTACTACGAAGTTGCTTTGGGGAAACACTGCAGCTGTAGATCTTCTGAGTGTAAGGTTGATCTTAACAAAGAATTTTAGTGCAAGATATGTTCTACAAAATGCTGTGTGTAAAATGTTATCCTATTTGTGAATGATATTTAGCAAAATTTGTTGTGGCTACATCACCTACATGTTACATTAAAAATTGTTGTATAGAGTAGTAGATATCATTGCTCATCAGTCATGATAACGACGAAGCAACCTGGTCATGTTTACCTGCAAATTTTCTTGGTCATTCCTGATGCCATTAGCAATGTCTGAAATTTGTGCAAATGACCTCATGGACTCATAAATACGGAAAAATCTCCCCCTGTCTGGGGCCCAGAAATTGTTTTTTTGAGTATAAGGCTTGACGATCATTCATCTATCATCTTAAGATATTTCCAAGCTCTCATATATTTAACATACACACTTCAACTTTCATTATCAATATACTGTATAGTGGCTTCTGCTTAGGTCGCACATATATGTCAAACTTGCCACCTTGGCTTGCCATCTGAGTCTTGTTAGCTTCATGGTTAAAGCGTCTTACTGGTCATCAGAAGGTGGTGGGTTTGATCCTCGTCTGGGGCTGAGAAATCGTTTATCTGAGTATAGGACTTGACGATCATTCATCTATCATCTTAAGATAAGTTATCATTCTTGTCATTGTCGTTTCATTATAGAGTAATTAGTCTTTTGAGTGATATAACTCAAATTTGTTTCTATTTAATTAAACCACGAAGAAACTACTGTTACTGTAAACGCTCTGTTAAGCCCCTGGGGCACTTATTTATTTTCAGACTTTCTAGACGGGAGGGTTATTAGAAAGGGGGATAATAGAGAGGAGAACTTATTTAAAAGCACCTTTATTTATACTGAATAACACTGTCAGCCATCTGAGCTGTTCAGTCTAGAGGTGCAGTAAGGTCCACCTCTCATGGGTTCAGTGCTACTGTTGGAGGAAACCGGAGTACCCGGAGAAAACCTGCGATGCTTGGTAGAGACAAATTTAACATTAACAACACTCTTCTCAGATGTGACCAAGATAACTTTAACTAGATAACTGCATGGATCCGGCGTCGAACCCTGGTCACAGTGATGAAAGACACGTGCACTGCCACTGTGCCACCAGCACCTCCTGATGTGAAAGACGAAGACACGATTTTTTCTGAAATGCTGTCCAGCTATAATAAATATCATGACAGCTGGCATGTATTTGTCACGTGCAATCTTGAAGCCGAAACAAATTCAGGCTCATAAAAATGTGTTTCTACTGAAATGTATGTTTGAAGATGGACTTGTTGCTCCAGGAATATATTGTGCGATGTGCAAGTCAAGAACCATTATTGATTTACTGAAAACAGAACTTGATAAGAAAGTACTAAAACTGTCCCATATGAATTTGGAAGTTGGAAATGTTGAGATCTACAGGGGGTTGCCAAAAAAAAAGAGCCCTCCCTTAACAAAACGAAAACGACAAAGTGTCATAATTCTTTTTATTTGATTAGAAAGAGATGGTACAAAGTCTCAAGCTTTATTAAAAGTTTTTAGGATTGTCCCAAGCACGCAACATTTAATAGTCCATAGGATATCCACGACTTTTAATAACTTTTGGGCAGCGATTTGGCATGCTTTGTACAAGTGTTTTAAGGTAATCATTGCTGAGATTCACCCATTCCTGCTTTAAACTGTCGAACAATTGTTCCTCACTTTGGAACGTACGTTTCCTCAGTTTCCTATTAATCTCGCCCCAGAGATTTTCAATTGGGTTTAAGTCTGGGCTTTGTGGTGGCCAAGAAAAAACTTCAATGCTTTGGTTTCTAAGATAGTTTTTCACGACATGTGATGTGTGTTTTGGATCATTGTCGTGCTGAAAAATGAAGTTTTCTCCATGAAGTCGTCGGGCTGAAGGTCGCATTTGACGAGTCGAAATTGGACGATATTTTTCCTTGGTTAAGGCCCCTTTTATCTGATGAAAAGCTCCAACTCTATGCCAAGAGAAACATCCCCATACCATAAATTTTTTCTGGTGCTTCAAGGTTCCTTGCAGAGATCGAGATGAGAACTTTTTGGTAGGACGACGCCAGACATGACTACGATTTTGGCAGCGTAAGATAAATGGTGATTCATCAGACCAGACTACGTTTTTCCATTCGTCCACTGTCCAGTGACGATAACGCTTCGCAAAGTTTACACGCTTACCCCGATTTACACTGCTTTCATAGGGTTTTTTGGTTTTGGGGCATTTCTTAAAATTGCGTTCATGAAGGCGACGCTGTACTGTACGACGTGATATTTCCGTAGATGTGCGCTCGTTTAGTGACTCTGAGAGATCAGCCGTGCTTGGGCAGACTTCGGAGGGATCACGAACTCTCACAGCTTCTCTGATTAAAAAACGATCTCCTCGAACTGTCGTCTTTCGTGGTCCTCCAGAGCGAGGACTTCTCTCCCCGCTATCTCCTTCTTTCAAACGCTTGCAAAGGTTTTTTGCCCATGAGTAACTGAGTTCATATTCTTCTGCCACTTTCCGAGCACTCCAACCAGCACGAAGGGAACCAAAATCTGTTGATTCCTTGCAAACTTCTTCTTTGCCTTTTCTTCCCGTTGTTGCTTCTTAGACGCCATCTTCCACAATGATTTAAAGCGAACTGAAAAAAGTTTCGCCTAACTATCTAAATACTGAAATCGTGCACAACAATTGTGGGAGAGCTTCTTCATACTGATACCATACTCCACTTCCGAATGTTTCAAGGCAAAGCAGCTTCAGAATTTTTAAAACCTTCGAACTTTTGATATTAGAAAAACCCTCTTTCACATGGGGGCTCCTTTTTTTTGGCAACCCCCTGTAGAATATAGTGAGATTCTAACCAGTCGTAAGTCGCTATCTTTTTTTGTGTTTTTGTTCGGGAAAGGGCTTAATAGAGTGGAGGCTTTTTAAAAATGTGAAGTTCTGCAGTGGGGTCCCATTAGAAAGCGGAATCTTATTAGAGATGGAGGACTCGATAGAGCGTTTACGGTATTTTGCTTAAACTACGCCACGTGCATAAAGACTCCTTACGTCAAACTTGAACTGGTTAATTCGAAGTTATTGGTAACGTATAGTTCAGTAATTTCAGTACATGGATTTGTCCGAAGATGATTCAGTTTGGTTTATGCGTCATCAACTCTGTATAAATTAACCGACTTGTAATTTTTATCACTAAAACTTGATAATGATGTTAAGATGACATCGAAACACCATTCAATAAACTTTAGACTTCTCTTGCTTACATTTGAAATAAAATGTAATCTATAATAATAAAGAAATAGAAACTGTTTTGCCGTGTTTATATAGCTCGATGCAAGCACGAGAAGAAGGTTGGGAGAAATCGAAAGCTGTTGTGTACGCCCGAGACCGAAGGTCGAGGATTTAAACGGCCGCTTGAGTACTCACCCAACCTCCTTGAGTGTTTGCATCAGGCTACATAAACACAACAAAACAGTTTCTGTTTCTATTAGAAAATAAGCAAAGAACTAAGTAATAATAATTGTGAATAACGAACTTTATTTTCATTATCAAATTGTAAGTTCTTACAAGTTCGTAGACCAATCAGAACTTCCTATTGGCACCAAGAACAAATTCTGGCGTTAAGCGGCGTCTCTAATGTGATAACCGTGTTCACATAGCCGGATGTAAACACGGTAACTGAGTAATCACTGCATGCGTAACAAATTTTATAATATAAATATATTACACTGACGCTTGTTAATATACCGACTTTCAATTAAATGAACGTGTTTCTTCGTGGAAGGTTGTCGCTTGGTGCTCATATTTCCATATTACAATAAATCTACTTTTCAATGAATAAGACTACTCCCATCGGAGGAGGCGGCTTATTTTTTTTCTCTCCTTCTGAACTGGGAGGGTATTAGAAGACTGGGGGCTAAATAGAGGAGATATGGTAGTTAACTTACAAATTTACAATATTTTTTTCATTCTTCAATTTGTTTCAATTTCTTTTTGCCATAACAAGGCCGAGGTGTTATATCTTTATGGAGCGATGTTGTTAGCAGATCAGAAGTTTGGTGGAGATGTTTGAGAGCGGATGTTGGTCTCGTATTGCAGATACTGGTAAAGTATATTAACACTGGTAATGGCGATGGTAATGGCAATGGTAATGATAACAATAACGATAACGGTACTGATAAAGATAAAGGTAATGATGATGGTAATGATAATGATAATGGTAATAATGGTAATGGTAACGATAAGGGGAATGATAATGGTAATAGTAAAGGTAATGATAATGGTGATGATAATGGTAATAGTAAAGATAAAGATAATGGTGATGATAATGGTAATAACAATGGTAATGGTTCTGGTAGTGGTAGTAATAATGCTAATGGTTATGGTAATAAAAATGGAAATTATAATAGTAATGGTAGTGATAATGATAATGACAACGATAATGGTAATGATAATGGTAATAGTAAAGGTAATGATAAAGATGATGATAATGATAATAGTAAAGATAAAGATAATGGTGATGATAATGGTAATAACAATGGTAATGGTTATGGTAGTGGTAGTAATAATGCTAATGATTATGGTAATAAAAATGGAAATTATAATAGTAATGGTAGTGATAATGATAATGACAACGATAATGGTAATGATAATGGTAATAGTAAAGGTAATGATAATGATGATGATAATGGTAATAGTAAAGATAATGATAATGGTGATGATAATGGTAATGGTGATGATAATGGTAATTATAATGGTAATGGTAATGTTAATTATAATGATAATGGTAATGTGTTGATAATGGTAATGATGGTGGTAATGGTAGTGGTAATGGTAGTGGTAATGGTAGTGATAGTGATAATGATAGTGTTAATGATAATGATCTTGGTAAATAGTGAACAATAAATGACAAATGATAAATGATAAATGTTAAAGAATGAATAGCATTTCAATTTCAAGCAGTTACATTACAAATTAAAAACTATTGTTTCTGTAAGAACTAACTTGCAACGGCTTGTTGTGGCGGTAAAACGAAGCCGCATGAGAAAGAATGCTTGCTTCAAAATGTGTACAAGCTCGAACGTATTCCAAGTGATAGCAAGCTCTGCCTGGTACAAATCGATGCTAGTTAATGGTGAAAGAAGACGCGAAGCGAACCTTGTACCCAAGCGCTCAATACCTTATTTTATTTTACAGTGCGACCAGAGCCAATATCGAGTCAAACATCGACCATGTGTGGAAACGTCTTCGAAGTACAGGAATTTCTGCAGGGAAACGACCTCGGAAATATCTAGAGAATTACTTCACGTGAGTGTGGCTCGAATGATATCAAAAATACTTGCTAATCTTGTGGGATTAAGAACATTTGGACAACTGTAAACGTGACTTGTTTTCGGCTTTGCATAGTCATTCAAGTGAATTACGTTTCAATTACTGAATTCACGTTTCTCGATTTTACATCTGAACATTGTGTTCAGATGTCCTGGTTTATGACTTGAGATAAATATTTACTACAGATCGACCTAACGTGAGGTCTGTAGTAGTGAAATATAGGACAGATGTTTTAAAGTACGGACCTCAACTCGCTGCGCTTATCTCGGTCCTTGCTAAAACAGGGGTCCAATATTTCACTAATACAGACGAAATAAGCTTGGTGAACAAGTAGTTTATTATAACCCCAATTACACTGTTAATATTTTGGACAGATCACGGCTGAAATTTTAACATGGTTGACGCTATTGTTGGGCGGTGCAAACTTCGTCAAAATTTTGTTCCCGTCCTAAAAACTTAGCCTTGCCGAGCACCTCTGTATATGTTGGTGCTGTGCCAAAAATATTACAGCGTGAACGGGGTTTATATGGCTTTAATGAAATATAATTGACAAGTGCAAAGGTAGAGGACGATATGGGAAATATCAGACCACTTATGAACCTATCAAATAGCTGAATTTCCGTATTCGGAGCGCTCGCTGTCACAGCCATGTAATAAATACTCGTATTCCAGTTTAACTTGTGAAAATTTTGTTCAGTGGCCCGATTTCTTGCGGGAAAATTGTGAATGTCCCAATGAAGCCTTAGTTTGAAGCTGTGGTGAACATTTGCACTCTGGCATCTTATTGTAGTAAGATATTTTTCCCCTCGGTGCATACGGGGATGGAGTTCGAAGTTTTTTTATCTTGGTTGTCCCTTGGCCAACCATTGATCCTTTTCAGGTTTCCCCAGAAAGAGTTTGTTTGGTTTGTTTTTTATATATGTCAGTCAAATGAGTATAAAAACTTCATCACTCATAAATAATATTTTTACTTGATAACTATGTCAGCTTGAAACGTTCAATGGTAGTTGTTTTGAATACTGTTATCATACATGTATCGCTTGGTCAATGGCTGCCATACTCTGCTTTATTGAGTCAGGTATTTTTATATTTTTATAATAATCTTTTTACTAGTTGATGGTTGCTATAACGAGCTTTATACGGCTGTGGTCGCTATCCGGTCTGTACGCAATATAACACACGCTGATTGCCTGCCTAGCCGTGCAATAGGGAGGTTACGAAATGATGACGTCTAGTCCGATCAGGGAAATTGGATCGAGGTTGCATCGAGGTTGGTTCATTACGAATTACTCGAAAAGGCGGGAATGTCAACGACGAGAAAAGTGAAACTTTTACCATGGCTAGCTTGAGACAAATACAAATTTGGCTTGTATATGATAACAAAATAAGCACATCGATAAAAGTGGAGATATCCTGCTAGTTTTGCGAGCAGTTTAATGTAGATCGATTAACCGAATGGTTAACCGCAGGGATGGATCCAGCAAATTTAGTGAAGGGTTTCCTAGCGCCGTAGGCGCGAGAATACTAGGGGGGTCCAGGGGCATGCTCCCCGGAAAATTTTGAAATTTTAGATGCTCGGAAATGCAATTTCCTGCATTTTCAGAAGACGTTTCATGAAAACATGCAGGTACCTTTATTCCTCAAATTGTACCATTTTGGCATCACTTACGTCTTCCAATAGATATACTGTACAAACCTTGGAGGCCACAATTTTCCAAGGATAGTGTTTCACAAATCATTTTTGTAGCACAAAGGCTGCAAAACTGATTTATGGAGTACCTCTCCAAAAGTTTCATCACAAATAGCTGTATCATACAGCTAGGTTCAGGTGGATCTCGTACCCAAGCTTAGCAAGAGGTGCATACCAGTAATTCAAAATCTTGAACTAATTTAAAATTGACCTCAATGGCTTGATACAACTGCAGAATGGCAGGTAGCAAGGCTGAATAGTTCAAAATTATCTTGGTACCACAGCAGAATGGTAGGTAGGAAGGCTAAATGTTCAAAATTATCTTCATACAACAGCAGAGTGGTAGGTAGAAAGGCTAAATGTTTAAAATTTTCTTCATACTACAGCTGAATAGTTGGTAGGAAGGCTAAATAGTTCAAAATTATCATGATATCACTGCAGCATGACAGGAAGGAAGGCTGATTCAGGCCTCTCAATGGGACGCGCGCAGGCACGCGCCCCGCTAATGTTACGCGCGCGAATGATCACGCGCGCAAATGTTAATTTCAGCTCGCCTGTCAAACTGTTTTGTTTTCAAAACGCTCCCGTCCATCTGGCTCAAACTCTCAAGTACAGAGAACGTTCAGTACCGTCACGAGCATCCTCTCGGATAGGCGCTTGTTAATGGCCCACAACGCTTTGAATAAAAGCCTTATCGTCGACGGAAACAACCCGCTTTGGAACAGAGAAGAGAAAGAGGCCATAATAGAGCGTGCTGTTGAAATATATATGACATCAAACAGACGGATAAAGGTCTCTCAACCAAATCAAATTACGTCAGTGAGAAATGCGGTTAACGTTGTTCACGAGGTCCACGCTACACTTGACCAAGACGAAAGCAGTAGTGACGACAGTGAATTTGAACTTTTCCAAGAGGAATTCGAAAGCGACTCGTGCTGAAGTAATATCTCAATGTTTCTGTTCCTTCTTTTGTTGTAAAAAACATTGATATGACATCGTATTCATATTGGAATTAAATTGATGTAATTACAAGAAAATTGAAAAATTTTCTATTTTTTTGAGAACTCCCCCCCCCCCCCCCCCCCCCCAATTTGTTGTTATTTAATCGCGCACGCAACGTAATCTGCCCGCGCGATAGACCGCGCGCGCTAAATTTCGAACGTGAGAGGCCTGCTGATTAGTTCAAAATTATCTTGATACCACTGCAGAATAGTAAGTAGCAAGGCTAAATGTTCAAAATTATCTGCATACAACAGCAGAATTGCAGGTAGGAAGGCTAAATAGCTCAAAATTATCTTCATACAACAGCAGAATGGCAGGTAGGAAGGCTAAATGTTCAAAATTATCTTCATACAACAGCAGAATGGCAGGTAGGAAGGCTAAATAGTTCAAAATTATTTTTATACAACAGCAGAATGGTAGGTAGGAAAGCTGAATGTTCAAAATTATCTGCATACAACTGCAGAATGGTGGGTAGGAAAGCTGAATGTTCAAAATTATCTGCATACAACAGCAGAATGGTAAGTAGGAAGGCTAAATGTTCAAAATTATCTTCACACAACAGCAGAATGGCAGGAAGGAAGGCTAAATGTTCAAAATTATCTTTATACAACAGCAGAATGGCAGGTAGGAAGGCTAAATAGTTCAAAATTATTTTCATACAACAGCAGAATGGTAGGTAGGAAAGTTGAATGTTCAAAATTATCTGCATACAACAGCAGAATGGTAGGTAGGAAAGCTGAATGTTCAAAATTATCTGCATACAACATCAGAATGGTAGGTAGGAAGACTAAATGTTCAAAATTATCTGCATACAACAGCAGAATGGCAGGTAGGAAGGCTAAATAGCTCAAAATTATATTCATACAACAGCAGAATGGTAGGTAGGAAGACTAAATGTTCAAAATTATCTGCATACAACAGCAGAATGGCAGGTAGGAAGGCTAAATAGCTCAAAATTATATTCATACAACAGCAGAATGGTAGGTAGGAAGGCTAAATGTTCAAAATTATTATCATACAACAGCAGAATGGCAGAAAGGAAGGCTAAGTGTTCAAAATTATCTTCATACAACAGCAGAATGGCAGGTAGGAAGGCTAAATAGTTCAAAATTATTTTCATACAACAGCAGAATGGTAGGTAGTTAAAAATTATTTTAAACAACAGCAGAATGGCAGGTAGGAAGGCTAAATACGTGTAGTTCAAAACTAACTTGACAGAGCTGAAGAATTGTAGGTAGGATGGCCAAATAGTTCGAAATCATTTGATAGCCATGGGAAGTGAGCTAACCATTCATACCTGAGCCGTCGATGTTTTCCACCACTCACAGAAGTCGGCGGAAAGAGAAAGACCTGGTCAGGTTTCCAGACATTCTGAATAAAGTGCAATTTTTCTGCCGGAGAGAACCGGCCAATGGTCACGTAAACGAGCCCTATATAAAAAAGAGAACAATTTTATTTGCGACACACGGATTGTCCAAGCGCAGCCACATTGTAGCACTAATCGATGATGGGTTTGCGATGGGTTCACCTTAATTAATTCAAGGTGCTTGACCAATAAAATACAATTTCGATGGGTTCACTTTAATTGCCTGTGAGGTTTTAGCCAATAATATGAAGTTTTGATGGGTTTCCGTGGGCTTTACGCAAGAAGCACTGGTTGCCGAGTTTCATGCGATGGCTCACGCCATACGCGAATCCTCCACGCTAATTCGATTCGATTTCGCGGTGAATTTCGCCAAATTTGACGCCCGGTGGTGCCAGCGGGGAGAAGCGATAATAAACACAATAAAAGCAAATCCATTGTGCATGCTTATTTTTTAGGAAAATTTGATGGGTTTCCGGAAACCCAGTGAACCGGTCTGGATCCACCCCTGAACCGGGGCTTGCTCACTCCATATGATCAGCCCCTAACAAAAGGGACGCGACACTGGATAAAGAAACGAATAGAGCGGGGATTTTTTATCGCAACAAAGTAATAGAAAATTCCCGATAATCTTTATAAAATTTCCCCCTGCAGGGTTCGTACGGGTAATGAAAAACCTGGAAAGTCATGGAAAATTAAAATTTCAAAATCCAGGCCTTGAAAACCCGGAAAATTAGTGCCGGTCGTGGAAAGTCATGGAAGATTAGATTTCTTCTGGATCAGTGAATAATTCTATCTCAATTTTCTTTGCTCGCATTTTCAAGTTTCTTGGAGCTACCAATGAACGTGAAAAATATCGCAAACATTGTATCTACGATACTGGTAACCTTAATTTATCATTGCTTAGGCGTGCACTTCAATTCAGAGACTGGGTCCCATCTACCCCTGTGGTTCGACGGAGCCCCTGTTCAGCTCGTTTCGTTGTTTCTAACTTTTCCAGGTCATGGATTTTTGTAAATATGGTCATGGAAAAATTGTGGAATTTTGATGTACCAATAGTGTACGAACCTTGCCTGGTAATGACTAATCGAGTTTTCATTATTCGAAACCTTGCAAACTTTCATAACTTTCTCCGTACTGGGTTGTTTAGTATGACTTTTAACATATGTTTCAATTTCCGCTATGCTGATGTAAGTGGCTAATTGGTCATATCTGATTGGCCTGTGGTGCCAGCTCCTCCATTTCAGCAACGCGACTTTGTTGGACAAACGACCAAACTCTCCAACATCTGTTAGACAATTCAAAACGTTGGATCAGATTTTGATCGGAAGCAAACCTAATCCAACAAACTGTTCGATGAACATAGCGTGGCAAGCGATTAAACAATGTTGGATGCAACAAAGTTGTCCAACGAAGTCGGATCGTTTCAGAATCATCCACAGAGATATACATGAACAGAATTTTTTCATTATAATCTGACACTGCCGAAGTCAACTGAAAAATGTTGACTCGAGCGGGATTTGAACTCGCACCTTCGAGATACCAGTCCGTCGCTCTACCTCTTAAGCCATCGAGTCCACAGGGATCGGAGGCGAGTTTTTATGTAACTTAAGTTCAGAAGATATTCTCCCAACTAATTAACGCTTACCCATGAGAGGATGTGCAAAGTTTCAATTCTATTTCAGGATGATACTGAGAGATATACATGAACAGAAATTTTTCATGATAATATGACAATGCCGAAGTCAATTGAAAAATAAACATTTTCCCGTTGACTTTGGCAGTGTCAGATTTTCATGAAGAATTTCTGTTTAAAGTTGGATCGTTTGACCTGGTCTTCAACACCGCCTTAACAAACGCATTGTCTTACTCTTTAACCAGGTGCTGGCCTTGCTGCCTCATTCCATTCTGTTTGGATGGTTGCAAAGATGTCACTCACCACTGTCCCAACTGGCGAAGTTATCTTGGCACCTATCGACGAATGTAGTCGTCTCCAAAAATGTCACCTTCACCAAGGTCTTTGTCTTTTTCTTAAATTTTTTGTACCTCATAAGTTATTGCACTGTACTTAGAAACAATTTTATCCAACGACGAAAATGAAGTTCAGGGAAGTTCGTATTAAAATGGGACTGATTTTAACTCGTGATTTTGAACTAAGGTTTTAGCATAAGCACCACTGTGTAATATGATTTTGCTTGGTTTGACAATAAATGCAATGACCAACTACTCAGTGTGTGGTTACTTTGTCGACAACTGTGTCACGAGGAATCGTAGAGATGCGCTGATGTAACTGCCCACTTAATTGAAGAGTTATCGGCAGGTAAACACTGGAAGTGGGGCTTTAGCGGTGAAAGATGTTTGGTATTGCGGAGTTAATTGTTACGCAAAGGTAGAACATGGGTTGCTGGAGGCACTGTGGCAGTTTGCGTGTGTCTCGCCACTTTCACTAGAGTTTCCTTCCAGCTCCGCTCAGTTATCTGATTAAAGTTATCTTGGTCACATGTTGGAAGAGTGTAGTGCATATTAACTCTACCAAACATAGCAGTTTTTATCTGGGTACTCCGGTTTCCTCCAGTAGTAACGCTGGACCCATGAGGGGTGGCCCTTACTGTCCCTCTAGGGAGAACAATTTAGCTAGCTGATAGAGTTTTATAAAATAACGTGACTCGTTCGCAAGCTCAGATTGGTTAATACCCGTGTTTGGATAAAAGTATCCAAACACGGAAAATTTACCGCCAAAAGTGTACTGAAGTTTGTTTTGTACGTTTCGTCTTATTTCATGAAGGAAACACGTAACGGTTTTTGTGTGTTTGAATACTATGATTCAAACACTCGGTACGTTAGTTGACTTTCAAATAGCTTAAAAAAATACACTTGATTTTCCTCTTCGTCACCGCGTTGAAGTGCCTTCGCTTTGTTGACCAGGGTTCGATCTTCATAACCTTGGCTCTGGTTGGTGGGCAGTTGATGATTTTCGGGAGAATGGCTTACTTCATCATTGTGTTTATTAAGTTAACTAATTTTCATCTGTCCTTATTTTATAAAAGAAATACCAAATGGATTTCCTTGTTTGGCTACTGTGATCCAAACACTAGGGATGTTGCTCAATTTTCGAAAAGCGAAAACTACTCGGCTAGCGGCCTATGTTTTTTTACGCTTTACTCAAGTCTCGCAACGTTCCGCTTGTTTGAACCACGATTATGAATAAGAGCTCATCTCTTGAACGAGTAATGGAGTCTGGCCATCACCATGTTAGAACGTCCACTTCTTTTTATGAGCGCTACGCAATCATACACTTGGCCATTGCACTAACCCAAGAAACAGCTTGGAATGTTAAGTACCACCGTGACAATGTAGAAACTTAGATATTTTACAACCACAGCGAGCAGGTCGTCAGTGAAAACTTACTTATGGCATTCGAAAATTTTTATACGGAATAGTTTTCATATCGATAACATTTTCTCACCTAACTGAACGATTTCTCGTCAGTCGGTCCAAATGGATGTTTGATATCCATCACATTTTGTTCACAATGTCTCTTTTGTCTTTCTCTTATAACTCGATCTGCAACTCAAAAACTAACTGTCGGGCGTTTGGTTTGTTGAAAAATACGACACAGCAGTGGATAGAGTAGTCTATTGTTTTTGTCACCTTCTACTCTTATGTTTAACAGTGATTTCTTTCATGAAGTCTGGCAAGCCCAGTGGGATCAGGGTCGTTTCGAATAAAACCGACGAATGCGGGTGTCAAGCCAAGTTGGACTTGTGATTTAAATTTTCCAGCACAAACACACACAACAGGAAATATTACTATACTGTGGTCAAGTTGGCGGAACGAACCTATGTCTAGGCGCTCAATCTTTGGATGAAACGTGCAGCTAAAGTTAATATCTTTTACAGGCACAACCCTCATTACAACGATTTTGAGTTGTATCTCGTTTTACAAAGGGGGGACCACGTGAGCCACGTGATCCAGCCTTTGCTGCTTGGTCGAATTTTCAAGTGTGGATAATATCCTGCCAATCGAGCGCCAAACAGAAAGTTTTAGGAGCCTCTGGCCTTGGCTGACCAGAAAAGTGAAGTTTCGAAGAGCTTCCAAAACCTCGTTTTGCAAAGGTGGTACATATGGCTCATGTGGTCCCCACTTTGCTATTGGGCCGAATTTTCAAGCGTGGATATCTCATGCACATCGAGTTCCAAGCAATCAGAATCAACGCCAAACAGCATGATTTGGGAGCCTCTGGCCTTGGCTGACCAGATCAGTTTCGTAGAGTTGCCAAAAAATCGTTTTGCAAAGGGGGAACCACATCGCTCATGAGGTCCCCTCTTTGCTATTAGGACGAATTTTCACGTGTGGATATCTCCTGCAAATCAAGTGTGAAACGATCGACAAACAGTAAGCTTTGGGAGACTCTGGCCTTCCCTGACCAGATCAGAGAAGTTTCGAAGATTTGCCAAAACCTCCTTTTTCTAAGAGGGGATCACATGTCTGATGCGGTCGCCCCTTTCCGATTGGCCAAATGGGTAAACCCCTTTACTTTTTGGAGAAATTTTTCCACCTCAAAAATAATCTCAAATATTAGTGTAAAGTCCCTCAAATTAGGGCAAAACAATGTTATTAAGCCAAAACTTTCATATTTTGGGCTTATTTCGAAAGTGAAATTGGTCAAAAAATCGTCAAAAATCATGGGTTAACCCCTTTACTTTTTGGTCAAATTTTTCCAGGTCAAAAATGATCTCAATTATTAGTGAAAATTTACTTAAATAAAAGCAAAACTCCGTTATTTGCCCGAAACTTTCATATTTTAGGCCTATTTCTAAAGTTTTAAATTGGTCGAAAAATCATCAAAAACCATGGGTTAACCACTTTACTTTTCGGTGAAATTTTCGACCTTAAAATTGCTGCTTAATTGCGTCCTAAGATGTGTGAAATCAGTGGAAAATGTATATGTATGGTCGAAACCTTCCTTAGAGGTTATTTGGATAGTTTGAAACTAGTCGAAAAGCTGCAAAAACCATGGGTTATCCCATTTAGTACATGGTGAAATTTATTATCTTAAAATTTAGGCTGAATTTGGTTCTAAAATGACTCCAATTAAGACACACAGTAAGAATTTTGACCAAATCTTCTTTTGAGGTTATTTCGATAGCTTGTAATTGGTCGAAAAATCGTCAAAAACCATGGGTTAACCCCTTTACTTTTTGGTGAGATTTTTCGTCCTCAAAAATGGTCTCAAATATTAGGGTAATGTCCCACAAATAAAGACAAAGCTATGTTATTCGGCTGAAACTTATATTTTGGGCTTAGTTCGAAAGTTTGAAATTGGTCGAAAAATCGTGAAAAACCATGGGTTAACCACTTTACGTTTTTGTGAAATTTTTCGACTTCAAAAAGGATCTCAAATATTAGTGTAAAGTCCCTCAAATAAGGGCAAAACTATGTTATTCAGCTGAAAATGTCATATTTTGAACATTTCTAAAGTTTGAAGTTGGTCGAAAAATCGTCAAAAACCATGGGCAAACCCCTTTACTTTTTGGTGAGATTTTTCGGCCTCAAAAATGGTCTCAAATATTAGGGTAAAGTCCCACAAATAAAGACAAAGCCATGTTATTCGGCTGAAACTAATATTTTGGGGTTAGTTTGAAAATTTGAAATTGGTCGAAAAATCTTCAAAAACTATGGGTTAACCCCTTTACTTTTTGGTGAAATTTTTTATCTTCAAACACGATCTCAAATATTAGTGCAAACTCCCTGAAATAAGGGCAAAACTATGTTATTCGGTCGAAACTGTAGTATTTTTGAGATATTTCGAAAGTTAACTTAGGCGAAAAATCGTCAAAAACCATGCGTCAAAATTTTTGGACGTCAAAAATTATTTCAAATATTAGTGTAAAGTCCCACAAGTAAAGGAAAGACTATGTTATTTGCACGAAACTTTAATATTTTGGGCCTATTTCGAATGTTTGAAATTGGTCAAATAATTGTCAAAAACCATGGGTTAACCCCTTTACGTTTTGATAAAATTTCGATCTTCATATTTCTACTCAATTTTGTCGTAAAAGGACTCCAATCAGTGCAGAACGTCAGCATATGGTTGAAGTTTTTTAGTTTTTAGGCTAATTCGATAGTTTGAAATTAGTTGAAAAATAATCAAAATTGAGTTTACCCGCTTACTTTTTAAATTTTCGACCTTCAAATTTCAGTTAAATATCGTCCTAAAATATCTGAAATTAGTGGAAAACGTAAGCAGATGGTCGAAACCTTCTATGTTTTAGGTTATCTCGCAAGTTTGAGGTTGGTCGAGCAAAAAGTAGACTGCTTACATTCTACTTTTTAGCGAAAGTTTTCGACGACGGTAACTGAAGAAAATTTTAGCTCAATATGGCTGGAATTAGTGCAAAACTTAATTTTTTTTTTCCGGGCGAATCTTCCCTATTTTTTTAGGTTGTTTCGAAATTTTGAGATTGCTCCAAAGCCCGTCAAAACCCCCAAATCCTTTTAATCTTCGGTGAAATATTCAACCAAGGAAACTCTATAAAAGTTTGGCTTAGAATGACTGGAACAAGCACAGAATTAAATTACTTAGGCTAAACTTTTATAATTTCGGCTTATTTGGAATGTTTGAGATTGCTCAAAAATAAACCTGATCAAAAACCATGCGTAAACCCCTTTTACAATACAGTAACATTTTACGAGTTGGGCTTAAAGTCAGTTATAATCTATTTACATGACCGTAAGTTTTACTCGACACGAGGGGATAATTAAAAAAACAACAAAAAGCAACAAAACACAACATCACGTTCTCGACGTCAATATACATGGCAGCAAAGATGGTGAAATCAGGTCAGACACTTAAGGTGACTGCCGAGTCATGCAGCTTGTAAATGAGGAACTGCCGTCCTCCTCTAAGGAGACGAATACACAGATGTTGGGCAAAGTTATCCACCAAGCTTGCCATTTATACCTCTGCAATTTAACCCACCCCTGGGGGCGGTTATAGTGCCACCAATCCGCTTTAGTAAAGAACGGGGGGAACCACGTGAAAGTATCGACTTTCCTGGCACGCTTGGCCTTTTACGGTACAGAACCTGTTAGTCCTTTCTTCCCCCCAAAACATGTGCATTATTTTACGTGAACACACAAACATGTGCATGCGTACACCTACCTATCTACCTGCCTGCCTGCCTAGCTAGCATTCTATCAATCTAAAATCTACAAATATATACATGCATATATACATACGTACATATCGGTATATATCTATATGTATTATATCAATGTATATATAAATATATATACATATATCCCCTACCTACATATAAATCTATATATATCAATATATCTCTATGTAATATTTAAAAACCGAGCAGGAGTGTTTTATTTATCTCTCTTTCTCTTTCTTTTTCTTTCTCGCTCTTTCTTTCCTTCTTTCTCTTTCTTTCTCTTTCTTTCTCTCTCTTTCCCTCTCTCTTCTCCTCTCTCTTCTCTCTCTCTTTCTCTCTCTCTTTCTCTCTCTCTTTCTCTTTCTCATTCTCTCTCTCTTTCTCTTTCTCCATCTTTCTCTTTCTCTTTCTCTTTCTCTTTCTCTTTCTCTCTCTCTTTCTCTCTCTCTTTCTCTTTCTCTTTCTCTCTCTCTTTCTCTTTCTCTTTCTCTTTCTCTCTCTCTCTCTCTTTCTCTCTCTCTCTCTCTCTCTTTCTCTCTCTCTTTCTCTCTCTCTCTCTCTCTTTCTTTCTCTCTCTCTTTCGCTCTCTCTTTCTCTTTCTCTTTCTCTTTCTCTTTCTCTTTCTCTTTCTCTTTCTCTCTTCTCTCTCTCTCTCTCTCTCTTTTTCTCTCTCTTTCTCTCTCTCTTTTTCTCTCTCTCTCTCTCTTTTTCTCTCTCTTTCTCTCTCTCTCTTTCTCTCTCTCTCTTTCTCTCTCTCTCTCTTCTCTCTCTCTCTCTCTCTCTCTCTCTCTCTCTCTCTCTCTCTCTACATATATATATATATATATATATATATACACCTGCATATACCTACATGTATATTGACGTATATCTATATTTATCTATATATAACAGTACACCAAGTACCTATTTTCCTTTCCACGCCAGTTTATGTATGACGCATCTGTCTGGCGGTTGTGACTCCTGTTTATCACGCTTATCCCCATGGCACTAAGGGTCAAGCTTAGTGAGACGCGGGTCATCTAGAGTGCGCGTGCAATACCTTGGAGGGCGAAGGCGAGGGTGCCGTGTTATAACGAAGCGAGCAGAAGAACAGGCAGGACACATGTACTGCCAGCAAGTCTTTATGGCTTTCCGAAGTACAGCGTGCTGTCAGAGCAAACCTTCTTGGTTTGATGACAGCACTATTTACATCTTTTTACTTAAATCTAATTTATTTGTAAAAATATTTACTACATATTGTTTGAAATTCCCTCCTCCTTAGGTGACCATCTTTATTCTTGAGACAAAAGGTTTTCGTCATCAACTCCTCTTCCTTCTGTTACAAAACAGCGAATACATATAAATAAAGAAAGTATTAAATTACAAGCTATGTAGTAGTGGAATTAAACAAGAGAAAATTCAGAACAAAAACAAAGTAATGGAGCTGGGATTGCCATTCAAAGAGGGTTTAATTTTGGAAATTAAGAGGCTTTCTCTTACGAGAAGTTCGGAAGAAGAAGAACAAGGGAAAAGAATTCTAAGTCGTCAAGAGATACTGTTTGGCCACTTTCGGAAAGATGTACTTAAATACTGGATAGGGTAGAAGTAGCACTTTTTTACCAGAAAGGGCAGACTCCCAAATGATCTGAGACTCGTGTATGTAAATGGCGAGCTGTTTGACCCACATATAATCTGCTACAGCACTGACACTTGCTACATTGACACTTTATCGTATTCAATGGCTTTGTTCCATGTTTTATGCTAGGCATTAATATTTGATTTAAGATTAAGATTTCCACCCGGTTCCTCACTTGTGATTAATTATCAGGATAATAGTATACTCTCTAACTGGACTATGGTGAACCATGAAACCATTTGGGTCTGGTGATATAAGGCGTGATAGTTCGGTAGCCGAGACACGTTTTAACTTGATGCCAGTCAAGACATCTATTCTCTGTTCCTCGACGTATCACTTGCGATCACTCTATTACGACTGAATTTCAACCAGAATTCAGTAGAAGACGCTTCTATGTTTATAGAAGCACCCTAGTTTAGCGCATGCCATCGAACTCCTCTTTGCACTAATAAATCGCGCGACCTCAACCCTCTTGAAATAGTAGATGTGGAATTATAAACCTATAAACATATTAATGGTTGGGTGGTGTTGAAACTAGGTAAGGTAGACTGCAGTATTATAAAGGGACAGAGATGGTGTGATGGAAACAAGAGTATTGACAAGGCAGTGTTACCAATGGCTATGGTTGTACTAGTTGGAGTGAGCGATGGATTTTGAATATGCACAGCAACAAATAGGTCATTCTACCTCCGGCTCAGCAGCTACAGTATATTGTTGACATTATATATATATATATATATATATATTTAAACACCGTTTTCAAATACGTAGATACCATGGTGAATGGTAATTTAACCCTATTTCACATGGGGGGGGGGGGGGGGGTTGGCCCCCCCACCTATACTTTGTTTCATAAAATTTGAACCGCTTGTCCAATTCGGCTGAAATTTTGTGACTTTTAATATTTTTTTATTGCGGTTATTTTGCTATAAAGACGTTTTAAAAATTTTCACGTTTTCCGGGGGTAATTCCACTTTTGTCGCCAGGGGGTGAAAAATCATTTTTTGCGGTTTTACAATCTTTGGTTTTATTTTCGTCTGATTAGATTTTTTGGACAATAATGTTGAATTTTTTTTGCCTACCAATTACATCTTAGGTCTAAGACAAATTTGAATGCGCAATCATCATTTTTATTTTTTTTCAGCGGGTAAAATTCAATTCCGGCGGTTATTTTTTGAACTCAAACATTCTAATGTTCTTCTCAAACTTTGATGTTTTTTTGATTTTTTGTCACACAGATTTATTACTACATCTTCAATTTAGTTCTATGTTTGCCTTTTTCAACTGGAAAATGCAGTCTCGGGAGTAAACACAATGAGTTACTTTCACGTATTCTGTAATTAGTAATTAGTGGAATACAAATCACAGGCAAAACATTTCTTTTATACAAATCTTTAAAGCTTCCCTTTTCTATGAAAATGTTAGTTGAATCCATTATTGATATTTTGATGTATAGAAAGAAGTGTAAAAACAGATTAGAAACCCTGCTTATCTGAGGTATTGAAGAAGGTGTGAAAAGTTACAAAAGTTACAAGTGACAGTACGTCGAACAACCAGCAGCACTTGAAGCTCCAAGTGATCGAAAAAGATGCTTTTACTGCATCAAACAGTTGAAGGGAAAGCCTCATTACAAGGAACAAAAGAACAAACTTGGCAAATCTAAGCATTGTTGTCCATCTTGTCAAAGAACAATATGAACAAAGCATGCAAGCTACGTATGTAATGAATGTATTGAAAAATTCCACATATAGACTTGAACAGACCCCCAGCAAAGACACTTGAAAAAAATTTTTTGTAGATATTTTGATGTTTTTTGACTAGTAATATATTTTTCTAACATATCCCAAAGTTTCATGCATTTCCCATTTCCCGTTCTCGAAATAATTAGGGGGGGCCAAAAAAGCCCCCCCCCCATGTGAAATAAGAGCATACCGATATGCCATGTTAAATAGGGTTAAGATAAAGTAGAAGAAGATGAAGAGCAATATACGCTTAAAGAGGTATACACAGTTACCAAAGACTGTTGGATAGTTTACTTCTTAAAAGAACTGTTTGAAACTTAAAGAGGTAATATTCTACTTAAAGAATAAGCCTAAAGAATCAGAGAAAAGCACGATGCATTTCGGCAGACCACTTATCAAGTGCTATACGTCTGCTAACTATAGAGAAAGAAAGAAACATATCACCTGCTTATATAGTCTAAAGAAAACTCATGACATCAACCCAGCGGAATGTGGGAGGGTCAAAGTAGCGATAGTTGGAAAACAAATTCCTTTCGCCGACACAGATCAGGATCATTAAGTTTTGTGTAAATGGCTTCCATCACCTTCAATTGAAAGCCAGAAGGCATTTGTAAAGAATTCTAAAATTATCATCTGAGTAGTTTTCGGCGCAAGATTTGTTGGACAAAAGATGTTTGCCAACAGCTGAATCGCAAACTTATTAATTGACCGGAGCGGCATAGTCGACCTGGTTGTTGACGTGATGACTGAGTTTTATTTCTAATGATGCTAGGAACATGTTGTTTGATCCTATCACCCAGAACTAATCACCCAGAATTACCACGACAAAATCGCTGTTTTGTATATATATATATATATATAAACTCGAATATAAACGTATAAAAAACTTTATTCCTTCTCGTACATAAGACGTTGGTTGATGTCCTTAACCTTTGGTGAAGGAAGACTTACTCTTTATATATACATATATATATGTATATGTCTACATCTATGTATGTATCTATAAGAATGGAATACTGCGCACGCAGTGATAAGGTAAAAAGTTAAAAGGTTGATAACTGCAGTAATTGATTTCTCGATATGTCTGTCTGTCCGTCTATCTGCTTATCTGTCAATCTGTCTGTCTGCCTCTCTGTCTGTCTGTCTGTCTATCTCTCTCTCTTTCTGTAGATATAAAATTGTATATTATATAATAGCAAAGTGCTTGAAAAATATGATGCATTCATAATGAGAAAAGAAATATACAGATAACTAATATCCTAAATGTAACAGGACAACTTCATTGCTTGATACTAAACATGAAAGATATGTTTTACTACTCCATTCTAAACATCCACAATAAGTAATTATCAGTGTCCTGGCATCTCGCCTTTATTTTATTTTATTCTCTTGTACATGTTCCAAAAATTTGTTCACGTCACATTTTTTCACAAGCCTTATGTCTCAAATACTTCATTTCACCATCCCTCATATCTTGTGTTCTCTGTAGCCATTTATGTTAATAAAGTGACATGTCCCCTTGCTCCAGAACAGAAACGAGCAAATGCTCTCAAGACTAATTCAATCACTGAAAATCTTCTTGCAGCCAACGGCAGTCTCTACATTCGGCGCAACTGATTAATTTAATAGACGTTTTGAAAATAGAAATTCAGCACGTTGCTAAATGCAGAGCCACAACCAAAACCCATGCGAAACGCTGTACTTCTTTTATCAGTCAAAGGACATGTACGGCATCGATTTTACCAAGGACAAGGCACATTTTAGCACTGTATGTCTCTAATATTTTGTGAAACACACAAAATTCTGACTTCACAATATTCACGGTATGGCCTGGTAGTCCACCTGGGACTGAACCTTTATTGCTGAAGACCAGGAATACAAAAAGCGGAAAGAAAGTCTACCATGGTATGTACGAAAAATCCTCTGTACCTTTTCTGCCCCTCAAGGTACGAATTGATTTCACCTAGTTCAGAATCATCCTTAGGGTAACATGAACCGAATATTTCATGAATTGATCTACACTGATAAAGCCAACTAGAAAAGTTGACTAGAGCGGAATTCGAGCTCGTATCTCCGGGTTAAAGGACCGCTGCTCTACCAGTGGAGCTATCGAGTCAACTGGGAACAGTAGGCTTGTTTTATCCAAGGATATCGAACGTTAAATAGGGATGCACCGGAACTTTGATTTTTCTAAGTTACTGTTCCGGCCGGAGCTCGTGAAAAAATGTTCGGCCGGAACCGAAACTTTTTTTATAAAATGGTAATAAGAACGGTAGTCCATAGTAATAATAACAGTAGTCCTATTTTTAAAATAGATTTTATGGTTTATATGAATACAACAGTTAAAAATAAATTGTAGATGTTATGTCATCAAGTTATCTATTCCACAAGCTCTACAAAGTCAAAATTACTCCACGCAAAAGATATTTTTAACTCATAGTCCTATGACAACAGTTAGATTACAAGTGTAAGATACAAAAAAGAATTTTTTGCTCAAACAATATAACTCAATGGCGGCAAAAAGCAACCTTGGATATGCATTACACAAGCCAACGTTCGCACTTGGGTACTTTGACAGTTCAATTTTGTGGTTGTGTCATTCGAGTGAGGGGAAATCTGGGAAGGTTACAACGAAAATTTGAGCGAAAATATGGTCAGTGGTTGATATGTAGTGCTCAGGCAGCCGAAATTCAGCCAAAAACAGAAAACTATTTGCAAATAAATATTCACACTTCATAGGGGAAAAATGTTCATGATACTAAAACAGGAAAAACAAAAGTTATAAAACATAAGGCATAATAGTTTTTGTTTATACTGGAAATGTGAAGGACAATTTCTTATTTGGCATTATTAAATGAGGTGTTATTCTCACTCTTTGACTACTCAATTCCACATTGACAATGTCCAACCAAGTAACATCATCTGCTTTGTGGTTCAGTTAGAAAGATACTACTTTGATTTTCGGTTCCGCTTCCAGCCGGAACTTTTTTCATTTCCGGGCAGTTCCGGTTCCGGCCGGAACTCTTAAATTTGGTTCCGGTGCATCCCTAGCGTTAAGTTGCTGCTAGAATCTCACGTGCACTTTAATGTATCAAATATCAAAAGTTGTAGCATCTCAACTTTATTTCATTGTCTTGTACATGTTCCAAAAATTTGTTCATGTCACATTTTCCACAAGGCTTTTGTCTCAAATACTTAATTTCACCATCGTTCACATTCTGATTTTTCTGTAGCCATATATGTTATGAATTTCTTCTATGTCACATTTACCACAGGCCTGATGTCTCAAATACTTTATTTCACCATCTTTTACATCTTGTGTTTTCTGTAGCCATATATGTTGTGAATTTCTTCTATGTCACATTTTCCACAGGCTTGATGTCTCAAATACTTTATTTCACCATCTTTCACATCTTGTGTTTTCTGTAGCCATATATCTTAATGAAGTGATATGCCTCCATTGTTCCTAGGCAGAAATGAGTAAATGCACTCAATATTAACTTACATGTAATAGCTGTACACTCTTTCACAACAAATGGCTGTCTCCAAGTTCTGCACAAATTATTGATTTGATCGATGATTTGAAAATCAGAATTCAACCTTGTTCCTAAATGCTGAACTATAATAACAATACAATACAATACAATGCAATACAATACAATAACAATAACAATACAATACACTACACTACAATACGATATAATACGATACAATACAATAACAATACAATACAATGCAAGGCAAGGCAAACTCACACAAAAATCCTCTACTCCTTCTGCTAATCAATGTACAGCACTTAACTTACTCAGGAATAGGTAACATTGGGTAGCTTATTTCATGTTTGCAAGTTTACTTAAACTCTTCAGTGCTTTTTTGACTACATAGTATTCAAGATATGGCAGGAAGCCCACTTGAGATTGCTATACATATTAGCAATGGCGTTGCTAGGGATAATTTACAGGGGCCGGATGGGGGGGGGGGGGCAAAATTTTGGAATACACCCTGAAGTTTGCCCATTGAACTGGAACGATATCTCTTGTACCAGGCCTCACGATTAAATGAAGTCGACATGGGGGCAGCCATGTAGATCAAAATCACGTTTGCGGTAAAGTTCTGTCAGTTGTACTGAACCTTTACTTTTCAATGACAGTTAATTCTGAGAAATATGCAGTCCTACCGACATTGTACTGTACTCACTAAGACTAAAAAAAAACCTGTCAAGAACTCCCAATTCAGGTTACGTTTTTCGCAATAGGTTGCGTTTTTTATCGCGTATGAGACTGGGATGACCTGCAAATTGACCTACCTGTCAGCCTTCATGTTGGCTTCAAAATTCAGTTTGCAGGTACCGTTCCAGTCTTTTTAGAGTTCATTGGGTTTGCCACAATGGTATATCGATTGGGTATGCCTGGCATACCCAGATGGTCAGCAGACATGGTGCTCACCACTAAGTAACATCACTTGGGATCACTGGGTAAATGGCGACGAGTGTTTGACATTGCACCAAGAATACCTTGGTTGTAGAAACGAACGTTATCGAGATCCAGAGCACGAGGCAATAATTTAATTGTTCAACGGGATCAATATACTGGTTTGAAATGGGGGCCTGGCCCTCCAAATTTACGTTTGGGAGAGAAATGCCTCCCCCCCGTAAACGCCGATGTAAATTAGTGAATACCTGGAATGAACAAAGGCATACGTGGTGCTTATATTGACTGAATTGTAATCTATCACAGATTGATAAAAAATCTCTTGACAAAGAAGAGCAAACCATGCGTTGCCATAGTCCATTGTTAAAGATGTTTGTGAATATGCCACGAAAAGAGCTATTTTACATACCATATACCAAACTACCCATTTGATCTCATCCATGATTTTCCATGGTTTCCCGCCATATATCCAACTAAAAACCATCTCCTTACATTCTGGATGGACTTGCTATAAACTGTTTTCTTTACTGTATATCTGTTGATTGGGTAATCAAGACTTTCAACGCTAATTTAATGTCATGGGACCCCATGCTTCAATACACCATATTTAGTTGTTGATGGAGTCAGTGTTTATGGCGTATCGAGAAAGCTTATTATTCTGATACTTTTCCTTCACAATCCAGTTAATCGGTGTGTATCTTGACTCACACTGTATTCATTGCCATATTTCAAGGACATCTTATGGACATTTCATGGTATCAGTAAGTATTCTTTAATTCTCAAGGAGCTAGATAGCACAAGAACAAAATAATGCACATACATATAATAATCATCAAATGTTAATTTGAGTATGTATTTAGAAAATTCATGAAATTTTTAATACTTTATTCTAATGAAAATTTTTCTTTCATGCATCACTTCGTGACATACAACTAAGGTAAGTCTATCATGCTTGGCAACCGCAATATTTATACCCAATCATCACTGTCACTTAGCTAATCAAAGTATTAAAAACTTGCGTATAACTACATTTCTTTTTATACCCAACTCTAATCACTCACCAGAAACTTCAGAACATTAACCCTATCACAAAAAGTTCCACTAATGTTTTACAGATATCTTTAATGGACATTACCCTGGTTTACATCAAGGAATTACGCAGAATGTCCAACATTTGCATTTAGTTTTGCACTACAGATTGTGACTGAAAATCTCACCTGTGAAATCCCTGCTGAAGGAGCTCCAAATGGATTGATGGAATCACTTGGCTACATGGTTTCACTTGGCTAAATGGCTCCACTTGGCTACATGGCTGCACTTGGCTACATGGCTGCACTTGGCTACATGGCTGCACTTGGCTACATGGCTACACTTGGCTATATGGTTGCGTGAGGCAGGGTTTGGACACATGTATGAATGGAATTGTGGTTTTGGAAAATGGAAACCCCACCCCTTTGAATCTCACAAAGCAGCATTCGATCACATGACTCCCATCATAGATGGTGCACCATCACCTTGCCAGACGGGGTCTCCACAGCGTTGGGTCCCGGTCGGTGAATGTGACCTGGAAAGTCAAAGGGATTTAAGGAAATGTTTATGAGGAGGTTCGGTTTGCATGTGGCCGGCAATTGAAAGCTGCTCATTTGGAACCTTTTAGGTGGAAGTTTACGCATCGTGAGATGCACGCGATCACCAACCAATAAGGTCTTTTGGCAATAAGCTCTTGTGTATACTACTCTGTGTCAGACACTGGTATGTGGTTGTGCTGTATTTTGAGAGCAGGATGGGGGCACTTCAGCTGCAGGTTTGTTTGGGATATTATTCTCATGACTGACGACTTGAATGGCACGAATAGCATAGTCTAGTATAGTTCAGCAAATCTGATTTCCAAATCATCTGGTGGAACATTGTCATGGTTTCATCACACACAGGTCTTGCTCTACAAAAGAATCAAAGCAACTTGTTCATTTCCTCACAAAAGCCATATTCTGAAAAATGAAAGCTGTGTTGCATCAGAATTCTAATATACTAAAAATACATGCAATAGACTAAATCTCAATGGTAAGACAACCAGAATTTTTGAAAGCCAAATGTTTAAGGTGCTCAACTCAATACACACTTAAAAATAAAAAAGCATAGCCTGCTTACATTCAGGACTGATTTTATTATTGACATTAAAGCAATAACAAGCAATCCCATTATCTCACAGTGTTTTTCTTAAGGCCGGTACACTGATACATTGTACCGCCTTTCCCCCGCTACAGTATCGCGTTTCCCACTAGTAGAAGTTTTTTTTACAGTTTTACTGATGTTTTGCAATAAAGCATATTAAAATTTCAAACACTTTAGGGTGATCCTTTCATGTGAATGGACAAGGGTTCCTTAGCACAATTAATTCCTCACAGCTGCCATGTTGAAAACTATGGTGGAAACTGGGAAGTTGTCTTGTCCATGGTCTTGTCTGGTTCCCAGCATTCTGCGAAAATTTCTTGGGAGAAACGTGCTCGCAAACTCTCTACCAGTGAAGGGTGGTGGCAGAGATTGGTAACAAAATCAGGTGTACCCATTCCTCACTACAAGTATCCTGCTTCCCCTGCCTTAAGAAAAACACTGTTTCATCAGGACATTTCTGTGCCAGCATTGTTTGTTTTTTCATGATTAACTTTCACCACAAGATTGTAAACAGTTAACCTATGTGTTATGTAAATATTACTAGGTAAACAACAAATGAAATGATATGTTGGCCAGAAATCTGAGGAAAAATTCAAATTTGTTTTTATTTTATTTTCTGTCAATTACACTCTTCATTAATTTAGAAATGTTTGTTGAAGAGTTACTGGTTGATATTCCAGTATTTTTTCTATAGCATTTGTTCTTAAAATAGACCTTTATATTAATTCCAGATCTACAATTAATTACCTATTTTATGCAATCTACTTGTTCTTCCTGTATCTGTGTCCCTAACAATTTTATCTCCAAAAGGGAGAGGAAATTGTTGTGTATATAGGACATTAGAAGATTGAATAGACTGCATGAAAGCTTGGACAATGGAATAGTTGCATGCAATTATTAAACAACTTCTAATGTGGCTACATTCCTGCTCATGCATTGCCCTGAAGTGTTGACTTCTGTAAATATATAATTTGAAAATATTATTTTATCCATATATGACAAAATGTTTGTTTATTTTTAAAACTTGGCTAAAAGTCCAACTATTCACCACAACTACACTGGAGACAAAAATGCTCTAAACTTGGAGGATAAATTGCAATAGGTTAAAATGGAAAATGCTACTTACTTTCTAGAAAACTTTGATTTGATTTCTTCTTAGGAGTATCATCGAAAGAATTTAGGTACACCAGCAGCATTTTTACTTTGGTTAATCCAATCTTCAGTTACTTGGCATCTCAACCTTCTTTCATTGTCTTGTACATGTTCCAAGAATTTGTTCATGTCACATTTCCCACAAGCCTTTTGTCTCAAATACTTTATTTTGCTGTCCTTTATGAGTTTCAAGACTTTGTTCTAGGTCACATTTTCAACAAGATTTTTGTCACAAATTCTTTATTTGAGCATCTTCAAATCTTGTGGTTTCTATAAATTTCAAAGGGAACAGTAAAATCATCAAACTAACGTTGAAACAGTAAAATCAGTGAAACCAACATTGAAAAGAGGGAGATGGGTAGTTAATCTGATTCAAAAAGCAAGGTGTCCCAACATTTTCTGCAACAATTGTGGCTTCTTCATTTTATTCTTTTTAATTATTTTTGTGCATATAAAAATAACATGTAATTTCTTTTTTCAAATTTCTGCTACAAAATGCACCAAATTTGATTTAAATTAATTTTGTAGTACAGTGGAGCCTCGCTATAACGCGTGTTGGTATAGCGCGTGACTCGGTATAATGCAGTAAATCTTTGGACCCCAAATTTCTCAATCACTAAACTGATTTACAAACCTTGTTCAGTTGGTAGAACCATTAAGCACAAGCGGATCATTAGTAGCCAATCAGCAAGTAGTTCTAGGCATAGGAATTAGAACAAGAACCACAATCAGAACTAGAAAGTGATGATGATGATGCCATGCCAAATCCCTATTTTCGATACGTTTTGATATAACACGCTTCAGCTATAACGTGGTCATTTACAATGGACCTTATATACCACATTATAGCGAGGCTCCACTGTACTAAGTTGGAGATTACCAGGACCAAAAATTTATCAATCAAATTTTCTGTATTTGCTATATCTTAAAGCAATGATACAGTAGTTACTTCCAAAATATAATGGAACTTTTAACCTTTGTCATTTCTGGCCTTCAAAATCATGATGTCATTAAATCTGTCATTTTCATCAAGTACTACAACAACAGGTTATCATCACTGCAGTTAATGTCAAATAATTCTTATCTCTTGTGAGATGAATTTATAACGTTCAACTGTAAAGTTTTATTCTTTCCATAGCTGTGTAAAATACTCATATTTGGGGGTTTCTTTGGATAATGAGTCAATTAGTGCAATTTTTACTCACAAGACAGTAAAGAAGCTAGTTGCTCCACAATCTAATAATGCCCAAATGTGCTCAAAGCCATTGGGGTTTTGCTTCTTCTCAGATTAATTTTTCATGCAAAATTCATGATTGTGACAGCATCTCTCCATCATGTCACCAAAATGGATATTTTATTGCCAAGGGATTTACAAGTAAATAAATGAAAAATCTACTTCCTGGGCAAGAAGATGGTTCTATGGAAAAACTTGAAAATGAGGAGATATCACTCATTTTCAATCAAAATTTGGCACCAAAAAATGACAATTGGATGTTCCATTACCTGGGTATTTAACTTCCCTTTTTTCAGTTGTGATAATTATTTATATTTGTAAGAATGTACTAAAAAGAAAACAACTTGTTTTTTTCATTTAGCTTAGAAACTAACAATTTTGGAGCCATAATTATTTTAAAAAATGCTCTAAACTTGGAGGAAAAATTGCAATAGGTTAAGAGGGGAAATGCTACTTACTTTCTGGATATCTTTGATTTGATTTCTTCTTAAAACTATCATTGACAGGATTTGTATATGTTGTCAGTATTTTTACTTTAGTCAGTGTATTTTGTCATTGTCATGTACTGTACACATAAGCCTTTTCTCTCAAATACTTCATTTTGTTGTCTTTCATGTGTTCCAGGTCTTTGCTCTATGTCACATTTTCGACAAGCTTTTTGCCACGAATACTTCATTTTGTCATCTTTCACATCTTGTGTGTTTCTGAAGCCATATTATTTCAACGTGGTGATATACCTTCCTTGTTCCTAAACAAAAATGAGTTAATACTAATAAGATATAACTTACGTGTATTACAACAATTGCAAATCTTTCATGTATGCAAGCAATGATAATCTGTACCATTTGAACAAAAAAACGGTTCAACACTACCTCCGTGATCCATCAAGGATCAAGGGTGCAGCGGGACATTCGACTTCTTACTAACAATTGCATTCCTTTAGGTTTGTCTTGCCCTTTCATAGCCGCAACAAACAGGAAGTCACTGTTCCACTTCATAAGAACTTGTTATTTTTGAATAAATTTTATTCTTTTCCTCTTTATAAAAATTATTGATATCAAAACAAAATTCTAGTGGAAAACCTCATTTGTTGGATAGTAAGGTCAGTTTCGAACTTTAACTTGGTCCTGCATCAGTTTTGTTCTTTATTTCTCTCGAACAGTCAATTATCTCAATGAACAGCACTCACGTTCACTGACCCTTCTTAAAGTTAAAAATACACTCTTAAGACTGGTTCATTTGAGTAATCCTTCACGTTAGCTTTGACTAGAAGACAAACACTATTAAATACCTTACCTAATGACTTATGAGGGATTTTTCCGTGTGACTGTGTCTGCTACCTCCGTACCTCCTTCGACCATATGTGAACGACTTATTGACCTTGAAACTTGACGACATGTGGATAGGCGGAGCAAAAAATCGCTTTTCAGCGGCTCTGCTCCGATGGGGATTTCCCTTCCATCGCTGGGCCTGATCAGTGCACTGCCCAATTTGAAGGGATGAAGATAAACTCTTCTTCCCCACTTACGATACTTTTGTGCATTAACCAAACTAAGGAAAAGTGGAAGTACCAGATTGTTTGGTAGCTGTACGTTGACTTGAAGTTAGTTGGGCACTAACAAACTGAGGTCAGTTGTACAAAGACCACGTAGCATATCCGTATGATAAAACCTGGTGCCCCTTAGTGATTAGTTGGGTCCCAGGCCTCTGAGCTGGTCAATGATTGGGGGTAGCATGCTGGGCGGGAAATTTTTGGATTTGTGAAGCACTGAAATCCTATTTCCTGCATTTCGAGAGTAGTTTTAACAAAATATATAAAAATTATAAACAGCAATTTTAACTATGCGGGTAAAAACATCTCAGCGACATCCTCGTCAAGTATCGATTGAAAATGGTGATCCTCATCAGTGAGTTTCTCTGGCTAACTTCAGTCCAAGTAATTACAAATGTTTACTTCATTGCTGATTTTTTTAAGGTCCAACCTGGTCAAATACAATTTGGCGTAGATATTGTAGGGGGGCGTGCCTTCATGGTCGTATGTTTCCTTTGTCTATGCAGTGAAAACAGCTGTTTATTCTTTAATCCTTTCACTCCTGAATTTTTCAAATGAAATAATAAATAATTCAATCGTTCCCCTTCCTGGGGGAGGTGGCAGAGGTGGTATTGAGGCACCAGGTCCTCTGTCAGGGAAGTTAAACTCCTCCTCTACGTGGGAGATATTAATAATTTCTTGAGGAAAGTCTTCCGAAAACATCTTACTTTAGTTGTGTGCAGAGAGACATTTTACAAAAAAATCTATAGCCAGAATACCCAAATACTTAAATTACGAATGCTTTATTAATTTGCCAAAGTTGCTCTGTAACAGGAACCAGCAAGAAGGTCACGACAAAGTGTATTGCGATCATTGACGTAACTAACCGGGTCACCTGACGGGAACCAAGGCTCCCTAAGGTCACCCCCAACTTGTAGAATAATTATAGTCATTAATCTCAATGAAGTTGGATACTTCCTCAATTTCAAGTGTCCAAAATGACATATTTGGTTGTTTCAGAGACATTCCTTAAAATCTGTAGTAGATGTTAGCCCCCAAATTTACTGAACCAGGACCCTCAAGGCCTCCCCTTGACACTAGAAATGTCCTAGTTACTCCACTGATTTCGATCCTTTCAACTCTTTCGTGGCAGAAGTTCCCCCTTTGACGAGCAAAATCGTTTGGCGTTAGCCGGAGTAAAATAATTGAAGTCCTACTCCGCCGGGAGAAAGTTAAAGCAGGAACTTTGATCAAACTACCCGTCTTCTATTCAAAGAACAGACAACGTGGTCTGAATTTTCATTTCAACTCGCATGTATCATTGTCCCCATTTACAACACCAAGCATTCATGTAAAACATTTCAGTTTGATAATAACAGAAGTGCTAGTATTGCTTTTCCTGATTGTTTGTTTTAACTCATTATCTTCTGTGTATTCATCCGCTGGACTATAATGTTTCAGTCAACAAAATTGAAATGTTATGCTACTTGAACGAACGTTTTCATAAATCGTTGTCAGCATTTGAAGGAGACATGCGTAGTTTGTTTAAAACAATAAATGGAAAAACAGTTTTTACTCGCGGAAATCAGTGGAAAACCTTCCAAGAATAAAGACAGTTACCTCCACCATGGTAGCGAGGTTGGTTATTCACGCTGGCACATTGGACCTCGATGAATGACCAACTTACCTAACCGGATTAATTTCTTTGAACTTTCCTATAGTTAACATATTCATATCCGATTAATGTCAAGCTACTTCACACAATCTAATAAATCAAGGAGCATGCGCTAATATATCCGGATATAGAAGCTTACCAATTACTCCTACTAGTGAAAAGAAAAAGGAATATATTTTTAGTCAACCTGGTTCGCTGCTGTAAAATATCAAGAGGAAAGATTAGGAATAAATTCAATGTTTTTCTTATTTCTTTTTTTCACTCGGGTTTAACTTTGCGCAGTCCCTACAGCACAAAATTAATATAAATATTCATACAAACATACATAATTTAACTTAAATTATAATACTTGACCAATCATCATAAATTATTTTTCTGAGTATGAGCTCGATGAACGTCGACATATCTCCCACGATGTCACCAAACTTTCACATGTTCAAAGGTCCTCGTAATTTGCTCGGTTTGCTTCATGCGTCCACCAGCTGACCAGTGTTTATCGTACTTTTATACAATTATAACTTTAACAAAAGCTGCACTAGTGTTCCAACACATTTTATTATCCAAAATTTTTCATCGTAAAATACTTAATTCTCTGTAAATTAAAATAAGCTCGAAGATTTTCCCGCCTAAACTAACCAGTCCGGAATATCAACCGTATTGTCCCGGGCAGTCTAATATGGTAAACTATCGAACCGTTCAACAACCAATCGTCATGTGGAATTTTACACACGGACCGAAAAAGAAAACAAAGTTCAGCGAATTTAATAAAATTATTATATTGAATGGATAGGATTGTACTAAAAGCAAAATAAACATGTTTTATTAAAATTCTGTTGAAAAAAGGGATGCGGAATTACCTCAATTGGTAGATTACTCCAGTTCATACAACTGGACGGTGATTGTTCTTAGGTGCACAGTTTAACTTGCTTGTTCCAAGATTGGAGTTAATGTTGTCACATTTTACTAAAAATTAACAACACTTAAAGTACTTTTTACATCAAATTGTATTTCTAAAAATAAATTAATTATTTAAAATCGATTTATTGATCACCGATAAAAGATCCAGACAAGACATCCTTGGCTAAAGGGAACATTTTAAGCTTCTTAATTGCATCAGCTAACATTTGTCTGGTGCCTTCTCTTTCAATGTATTTGGTAAGCATGTTAAAAGCTTTCCGACTTTCATTCCCACTATTTCGGGAGAGAGCGATATCCTTAATCTCATGAGGTTCAAACAGATTTGTCAGGCTGGCTAACTCCTGCCACTCGCCGGGAATTCTTTGTGCTATTGGAACAATTTCTTGTGGTTGGAGACAATCTGGTGGTCTTTGTTTGTCTTGATTCTCTATCAAAATCAAGCAAGCGTTCAAATTAGAATCTGAAGTTCGGTAAAATTATGAATTATCCATTCCATCTGATTATCCCAATTCAAACTAAACTCTTCGTCGTCTAAGTAACCAATTTACGTACTAAATAATTAACCACTATGCACCATGAACAATAGAAAAGCCATTCATATAACTATGTCAAAAATTGAATAAGTATGAGAAAATATTTGTTCAAACCGTTTCCTCAGATTCATATCGAATTAGTCCAGATCAGAATAATTGTATTGAGCATTAGTCAATTGCCAGTTGATTTCATTTTCGCCAAGCCTTTACTTTATACAGAAAAGTGGCTACTTACTCAATTTTCCAATATTAGTATAATAAGTTAATGGTTCGGAGCATACTTTTAGCTCGCGAATTGAGGAAGCCAAACAAATAATCGGCAGTTCGACAAGTATCAGACTAATTTATGACTAGATGGATCGGGAGAGAACACATGGAGTAAAAGAAACATGCTTACCCGTCTTTTTGGAGCCAGTGTCATCTTCAATAGGTGAACTTTCCGTGGACTCAGTACCTGTTAAATAAAGAAGTTTCTTAGAATGAAGTCTCCGTCCCAAGATTGACACAGAAATTGCCTACGAGCATTTTCAACTGGAAGTAAATAGAGCTTGCACAAAAAACATTGATTGTTGAATTCGACCACCAATCTTTACATTGCATTTATGGTTAGGTAATCAACATAATTTTCATGTTTACGTATGGCAATATTGTTGCTGATGCTATCAAAAACTTTTCAAGGTTGATAAAGACTACTCTATTGACAAGGCCACTATCGATGTCGACCGACCATGCTATCATTTAAATGTAGTATTACGTAGTAATATGTGGTGACCGGAATCCTCACTAGATATGACTCAGCAAATGACTCAGGAAATGTATGTATGGCTCAGGAATATTGTATGATGGAAATATATGTATAACTCAGGATATATACGTATGACTCAGGATATGACTCAGGAAATGCGGAAGTGGTCAACAGGGATTTTGCTATACGTTGAGTAATTTTTACTTCCACCCTGGATTATCTGTTAGAACCAATTTTCCTCACAATATATGTCTATCGGGATACAGGGCTCTTGCTCTAAGTCGCGAGCCCTCAATCCTTGCAAAACATCAGGCATGAAATTACCAGCTAAGAAAACGCATAAAGGTAACATTCTAAGTAAATGCCTGAGGTTAGAGTCTTTAAAACTTGCATTTACAACGAGAAATAGGTTTTATGTTAGCTAGTCAAGTGACCTTTAATCCATGTAAAAAGTATCTCTGCATAGAGTAACTGCTACACTCATCCGACGAGAAATCAATGAGAGAGTGAGTTTTAATTTTGTTTACACCAAAGTTTCGAAGGAATAACGAATCTTTAGCAGGATAAAAGTGTATGTTGTTTTTGGTCGGCATGTTGCAAGACAAATTAATTTCATCCAATATGGTGGCCAAAAGCAAAACATAGTTTACCTTGCTAAAGAGTCATCATTTCAGCCATATCTTGAAACAAACGTCTTCAAAAGTTCTCCTCACCTGCTTCTTGATCAGATTACAGTATAAAATCTAAATTTAAACTGCATTTTTCCTTGATTAAGAAATTCATTCGTGTCACTCGACCACAATCAAACGCGATCAATTTATCTCAGCAAATGCAAGTTCCTAAAACCAAATTTTCAGAGTAATTGTTTTTGTCGGGGATTGGGGCATGAAGTTGGCTAGCCCGGAAGCTAACGTCATGTCATCGCGCCACACACGCCACTGAACACGACTCCCAAACAGGAAGGGAGTCTTGTCCTCAAAAGAGAGAGAGTAAAATAAACTCTTGTGAGATGCTTATAGATTAAAAGAGAAATATTCAAAAACAGTGAGTGACTTACTGTGGATACGTCCCAAGGGAGGCAAGGGAATCCCCAATACGTGGCACCTCCGACGGGATAACTACGAGTACGACAGAACCACTTTGGAAACTTCGTTGGTAGACTATGGAAAATGCCTAAGCGAAGCTTAACATAAAGCTGACTCAACTGGACGTTACAGTAAAGAGGACACAGTCAATTCTGGAGGCTGGTCAATCAGAAGCAATCAAAAGGCAACTAGCAGCGTTAAAAACCGTGACGGGCGAACTAGATCAACTGCGAATAGAGGCCGAGGCTCAGAAAATTGCGAACAAACAGAACGTCGATGAGATTATCACTTGGAACACAACTATTGCAGCCGAACTAGCTCAAGCGGATGAATGCATCGGAAACTTGAAAAGATGGCTTGAGGACGAGAAAACAGAGCGACAAAACTGAGCAGGAGAACAACAGATCAAGTTTGAAGTGAAACTACATGAAACTAAAGCCAAACTGTAAGCAGATCTCGAGGTGAAAACAAATAAAGACAATCAAGTGACAAACGAGGTAGGCCAGATTAAAGCAAAATTGCCAAAGTTAGTAATCACCAAGTTTGATGGGTCTTATACCGACTGGAATAGATTCTAGGGACAATTTTCAGAGACAATCGATAAAACTAGTGTCCCAGCAATTACAAAGTTTGCACCGCTTTACAAATGAAATTTTAGGACATTTTTTTAATCTGAAGTGCTCCACATATTTCGAATTCAACTCCACACGACGAGATATTACTCTTAACAACATTTGAAAAATAGGAAGAAAATATTTATGTGTGTCTGTTGGCAAATTTTATACTTTTCACCTCCCAAAATTTTTTCCCTAATAGTGTACACACTTTTCAGATCTAACAGCCTTCACCAAGTGGGCATATCAGCTGCGAGGATAAAAAAATAGCCTATTTATCCTGGGTTAACACTTAAAAACCTGGTGTTACAGGGTGGCAGTGGGCTCCACGCCGACAAGGCACTGCACTGCCATGATATCTTTCAGGGATAGCTCTAGGGTGGGTTGGAGGTGTCGCAACCCTGGCCCTTTCTGTTGGAAATCTTATATGTGCCCTAATAGTGACCGCTTTTTGTCCTTTTTTTCCAAAGCCACAAAGATTATATTCACTCGAAATTATCAAAATCATCCAGATGGTGGCTTGATACAGTACCACCGTCAGACCCCTGCCTTTTGAAATTCCTGGCTGCACCCCTGTATCATTCTAGTTAAAAGAAATTTTGATTTGGGTTTTTATAACTGTAATGGCATACGAAATACAAAAATGTGTTCATAAAAAAATTAATTGACGAAGCTAGGACTAAGACTAGTGTAGGTTTAGCTTTCCCCACAATGCCACAGTACCGTATACCTGCATGATCTAGCAAAATATGCATGGCAAAAACGCGTCAATATATAAACAGGTGTGCCAATGCTATGACAAGCAGAAAGTTTGAAAATTTTTCACCCCAATTTGGGGGAAATGCGGTTTCAAGGCATTTACAACCCTTAAATCGTCGTTTTACAAGTGCCATGAACAAAGTTTGTTACTTAAAACTTAAAACTACAGCAAAGACAGTTAAATCTTCCCCTACATTTTGCTTCGAGTTGAAGACTACAAACACGCTGGAATCATAGATCAAGTTGATGTGGAAACCGTCATTAATTAAGCGTTATGGCTCTCTTTAACATTCTTGAAATATCAAGTTGGAAAAATACTATATTATCAGACTAGAACCTTTCAGGTGTCTGACCGGTATATCGTGTGACTTGTTCAATTTTCAACTTTTGCCATTTTATTGCATAATGTTCTCAATGTTTTGAAAGTGACTAAATTTAACGTAAAAAACAAGACTTAGGTTAGTGAGAACATAACTCTGAACATACCATGAAGTAATTTTTTCTTTAATTTACTTCCCTAATTCTAATGCCAGTGTTACCAGCTGCCTTAAAATGTCATCCTAGCGTATGTTATTTAGTATCTGTCACGACATTGCGTACACTGTTGCAACCTTGTGTACTTGCATAATGGCAAGGTGATCTGATATTGCGCAATACGTCAATTTTATAATTTATCAGGTCGTCATAGAGTCAATAATTAGACCTACTTGGTTGCATCACCCATCATCAGCTATCTTTACGGGTCGGAATCCTATCTAATTACGCATTCTAAATGGCTTACAAGGGGTCCGTTTTGTTAACGTTTGCAAGCTACAGTAATCCCGCAGCCACCTTCAAAAAAATTGAAAACATTCAGAAAGGCAATATGAAAAAAAACAGGAAAAAGTAAGTTATTTAGGAAACATAGCTGGCTCTCACTGGGAAAACTTTTCCTTTAGTTCTGGCAGTACGGACCTTGGGTTCTTCTTAGCCAAATAACATAAATTTTGGGTTTTCAATAGTACATTAAGCAAAATAGTTGTGACACCACCTCAACGAAAATTGATTAAGTTTATCAACACGTATCAGGAAAGTTAATTAGACAGATGAAACTGAGGAAAATAGAAAACTGAAGTTAATCATGATACATTTAAATTATTCGTATTTTAACAAAAAAGCTCGACTACATCTAGCGTCGCACAATTCTATTATTACAAGTCAAGAATTATTTTCATATGGCAAAAATAAAAAAGGAAAAAAGAAATCCTACTGGTCAAGTAGTGGTCATGTAACATCAAATATACTCAGTGAATCTCTCCATTAAGAGAAACGTAGCAATTTTTCTCTGAGAAGTCAGTAGACAACATGTATTTGTTCACGTAAATGAACAAATCACTAAATCATAATTTAAAACGCACGGAATTACGGAATTTTATGCTATTTATAGTGCTGGGCCCAGGGGCGTAGTTATCCCATTTTAATTGGAGGGAGTGTCCAGCTTAATTTTCTATAACATTGTATCCGTTAAAAAATTGCCCGAATTTAATTTGACGGCATTCAGGCCATGTATGGTCTACCGTCGCTTCCATATCTCAAGCACTTTATTACTTGTTAGGAGTTTAATGTTTTGTTACGTTTAATATAAACCAGTGACCAAAATGTCTTTGATCTACTTTACCGAACCAAATTTTCCCCGAATTGCTATTTATTTTGGAGCGAATAACTATCAATTTTTGCCTGAATTTTTCGTTTTCTGACAAACTTTGTGGAGTCTCTCATTACCCACACTCGTCCATAAACTACACCCTTGGGCCTTGTCTTCCTTTTGTTAAACTGAAGTATAATATAAAGTCTAGTTACTCTCTTGGGAAGGCTTTTTAAATTGTGTTGATTGGGTACAGGAAAGCCTTTAACAGTGAACGAGATTCTTGCTGACTTTAGCCCTGGAAAACATCGAGTGTTAAAGAGTCACTCAGTTTTCCAAGTCTCTCTCCTTGGCTAAAGTCCTTGGGTAACATTGAAAACTTTGGTTACATAAAATTCAATGTCTTCCACGGCGCAAGTACATAACGAAACCTACAAAGAGCAAGAGCAATAAAGCAGGAAAAAGGTAAAATTCAACTTTATAATTTCGACTTATGCATTCAACAGTATGCAATGTTTCACAAGTACGTCCGAAGGAAAAATGGTCTGTTTTTAAAAATGGTCTCTGAAGGAACGTTGACTATTTTTTTATTCTTCACTTAGATTGGCTTAAATTGATATAAACTAATCTGAGCGTTACTGATGGATTATTGCATCGGTTCACGATAAATTGCTCTTGTCCAATATGACATATGTTTTCCTCATGCAAAAGAGCAATTGGGTCCTTGGAGTACTGTGAGGAGGTAAGATCTGGCCAAAAGATGTAATTATCATGGGCATGATGCTCATGCAAGAATGGTATTAAGCGGCGCATAATGCACTCCTGCTGGTAAACTTCCCTGTTGATGTTGCCTCTGCTTGGAACAAAGAATAGTTCACTGTGTCCCTATTGACTGATTGCCAACTACACTAGGAGTTTCGGCTCAAACCTTTTCTTCTCGTAATATCTGATGTTTAAAGGGTTTTCTCCTTATTTTTTGAATAGAATCTGTCATTTCTCGATATCTGACAATGGCCAAATGGGAAATATGACTCATCATCCATGACAACTTTCACACATGACGAGAGCTTCAGCAAAGCCGTTGACAATTTTCTGCAGCACCTTTTCTGCCTTTTTTCTTTCTCCTCAGACCATTGCGGTGCCTGTTCTCTCTTGTAATATTTTACATCCTTTCTTCAGCACTTTCAGAACATAGGATTTGTCAACTCAAAATCTCAGGGGCAGTTTTGCTTGCGTCACTCCATTCTTGTCTGTTGCTGCCTTCATCAGCCTCTTCCTCCTCTGAGGTGTCAACTATAAAGCTTTTCGTCCACTTCCAACCTTCCTTTCTGTTGTATTCCTTTCTTGGAACCTTTTGGGAATTCTATATGAACTGCTTCGAGCTATTTCTTGCTTGCTAAAATGATTTACAGTATAAGCAACACCCCTATCGCTATGGAGTTTGTAAAAGCTTACAATAAGATCTCTTCTCTGTTTAAACCTCAACATATCCATCGTTCTCGTAAGGATCAACCCAGAATTTATCCCAAGCAGGTGGCCATCAGGAACAGAAATGTAATGAGTAAAACTATTTCCTTTTTCAATTTAAGACTATTACACCCATTGACAGATTTCTTTTAATTTGAAAACATTTCCCTCTTCGCATATTATACATTTAGAAGTTGAATTCAGGAAAACAATGTTTTCCGAGGTCACTACTTTTAGGTCGACACTATGCATAACACTTTTTAATTTCGTAATATTTTCGAACATTCAACTAAATTTTTTTAATTGGTTTATTGCTGTGAGATAAAAAATAAGAATTTAATGTAAACAGATAAAATATTTCAAACGAGTTTTCGACAACAGAACTTTACCGGGTAAGATATGATCATCAGTCGTCACATTAAATACGTCCTATCAAAAAACACTCGCATTTACATCGACTAGTTGACGAAACTAACACATTTTATTCGTACAGTTTGTTTCTAATATCTTTAATTTTAATTCTCATAACGGGTAAAGGTCAGACAAAAGTACACCGCATGTCCAAATTAAAAGCAAAATTTACTCGTGTTTGAATTTAGGGTATTATTGCTATGGTGACAAGCTTGTTCGCAACTCTGCAGTTGGCCTTTACAAAACAAATTGATCAAGATCCATTGCCCATCAATAAGTAAGCCTCAGGAGTTCTTTGAGAATTAGATTGGTAGGTTCAAACTTGCTTTTTCGGTGGCTACTTTGTTTGATTTTGTGGTTCTTTCTGTTCACTTCCCTACGACATTGTTATTTCAAGTCATTTCCTCTATCGGTTGTTAGAAACCAAATCGTGTGGTTGTAACTCGTGGGAGTCATGAGAGATTAAAGTTATTCGGACATGTTTGCTCCAAAATACATTTCAAAACAAGCCTGCTCCAGGCTGTAAATTTCTTCTTCCCTTTCTTATAATTTCTGTATTAACTACTTGCTTCTAGTGAATTTTGACTGGCTTGACATGTGGTATCAACAAAAAAAATGATGAACCTGCTAGATTAGGACAACTTCTTTTCAACCTTACTTTATGCATATTTAACCAGTATTCCAACAACGAGTTTCTGCGATCGAGTTTCGTCTAATTTTAAAACAATATGATATATATATATATATATAATTGAACTAAAGGATGCTTTCAAAAAAACTTTGCAAGTCTATATGCTGCTCTGGAAAATTATTTGGCAAACCACATTACTCGATTAATTCATCTTCCCTTACTTTGACCAGCTAAAGACTAGGTTAGCAATCAGGTGAGTGATGGATAATGCGGGGGAGGAAAGTTAAGTAAGGTTAGGGTTTCAATTACTGAGCATCACAGATCACTTGCATAAGATGACTCTCAAGTATCACTGGTTTGACTCGTGTCAAACTTATCATTTGTAGTAAACGCACCACTCAATTTTACATGTATAATGTATATAATCACATGTATCAAAGGTATCATTGATATTATTGGTATCATTGATATTCAGTTAGCATAACTGGTATCGTGAATGAGAAACCACTTCGATCGTATGCTGTGTCACGTGTATCATATATATCTAAGAATTGCTTATTCAATGTGACCGAACAGCAACCTACAGCCACAAATCTTTCGCGAGGGAGGCATTTTGCAATTGCTTCGAAAATTTTATCGCAAAATGAATTTTAGAAATTTTAGCCTAGCTAGTCAGGTTGACATTTCAGCCCAGGTTGAATTCCTTTCACGTAACCAGTCCCTTGATAAATACAACAGTGCATCATTTCCCACCTTATAAGCGGAAATCAGCGTTTTGAATTATTTGAAATTCCTTTCATAGCTTTTCACTTTAGTATATTTTCAGCAGAGTTTAAGAGAATAAGTTTAACCCAGTTTGCGGGATCATTTTAACATTCAGACATGTCGACGTTCGTTAACCACGTATCTTAGAAAAACGATTTCTCACCCCAAATGGGGATTGAATTGGTAACCTTACCACAGATGAGACACTTTAATTATTGAGCTACCGAGACTAAGATGGTAAACTAGGTGCAAGTTCAACATATGTGTTACCTATGCAGCAGGCACAATATGTTAATAATTCTATTAAGAACGGTTGATAATAGGACGTTCGTCAAGCTCAAATTAACCTCAGGAAAACTATTTCTGGGCCCTAGACGAGGACCAAACCCGGAACCTTTGGATGATCGGGTGAGACGCTCTGATCACTGAGCTATTAAGACTCAAATGGCGAGCTAAGGTGCGAGTTCCCCATATGCGTGATAAATGCGGCAGTCATAGACAAACATTCGTATATCGACTGTGATATCACCATGTCGCTTCCGCAAGCACATTGTGCATAACCATCTCGTCTTTTATTTTAAGTTTTTTACGTTTCTGCATATTTTTCGTGGAATTCAAAAGAAATACATTAGAAGTCAAACGTGAGAAGTGATGAACTCGTTTAATTGGTAAAAATGTCCACAAAAGATGTGGATTACCTGGAACTATTATAGTTTTCCAAAAATGAAAAACGAAACATAGGTTGACTGCTTTAACTGAGAAGGAAAAATTTTACGAAATGAATTGAAACTAAAGTGAACTAATGCTCACGAAAGTCAGTGACCCTGGATAGCTTGGGATGCTGATTAAAGTCGAAGGTTTGGTAAAACTACGTAGTAACTATTCAGATTACTTTTGTTTAAACTGAGCACGTCGTCATTTAAGTAACACTTTTATATTCCTAATGATCCATTATATGTAATGCATTAATAACAGACAAACGATACAGAAATAGATTTTATTATTATTGCATTATATCATTATCATTTTATATTATTATTATATTATATTATTATTATATTACATTATTATTATTATATTACATTATTATTATTATATTATATTATACTATTATTATATTATACTATTATTATATTATACTATTATTATATTATACTATTATTATATTATACTATTATTATATTATACTATTATTATATTATACTATTATTATATTATACTATTATTATATTATACTATTATTATATATTATTTTATTATGTTATTATTGCATTTTATTTTTTTATTATATTATATCATTGTTATAGTATATTTATATGTTATATTATTAATATATTAATATTATATGATATTATTATAATATGATATTATTATAATATTATATTAGTATATTATGTTATATTAGTATACCATATTATTACATTATACTGTACTATTATTATATTCTATTATTATTATATTCAATTATTATTATATTCAATTATTATTATATTCAGTTATTATTATATTATATTATATTATGTTATTTAGCTTATATATTTTATATCTTATTATTAGATAATTTATTACAGTTATATTATATCTATAATAATAACGAGATAACCAGTTCACCTCGAACAATCAGCATAGGACAATCTTTATAATAACTTCTAAAATTTCACTGAATCAATTTAAAACCAAATTGTGAGTTTTCCTTGTCGGCACAGAGCAGTTCCCCCGACTAAAGCAAATCAAATCCAACTTATTGTAGACACAAAACATCATTTGGATATATTTTTATACGTACCTTCAACTAACGCTCTACTTGTGCTTGGTTCACCTCCTTCAACAATTGTCCCGCTCGGGTGTGTTCTCTCTTAAAACAACAATAATAAAGGTATTTGTTAATTAGGATTTTATCATTAGACTTATGAGCCACCAACTTCACGCCTGATTTCGGTAAAGTTGTAATTGTCGTAATTCAGCCTCCGATTTTCACCAAGAGCTATGGTTGTCTCTCTTTAATGATCACCGATTTATATTGAAACTACGCATGCAAGCAGTATAGCACAGTTATGTCGATGGTTACTGTTCGAATATATAAAGATGTTTCTGCTTGCCTTAGCAAGGATTTGCAAAAATTCAAGGAAGAGGAACATAAATTGATAACTTGTTTTTGTCGCAAAATTCAACCAACGGTCTTTGGTAGATATTTGGGTGCTCCCAACCAACATCGATGAACCGCTCGTCAGTCAAACTATGTATTTGAAACATTATTATATACAAAAAAATCACGTGTCTTAGCGGTCTGGCGTAAATGTGAAGTGAATGACCTGGTAATTTGGCTCCCTGGCGACGCAACTCTAGACATTGATTGGTCATTAGCATTACGTGGCACTTTCGTTTCGTCGAGAGTCGGTGTTGAATGTTTGCATCAAAAGTTGGTTTGCCGGCGTATGATGTAATTATTATAGAAGTTAAAGCTGATTCAAATCGTTGATCGATTGTCGGTACTCGTAGAATTTCAACAATTACAACTCGCGTTTCCACAAAGTGGTAAATCCTGAAAGACGTCCAGCCACAATCGCTGACTGCTTAACTACACTTTCACTTATATAGAAACGAGGCTAAATTTCAACAATTACAACTATATGGAAAGCAGCACATAATTCTTTGATCAAACTCAAGCCTAAGGCTGGATAACACGAACAGTGGCACCGGTCATTCTCGATATAATGCGAAAACCGACTCAATGATTGGCTCATTACACAATCTTATTATCTGCCCATAAAGATTCCACATCTTGACTCAAAACACACAACAGTTCATTTGTAAACACCTTTAAAAAGAATTTATTGCAGAAATGACGTTATTCTTATCTGCATGAAAACTAATAACTGTAGACATGATGTAACGATTTCGTGTTATCACACATTAATTAACAGTAGTCTGTAACCAATTAAACACGAGAAAGAATCAAAACTAAAGAATCATGCTACTTATTTCTCATTGACATAAGATCATGATATGCAAGGCAACCACTGAAATCTATTCAGACTGGAAGACTGACTTCCAACTCAGAAGATGAAATCAGAAATGACGTAAAATGGATTTTTTGCCTGTCAATTTTAGCTTCCCACGAAGTCATCATGACGTAAGTTTTCTTTCCCCGTGTCACGGACTTCCTAAATAGGCGTCATAAACTGACGTCGAGAAAGGCCCCTACTGCATCCACCTGTGACTTGCCTTTTTCTTCCAAATATTGACTGAAGTCAGCCTTCCAGCTAAAATAGAGTTTAGTGATCAGAAACAAAATATGTCAAAATGGATGCCAATTAGAAGTTGCCCTTTCAGACGGCTCGTTCAGAATAAAAATTGAAATACTCTTAATGAAAACAATTGCTTCAGACATCAGTCACTCGCGAACTGATCTTCTCTTCGATGAAGCCTTCCGTTTATATGGTCAAGCAATTAAATATGTTACATGTAACTTTCCTAAGTATAAAAAAACAAACTCGCGCGCTTTTCAAACATAATTAAAACAGCACGAGTCTGAAGGACGAGTGTTGTTTGAGGTCTTTGAAAAACTCATTAGTGAGCGTTTTTCAAATTACAAGAGAAATCATGCTATTACAAATTAATAATATTCGTGAAAAATTAATACAGTGTCAAAAAGGTAGTTCAGTGCGAATTACTGAATTACTTTCCTCGGCACTGTGTAACCTTAAAATTACACTGCTCTTAGCCAGTCAGAATCGAGCAGCTTTTTCATGATTATTAGAAGTTTGATAAGGAAAATTTTGAACGGTATAAAAAAATTAGTTTCGTATGCTGCATAGAAAAGAATTACTGTTCCTCCTCACAGCCTTACGATTGCAAGAAGCTAGTCCAATGATTTCAATTTCAAATTGTCAGTAGTGAGTTAATGATAGAATAAAAGAGAAAAACTGAAGAGATAATCCCACCGTTCACTGTGTAATTAATACCAAACTCGGAAAGTAACCATTTCCTGAAGTCTTGACTTAGTAAGTACAGAACATTAACATAAAATCTTCGTTGGATTAAACTGCCCGAGGTAAAATATCTGTGGTGAGGAGAACGAGTTGCTACTGCTTCAACTGATCACCCACGAATGCTTGCAAAAAGCAAACCAAACAACTCAATATTTCTGAATTTAAAGATTAGCGCAGTTCTTTTTCTATTATATAATATCTTGGAATTAAGGGCCTACTAATGTCCCCAAAAGCCGAAAGAGGTTTTGTGCAAGCCTTAACGGCCGTTGCCCACCCGACTTTAGCGATTCCTCTCGAGGATTGAAGATAGGAATGCGAAAAGCGTTACAACTGGGGGACTAAACCAAAGGGGCCTGGATCACGTTCCCTTTGTAAGATCAAACACATGTTATTTTTCGCAAGAATAATCGCAACAACTAGCTAGAAACAGATTAATCTTCCAGTGTCGCCGATAGCTACTGCAGGCCCAGGGGGGAAGTTGAGAAATTGACGTTAAAAAGACATTAAATTTGCAAAATGTACTAACGTCTGACCAAATGAACTTCAGAAGTAAACTAAAGCAGTTCTAAATTTTCATTAGAACTTCGATCACGGCTTCATACGATATGCACATCGCTCGGAGAGATTCTGTTTGTGCAGTCCATCTTGTAAGGGAAAGGTTTCTTAGCATTAGCGAGTTCTCGACATTTTTAAGTTCATCATGCAAGACAGTATACCGCTTGGTACTGCCAGAGAAAAAGGAATATGTCACTTGGAGAGTATCAAATAGCTTGGATACTATTGGACTAGCTTCACAAGCATGTTCATTGATGGCATTTGAACGATGGCCTTGGCATGGTATGTATGGCACTTCTCTGTCGAGTAACCGTGAGACAACTGCTTGTGCACCATTGTATTTTCCTGACTTACTGTTCGTGAAATCGTACGATTGAAAAGCGATGCTCTTGTTGTCTAATCCGTTTTGGTCTACTGATTGAATAATAGCGGTAGATTGACCTTCTCCGGTCTTCTCTCGAACTCCTTTCAGGTCAAGAAGACGTTCATGAACAGCTCCGTCGTGGTCTACATATCTGCAGATAACGCTCATCTGATCTTTATGGTTAACGTCAGGGGTTGTGTCCTTGACGTCTTTGGTTATTTTTTCCTTTACCTCCATACCTAATAGAGAAAGGAACTCGTTCTGGGACTGTGGGCTGGTGTAGGTAACTTTGTATTCTCTATTGTGTTTGTCATCCATCCACTGTTTCAACTTTGGACAATGCCTCGACGTGAAGGAAAGAAGCTGGGCAAAATTGCTATCAGCGTCCGATTGTGTGCCCCGAAAAGATATGCCTTGACTTGCCATTGTACGACAAAGGTCAATAATCAGTTTTATTATAGCTCTGATGTTTTCCTTATCTTCCTGCAACTGAACGGCTTTAGCGCGAACTTCCGTGTCAAGCAAGGAATCAACATGAGAATTATTACTCATGAAGTGGACATAGTCTAGAAACGCTGCGTTGTGTGCCTTTGACGAGAAGTGTTCAGAAAGTTTTCCCGGATTCCCTGCTCCTCTGCTCTTCATCTTGTCCCATTTTCTAACTCCAATTTGAACACCAATTTTGTGTCGATCGTTCTCGATCTATACCAGTCTGGAACATTTGGCAAACAAAACAAAAAGCCGCATCCTTTTTAATACTGTATTCCATAAACGGATACTGGGAAAACCAAACAGCCGTGAAACGATTTTGTTTGCTGCTTGACGTGATATCTTCGTTTTGCGGATAATTGAAGAGCTTGGGTTGCTGCGGACCAATTTGAGCTAAATACAACCTTTGTCGCTTTGTCGTAATCAAAGGTCTAAGCCCTGGATCTTTCAAGACAGGATCAGGTAAATCACTTTCAGCCACAAGCACTTCTCCTTCGTTATTAAAAAGTTTTTGTGATTTGAAACTATGCACTTCTCTATGTTTTGTTTCAAGTCTGTTATCTGACTGATAAGAGCGCCCATCTGACCAGCACATTGCATCCAATCGACATCAGTCATCAAATCATCGGAATCGTCTGAAGATTCAAATTCACCATCGGAGTTATCTCGTTCTTTCTCATGACGATTTTTCGTAGGCGTCGTTGATCTGGGGTGACAGGATTCGTCAAGCTCCATTGAGTCAGGCACGGTAGACATAGTCGTCGAAGTGGTTCGATCGGGTTCTGTTCTCACGTTGTCATACGCGGAACAAGTAGGGGATAAAACTGTTTCTTCAGAGTCTTCAGTCATGGACATAGAAGGGATCGTTTCCTGTACATCGTCTTCTTCAGGTGCTTGCACATTGGTAGTTGTGGGTTTTGTTTGCACAGTGCTACCCGGTTTAGATTTGGCAGCCTGTGCCTGTAAGAAACCATATTAATGAATGTTTAAAATGCAAACTGTGTGATCTACACAAGCTGTCCAACCCAAGCTGTCGGGCCATTTAACAAATATTTATACTTATGATTTAAATATAAATATCAATTTATATGTTAGCATGTCCGTAGTTAAGCAAATTAAAGATCAAACCTACCTGAAATGGATTATCTGGTGCCCCCGCAACTTTGAACCCAATGTGCTTGTGCGTTTTCAAATCAGGGCTATGGCACAATTCATTGTGTTTCTTTCGATAGTCCGAATCAAATATAGCATGACAAACAAGACATTCTACTTTGAATCGTTTCTTTTTTAGAGGCATAATTTTAAACAAATTTAGATAACGTTGGACCGCAAAACTACTAACTAACGTTTGTAAATGTGCAAGCGTAATTTCTATTATGCTAGACTATTTTTAGAAAATATGTCACTAAGTATAATTAAAATGATGTAATTCTATACTTATCTGTCTTATCGTATAGGTAGTGCGTATAAACAACTTGTCATTTTGTTAATAAAAATTACCAGATTTGAAGTTTCTAAGGGTTTCTTGAGAGAATTGAGTCAATTATTGACCAAATACAAACAAAAATATGCCTACTTTACGCATAGACATATTACAGAAGTGATAAACTGACAAACATTTACGATTTGTAAATTGTTATCCATGTAAATGCCATGATTTCGTAAATTTTATGCTGACAACACAATTCTATAATACTTTCTCTGTTTAACAACTAAAATTTCGTTACACTATCATTGCCTTAATTTTCCGAATGGCCAACCCGATTTTCCGAATATGTTAATTCTAAAAAAGTTAGGGGGGTTAACCAACCCCCAATACCCCCTCGCTACGGCCCTGTGATTAGTTTCATTAGTATTCAGTTAGTATAACTAGCATCATATATGAGAAACTATTTCAATCGTATGCTGTGTCATGTGTATCACACATATCTCGTGCATTGCTTATTGCAAGCGACCAATGACCAGCGACCTACTACAACAAATCTTTCGTGAAGGTTGCATTCTGCTATTGCTTTTAAAATTTTATCCAAAAATGAACTTTAGAAATTTTAGCCCTGTTAGCGGAGCTGACATTTCAGCCCAGATTGAATTCCTTGCACGTAATTAGTCCCCTGATAAATACCACAATGCATTATTTTCCGGCTTAAAAGCCGAAATCATCCTTTTCAGTTCTTTCCAATTTCTTTCATAGCTTTCCACTTTAGTATATATACAGCAGAGTCTACGAGAATAAGTTTAATCCAGTTCATTGAATCATTTTCAGACTCGGACATGTCGACGTTCGTTAACCGCATATCTTCGAAAAACGGTTTGTGACCCTGGACGGGAGTTGAATTGATAACCTTACGACCGATGAGACACTTTAATTATTGAGCTACCCAGACTAAAATTGTGAGCTTAGGTGCAAGTTCGACATACGTATGTGTTGCCTAAGCAGCAGCCACAATATGTGAATAATTCTGTCGAGTTCGGTTGATGTTAGGAATGGGAGCTTGCAGATATTCATGGATGTTCGTTGGACGTTCGATAACCTCGTACCTCAGAAAGACGATTGCTGAGCTCCAGGAGTGGATCAAACCCGCAGCTTTCCAATGACCGGTGAGACGATGTAACCATTGAGCTATCATTTTGGTGAAACCCAATCAAAGAGGCTTCAATAATTGCAAAACAGATCTGCCCGAATAATTACAAACATGAGTAATGATGTAGATCGCTCGATTGCTCTGCACGCATTAAATTGGGAACCATTGAAAGTTCAAAGGAAAAGGGCAAAGTCAAAAATGATGTTTAAAATATTGAACAACATGGGTCCGAAATGCCTCTCAAACCTCTTTACCTTTAGAAGCGATGTTTCAGATTATGACCTACGTGATACGTCGCTTAAACTTTCTTTACCAAAACCACGTACAAACAGCATGAAAAAAAGGTTTTTGTTTGACGGAGCTAAACTATGGAATAGTTTACCTGAGAAAATAAGTAGGTGCACTTCTTTCACGAGATTTGAAACTAAAATCGCAGCTCACAGTATCGCCTACAGCACTTAACATTCAACTCTGTAAATATACTTTTAATTCTGAATCTATCTTTTCATTACCAAGTCCTAGCTTCCATTGTAAATACCTTAGCTATTAACGTAGAACTTAAGTAACGAAATCTTTTGTCATTTGTACACTTTTTTTTTTAACTTTTTTTTTAATTTTTTTATTTTTAATTTTTCTCACGCCCTTCGTGGAAACCAGCTTTTGTTGTGGAGGCTAGCGTGAATAAATAAAGTTATCATCATCATCATCATTCAAATGGCGAGCTCCACATATATGTGCGAGTTCCACATATATGTGATAAGTACGTAAGCCAAAGAAAAATATTCGTGTATCGCCCGTGATATCGCCATGACGCTTCCACGTGTATTTCGTACGTAACTACCTGGTTTTTTATTTCGTTTTCTTTTTTTTTTGTTTCTACATATTTTCCATGGACCTCAAAAGAAATACATTGGACGTCCAATGTATAAAATGATGCATTCTGTTACTTGGTAAAAGAGTTCGTAAAAGAAGTAGGCTACGTGGAACTATTAAAGTTTTTGAGAAGTAAAAAACAACGTACGTTGACTGCTAAAACTGAGAAGAAAATATAACACGAAACAAATTGAAGCTAAAGTGAACTAATGCTCGCAAAAGTCGGTGACGCTGGATGGCTTGGGACGCTGATTAAAGTCGAAAGTTTGGGAAAATAATGAAATAACTAATCAAGTAACTTATGTTCAAATTGAGTGCTTTGTCATTTAAGTAATACATTTCTACGTACTCAATGATCAATCCTAATGATGGATTAACAACAGACAAACGATACCGAAAGCACAACTTATTGACCACTGACACATGTTTATGACGTCAGTGGCAACAGATGCATATCTCAATTTGAAAAACAAAATTGAAAAGTACTTATTTCCGTAGATGAAGGAATTAAATATAAACATTCTATGTGAAGGCCTCGTCAAATAGGTGGCCCTCCTTAAAGTCCAGAGGTTAAAAAGCGTCCCTGGTCTCTGAACCTTTTGCCGACCAATTATTTTGAGAAGCGAAAGAGGCGTCCTGCTACAGAGGAAACGGGACGATACTGCGGGTACATAGAAAAAAGGGACGCACCCGTACCCTTGAAGCCCAAGTGTGGGTGAACTGTTGTGGGTGGGACGGCCCGACCCTAATGAGACTTTGCTCCCAGGAACTTGCAGTCCACGTGAGGGCCGTTGAGGGGAGGAGCAGCAACAGGGCTTCTTTTGTTCGCTTGTTTAATCAGTTTTTAACAATGCTATATCTAAAATAATTTGAAGTTGCGGTTTTTTTCCTTGATTTGCCGATTTGGAAAGGTTGAGAACCAGAACAATCAAATTAGGGCCATAAATGACTCAATATGTCGGTTAACACGGAATCTTTTCTTGTTTTGATCTTAAATGTCTCGCTTTCTCAAACTTGGTCAAAATAGTGGCCATTCTCCAATCTCCTTTTCATGTATCTTATCTCGCCATGACAAGTGTATCAGCTAATCAAAGTGCACAGTTCATCATTCAATCACATGTCATTCTGGTCGGTGTTTTTGTTGTCATCTTCGGGTCGAAAATTTTAATTATTCGTAATCTATCACGTGTCTGGTCGTTCGACAAGTAATGCCGTTCGAATTTTGTATGTTCTTTATTCGGTCAGTATTTATATTTCGATTATTTGTATTATTGGTACAGTTCGGTCAGCAGCAAGTATTCAGGTTGCTTAATTCAAACCTGAAATAGAGGCATCAGGCATGAAACCGAATACTGAATATTCGAAATTCGTTGGAAATTTGAAGTGGCGTCAGAAAGTGACAGCCATGAGAGGGGCATTTGCTTCTCTAGAAAAAAGTTTTGCATCCATGACAACCCATTTTGCCAATTGCCTCCCAAAACTGGTATTGAACGTGTAAGATTTGTGCATCTGAGTCGCTATTTATGCATGAAAAACACTGTTTGAAGGCGAACTAATGATTATTACTACAGCGTTATGATATTTCACAAGGGTCACGGAAACTGAATATTCCATTATCTCAGTAAATTTTGCATATTTTCGTCGAGGTTTTGCCCTTCTTAGAAATTTTGTTTACCCCTCGTTATCCCCTCCTAGCCTAGGATGTCTGGCGCCACCAATGGTCAAGAGCCCGACAACTAGAACGTGAGATGGTTAATGTCGTTGTAAAAATGATCAAGAACTGGATAATTTTTTTTTCTTTGTTTGGCCAATGAGTCAATTGTAAGAAACCTGGACAGCCTATTTGGCGGAGAAGTTTAAAAGAAATCTAAGAAAAAGCACTAAAGTTGCATCCATCATCTAGTCTTTGGTTAACTATCCAATTCATATAAAAATATGATCATTGGATATATTATAGTTGTTCACCTAAGAATATGGATATGTTTCGTTTGGACTTTAGCTTTGTGTTTACTGAAAAAATTTTAAGTAGTCATTGGCTTGCCAGTAACTGCTTTATTTCTTTAGTGAACTGAAAGTTACTAATATTTTTGAACTTTTCCGGTCAGCGGCTTGATAGTTATCCGTTTAAGATTTGTTTCTCCAGACAATAGAAATCTATACAATAATTGGTAAACTTAGGTTGAACTGACGGTCCTCTCGTGCTTGATTCACGGCCTTCAAACGTTATCTCATCTAAACGTTGTATCCCCTTAATATTTCTACTCCCTGAAGGAGAGTCACCTCCAAAATCAGCAATTTGTGAATAATTAGAACCAAGATATGTCGATTGATAATTAAAGTTCATTGTCTGGGACAGGGTAGTTTTGAGAAAGATTACGGTGGTCGGTAATTAATTGTTTAACTGAATCAGAGTCATCTTCACGATTACAATGAGATCTGTTTACCGAATAATGCCATTTTTTATATCTCTCAATTGAAGCGAAAAACCAAAGGCAAACTCTATTAAAAGGCAAACACTTAGGCTGACAATGGAAATGGGCCAGTCCAAATCAAATGCAAATAAATAATCAACCTTGCTTAGAAAACAAATTTATCCATTTACAGGACGTTGATAAGAATGGCAAATTTATCTTCAAAAACGTGGCGTTACAGGGTTTTCTGTGCTGGCGACACCATTAGGTTAATGAGGAGTCAGGATTAGCTTTAAAGAAGTACAATATGTCCAGGTATTCGTGCCAGTAGCAAAGTGGAAGTAACTTTGACACTAAAAGCCCTTCACTATAAGTTTTACTACCAAGAAATGAAAGGTCCAGCGTATATTTTGTTAGTCTAGTTTGTATACGTTTTACCCTCATGATCAAGTTGACCGACTGCGGAGCCTACACTTGTGATACGAATCCAGCTATGAACGGACAAGACCTAAATAAAGTGTTCGACGGGCATTGAAGCTGTAGATGTTCCTCGTAGTTCTTCGAACATGTCCCACAAGTTCGTTGGCTTGGGAACACTGTGCAAGAACATGCTTTGACGAAGTTAAATTATCCGTCGTCCAAACACCAAGGTCACGTTCACAGTGTGTACCATCCAAAAGGATACCTTGACGTTTATAGGGATACTCTATTTTATTCTGTTTTCTTGTGATATGGAGTATTCCTTTACAAAAATTTCACGTGCAAGTTCACATAAGAAAATAGTATTTCATATGTTAATTATTTCAATTTCACATGTGAAATGAAAATTTTATGGTGAAATCAATTTTAGTAAGTGAATGTTCCATTTTGCATGTGAAATATATGTTTCCTGTAGGACTTATACTACGATTTCACATGTGAAATTTTGAACCAACTCATTTCACATGCGAATTAGATATTTCACATGTGAAAATGTTTCGATTTCATTTGTGAAATGAAAATTTCACATATGAAAATGTTCCAATTTCACATGTTTTTCACATGTGAAATGACATGTGAAATTTTTGAAAGGGTTATGCCCTTGGATGCGTTCAGTTGGAGGACAGCGTGCGAGGAACAGGTTCCAAAGTTCGAAATTAAAGAAACAAGAGCAGTTTGAGCCAACTCTTTGAACCATCCTGCGAACTATCCCTCAACTTCGTTCCGCCTCTTGTTCAAAGACAGAATTTCCATTTACGTTAGTATAAAAATGGTGAGACATGCAAATGTTGTTTTTCATTCACAAAGTACCTGTTCTTTGTCTTTCCGATCAATGATGTTGTCGTATGCGCAGCTTGTAAAAACAGCCTAAGTTATGACATGGTTACTAAATACACGTTTTTCTCTAATATTTCTGCCTTACTCCAGTTCGTCAAGGCCACCTGAATTAGGTTCGAGCGGCAAACTAATTAAAAATGTTGAACTTAATTGATTCAGACGTCGAACTTATCAGGCGCTTAATATCTTGAAATACGTTCGGCACATGATAAGCTCGACGTCTGAGCTGGGCCTATGTTTGATTCGATTTTCTTCATAAGTGCAATCTGAGTTCTGCCGAACGTTAATCTGGGTCTTCATCAATACGGATGCGGGTACGGCTGAAATCGTGACGACTGTAAATGACAGCAGTGTCACCATGAGCACATGGTCCTCGGCAAAAATGTAGACACCATGTCTGCGAAGGAACAAAAATCAGTTTCATATAGCAATTTAGGCACAGCAGTAGACCAATCTATATTCGGTTAGTAGGCTGCTGCAGTAAATGTTATCTAATCCAAAATCCATGGTTTAAAATCTTAGAAACCGTTTATAATCAACACTGAATAGCTGGTTACACAAGTTCATTGAACAACACAAATACATGTGCCATTTAAATGGCTGAAAAGCTCCCCTGCAAACCGTATACTTAAAAACACAAAAGCATGTCCGTAATCCGGACCCTATTAGCCTGCGGAGCAGACGCTTGTGCAGTTTCTGTGAAGCGTCTGGGCATCGGAAGTCAAAAGCTTGTTCTGAATAGTTGAAGTCACGTGGATTTTAATCGCATCAAACAAAATTAATTTGGACAATATATTATAATTATGCGTTGTAATTCATGGTGTTTCTTTGGTGTGTTCTGTATTTTTCGGCGTTGATAAAAGCTTCAGATCGAAGTTTGGTTGGAAATAAGGGAAGTTTTCAGTGAAATTTGACATTGACGACCTTCGCTTCGTTATTCATCCTGGCTCACAACATAGACGCCGTGGGTGCTTGGGTATCTTGAAGCAAAGTAGAAACTACAAGGAGCTTGATGATTTAAACGATAAACTTCGCGCCAATATCACGAAAAGGCAGGAGCAAGGAGACTTGCAGTTAAGACCAGAGACTGACTCAACACCCTCTTTAGTACATCTTCAACCAACCTTGACTCCGACTCCACGTCGGCAAAGACTTCAACATACAAAAAATACTTCACTTCCCCAGACTACCATTGTGCCCGTTAAGGTTGGGTGAAAAATTAAGACAGTCAACTGCACTTTGCCTGACGATCTTGGATCAATTAGGAAAAAGTTGTGTGGAGGAACACACACACACAAATTGCTTGCACGACTTGGTGTTGTAAAAAGGTCAGAGAACAGTTTGTCCTTTTCTATTAAACTTGTGTTGAACGTCTAAGATTTGCATATCTCAGTCGCTACTCATTCATGGAAAAAGCATTTTGAATGCAACATAAAGGAATTTCATTACAGTGTTATGATATTTACAGGAGTCATGGAAGCTGAATATTCCATAATCCTAGGAGTTAATATTTATCACTATTTTTAGCATGCCTAAAAATTTTAAATTTCGAAATGTAACATCTAACTCGAATTTTGAGTTCGCAAAACGCTATTTTTAGGAATCTGTTTTGTTTTATATTTTTTGAAGTTGTTGGCTGGCTATGGTTTTTAACATATTTCCCCCGAGGGTTTGTCCACGATAGACACTTTGTTGCCAATCGATACCCTCATTAGACTAGGACGTCTGTTGCCGCCACTGGTGGAGAGCCTGACTTGTCTTACAGGAGAGGATTAAAATCATTGTAAAAATGATCTCAGTAGGGCATTGTTTTTTCGTTGGCTACGGAATTTAGTTGGAAGCAGATGTACGAAGCCTAGGTAGCCAAGCCTATTTGGTCGGGAATCCCTATCATCTGAGAAAATGCATTAATAGTTGCATTCACTCACTAGTCTTTTGATAACTATCCAGTTCAAATAAAAATCTATACACTAGATATGACATTATAATTTGCTCACAATAAGTTTGGTTTGGAACTATAATTTCGAGTTCACTGAAAGAGTTGTTTTAAATAGTCATTACCTAATTGAATTGGCAGTTATTACTTTATTATACAGGAGTAAATTGACAGTTGCTTACATTACAAAATTGTTGTGGTCAGTGCTTTCACAATTGCCTCTATTATTTGTAACTCAAGACAAGATTCATCTTTACAATAATTGGCAAACTTACCTTGGACTAACGCGCCACTTGAGTTTGGCTCACCACGTTCATAATTTGCCTCGTCTGAGAGTTGTCTCTCTTGAAAAACAAAAGGCAATAATCAGTGATTTTCAAAAGCAAAAATCTTCACTGAATTGAATCAACTGTTAGTGGTTAAATGTTAAAACACTGTTGTTCGTAGGGATCGATGGTACGGGACAGTTGCGTACAAAGGTCTGCCCTGTTATGGGAGCACATCATCGAAGATATACCGACAAGCTATATAAAAATGCTCTTGTAGTCTACGTCACTACTGAGTCCATTAACTTCATGGACACTGTGATGGCGCAATATTGTTACACGGATTGTATTCATGTGCCATCTTCTTTCCTCTTCTTTTTTATCCAAATTGCTATGTCTGAAGTTCATTCCCCCAATACCGTACGAAATGGAACCGTAACAAAATCGAATGCAATAGGCTTTGCGTTTTCACGATACCGGGTAAAATGCCGTGGACTCGTAATCGTAACTGAAATGATTTGAATCCTTATAAATGTATTGAAGACTCTGGCGCACTATAGTCCGTCTTTCAGGAAAGTGTTGTGATGTCCCAAACGGTTTACAAAAAACCAAATCGAAAGTTGATTGCAGTTCCTCTGTTGGTTCTCTTACGCCAGCCTGTCACATGTGCAGAATGCTCTGATTTACGTTTAAATATACGTTTACTCCCTTTTGAATGGTCTTAACTGATTTATATCTAACCACGTAATTCAAATTAAAAGTATAATTTATTTCAAAATTCATGTAATTACCATATGAAAAATATAATACCTGTTTTGTACTACCCCCCTGGAACAAAAATTGAAAAGTTTGACTAAGATGATAAAAATCCTAAGTCCGCCACTAATAAGGGAAATTTTCCGTGAAATTTGAGATTGACGACCTTCGCTTCGTCATTCATCCTGGTTCACAACATTAACGCGGTGCCTGCTTGGGTTTCTTGAAGCAAACTTGTTTTTTTTAAAACAAACTATCATAATTTTCATTTCATGTTTAAATCCCATTTTGGAGTTTACAGAGTAAAGAATGCCATAAACAAATCTTCAATGCAGAAGAAGTAAAGCAAGCCATCTTCAATGTAAAAGATTTAAAAACTTAACAAATATGATTTGAGCAAACGATAACTCATTTACGTTAACCTGTGGTTCATCTCTGAAGACTAGGAGGGATTTGATTTTTTTACTTTACGATGAAATTCTCTAATCCAGGGTTGAATTTATCTTTTTATGAAAGAACGTTACAGTTATATAAAATTTCAAACCCAACACGGGGTACTTAAGCAGGAGTTCAGGCTTTAGTCCCTACAACTATGAAAACTGATTTTTTTGCCATTCCTAAAAAATATCTATTTAATATATTATTATAATATATTAGATATGTGGCTGCTTTTTGGTATTTATGGCTGTATTCTTTTTCTTCATATTGGCTATTGGCTTACAAAAATTTATTCTACTGGTGGATCTTTCGGTTATTGCTTTGTTATCTTGACTTTGTCTACTTTATTAGTCATTTGTGAACATGCTACGTACTTAGGAATTTTGTTGGAGGCTTTTCTAATGAAATGACGAAGTTCACCATGAATTTCGTCGTTTAGCTCAACAAATTTAACATTTGATTATGTCTTTTGTCCGTTCTTAACCTTTTGTACTATTTAAAATTCTTGGAACTGTGTTTTTATGCTATACGAAATGTTTTTATCAATCAGTAATTCGGCTTACGAAAAACAAATCCCGTTCGTTTTTCTCGACTATAGTCACCTCCCCATTACAATCAAAGACTTTTTAGCAATATTCCTGCACTATATGTTCCCCATTCTATAAAGCGCTCTATTACGAATGGCAAACATTTCGTCTGTTTTTGTATTTGAATATTTTGCACTTGGAGTCCAATTTAATTTACTTTGGACTCCAGTCGGCTGGAGTCCGGGTAAATCGAACTTCAAGGAATCTCGATTCGATTACTTTTTGAAAGACATCGCATTGCCAACAAAAGACATTTACAAGAAAAGTATGATCGACAAAATGGATAACGTTATCAGACAAATGAGATGCGAAAACTACTTCTTCGACCATGGTAAAAGAAATAAAAAAAAAGAATTTGGATTAAAATCGAAGAAAGTCCCGCTACTGGTCAATGATATGAAACCATTCGAAGATGATCTTATACAAATGATCGAATAAATACAATTTCGAAAAGTCAACCACCGATCCCAAAATTCTTTCCCCAACGACTTAAAGAAGATTACCTAACTACTGACAGAACGTTTTTATATTCGCTGACAAAACAAGAAACATCTATGAAATCACTCCCGACACATAAAAACAAACAACTGAGAAAAGACGCGACAAAAACTTGAAAATTAAAAGACGGCTAACTCGTACCAGTCATCTACAATGAAATGAAAGGAATTGCCAGCAACCTATCCATTGGTGACGGACAGGAAACAAGAGCCAAAAAGATGCAGACTAATAAACCCTGCAAATAGTGAATCAGGTAAGGTCACCAAAGTTTTCTCAGACGACATCGACGCAAACATAAGACATCTCACCAAAAGTAAAGAAATGGAAGATTTTACTGAGAGCAATTGAATGGCATTACTAGATGAAGGACAACAACAAATACTATATGCTAATCTTTGTGTAATATCATTGATTTCTACCCATCTATATCTGATGACCTACAAGACTAAGCCATCTTCTAGGCTCATACTCTAAAAATAATCGAAGATAAGCATGTTACCATGCAGTATTAAACACACAAGAAAATGGAAATCATTCAGCGCCGAAACACCATTGTTTCTCTCCGATCTGACAAGTTCATACACAAGTAGGGACTATAGTAACTATCAAAACATCAAAGACTAGGGCAAAATTTCATCTTAGATTCACTTTGGTTTTCTGTTGGTTACGCTAACTGACTTGAAATTATAGCCTTTCTCATTTCGGGGAAAAAGGGCGTTGCTAGCCCAATTAATATCAAAATTTTATATTTATTACTTCCATATAGCAATTCCAAGCCATATTCTGTGAGATTTACTTAAAAATCTTGGATCTACACTGCAAGAGAATGCAAATGCTTGACTGAGTTAGTCCAAAATCAGAACAAAAGCTTCTTAGTTTGAATTTGATGTTATCAATTAACTTTTTCCTGGTGAGCGCTCTTCTCAGGACTAGTACAAAATCGTGTCTGGCGTTAGCCAGGTTAAATGAAAAGGTGTGAGTTAAGCTTTTTAACTTACTTAGCTTTACTTCCTGATGCAGTTTAGATGTGAACAGGGACGTGAAACATTTCGAACATTCAGGAAACACCTTCTTAGCCAGGTGAAGAAGATCACAATTGCTCAACGTTCTGATAACCTTTAACGTTCCGGCTGTAACTTAGATTTCTTTCTTCATATCGACTTCAAGTAAACGACAAATTTCTTTATTGCATACATGTTTCGGCAAAACGCATGCCATCTTCAGTGCAAATGATAGTAGGTTATTTACAAGCGATGTTTATATGTGACCTGATAAACATTACAAGTGTATGAGTCATCTAATATAAATTCTCACACATGTGTGTCAGAATGATTAATTACAAGATTTCTAAGTAAATCACAGAATATGGCGTGGAATTGCTATATGGAAGTAATAAATATAAAATTTTGATATTAATCATTCTGACACATATGTGTGAGAATTTATATTAGATGACTCATACACTTGTAATGTTTATCAGGTCACATATAAATATCGCTTGTAAATAACCTATTATCATTTGCACTGAAGATGGCATGAGTTTTGCCGAAACATGTATGCAATAAAGAAATTTGTCGTTTACTTGAACTCTTTATTAGCACTTGTGCTTCGACGATCTTATGGAAATATTTTCTTCATATCACCGATCTTCAATTGTTTATATCGTACTATCGTTTATTGGACACTCCGATGAATGTCTAACTTTTCACATGGTCACCAACTTTCTTCGCAAATTTCCAAATTAAGTCAATGTACTTTAATTGTATAATATTTGTTCTTATCAAATACTTAATATTTGGCATAGGAAAGTATCGAATGTCAGCATCAATATATGATTCATACACTCAAAAATATCAGAAATTATAAGATACTTACTCTTGAAAATTTCCTTCCACTAATATAAATTCGTTACAAGCAATGTACTAGTATGATCATACAAGTATCAGTAGTGTCAAATTCCTTTTTGTTAGTTAAATATTAAGAATGACATTTTTAAAAATCAGATCAAGACTCAAATCTATTAATATTGGCTCTTACGAAAATTTCACACGTTATTTCACATGTCATTTCACATGTGAAAAACATGTGGAATTGGAACATTCTCACCAATGAAATGTTCATTTCATATATGAAACGTGAACATGCATTTTTACATATGAAATGTATGAAATTCCTATATCACGTGTGAAGTGAACTGATTCAAAATTTCACATGTGAAAGCCTGGTTTACGACACATATTTCACATATGAAATGGAATATTCGCGAACGAGAATTAATTTCACTAATGAATTTCACTCCTGCGAATTCGTTTACGAAATCATTATTCAAGGTTATTAATAAACAACAACAACAATAAAAACAGCAACACTCCTCTCGATTTTTTCAGATCTTTACGTCGAGGAAGCATGCTTTCAATAGGTTCATGCAAGAATTCTTCCGTGATTGTTGACAATCTAATTTTGAGTCCTTCAGAAAGTTCAACTCATCCTATGAATTTTCAATTAGAGTTAGGGCAACGCATTTCCATTCATCCACATTCCCACTAATATACTCACGAGCAAATGATAATCACGGTAAACGATTCTTCTCATCCACAAATGGTTTCTTGAATTTTTCTCCAATTGATGTCTTTCTTTTTTAAGCGGCGCTGAATAGTTTTGGCAGAAACTTTGACCCCAATCCGAGATTCTGATTTATCAAATAGCTGTTGTTTAGTTGGGGTGCCTGATATGGAACTTTAATAATAAAACAGTCACTTTGATCTGTAGTTTCCGTCTTTAACTGGGCACACGACTGCAATCTCCGCTCGATTTTAGCTTAGTACAAAGCTTTTTTGGTTCAGAATAACCCAAGTAGAATTTTTTCAAAATTACACATGTGCTAACGCCATCTTTAAGCATGGCAAGAATCTGGTGATAGATCCTTCTAATTTTCATCACATTTCCTTTCAGTGCCGACTTTTCAAGTCTCTTACTAGCCGCATTACTTTCACAAAAAATCCTAACGAAAACGTTTAAAATTGGGCATGAAATTACCTTCTCTGCTAATAATGTTTTGTACTTAAGTTATCAACTAAATGTTGTGGGATGCATGATATTTTGATGATTTTATGGACAATTTCATATCATTTAATTTGTAAAAAAATGGAGAAAATGCACCACGTTTCGCATAAAACGTTACCATAAAAAGTATTAAGAATTTATGTATGTTCTAAGCCAGAAGTTCCAACAAAGTATTCTAAATATATATGGTTTTCCTTTTTTTCTGTTCTTTCTGCGATATTACACCAAATTGACTATATTTTTAAGGATGGCCACTTTTTTTGTCCACTCCCTGTATACAATAGGACCCACCCCTTCAAATAACTTGGTCCAAAGCCTGGTTGACATGATATAGGAAAGAAAGAATTGTGGAAGGAAAGCACTTATAAGTACTTCGGAGTCGGTTAAAAAGGTCAGAAACAGTCGATAACTGGTATGTGAGACTGTCATTACCTGCATCATTATGTGCTGGGCACGTTTGTTTATTCAAAGATTACGGTTTCCGCCTGGTTCTTCGCTTACTAAGGATTCCACTAAACTATTGACACATTTAAGACTGAAGAGAAACAGTATTACAATCTCACATACCATTAATCCACTGTTTCTGACTTTTCCAACCGACGCCGAAGTACTTCTAAGCGCTCTTCTTCCGCAATTCTTTCTTTGGTATCATTTGGTATCATTTAGACATCCATTCTTCGTCCGTCAAAAGTTCCTCTTCATGAGGTTGGACACGATTGTCAGGATTATTCTTTGATACGTAATTTGTTGTGCATCCTCCTTCGACCTCAGTGAAGTCTGTCTCTGAGTCTTTTCGGCTATAATCCGTATTCGAGGAAGAAGACATGCTTGAAAGTGTTTTGGCGCGTTTCCGAACAATTCTGTACAATTCTTTGAAACAAAAATCAACTTTTTCTAACAGAAGCCCAACGTTGAGCTATGTAAATCACTTACTGCTGTTTTCAGTCGTTCCCAGTTTGACGTCATTTCTGGTAAGTAGCTACCAGTGTTTTTTCACTCAGTTAAACTGCAAAATTTCAAACTTTGAACTCGAAAACTTCCACGAAGATGAAATTTTTGAAAGCAAGACATATTACATTTTAATCGGAAAACCCAAAGAATACGAATATGTAAAATCTCTACACAGGGGATAGGCACTTTAATAAGTTTATGGTGGCCTTCAAGAAAGTTCACTATCGGTAAAAGTTTATTTCCAAAGGCTTTTTTGAAATTATTTCTAAAATTTATCTCCTTAGTCATAACGGTTTGATTCCTTCTGGGACGGTTTGATTTCATTTGCTGTCACCAATATAAATTTATATGCCTGTCGTACTCTGGAAACCTTTATATCAGTGCCATAAAATCATTCTAAAATTAAATTACTCCCAATTAAGGGAGTAATTTGATTTTCGAATTAGAAAGCTCATTTATTTTTTGCTGTTGAATTTTGAAATAATTACAAAGTTTAAGGCTTGGGAACTAAAAGAAACGAATTCTGCGTACTTTCAATTCCAGCGTAGATTTGTTTGAAAAATTTGCATCCCACAAATTTATGTAACGGAATGGTTTTTTTCCCAGAGCAGTTTTCAGACCTTGACTCTAGGCCTAAACATCGAAAACGTCTTCCTTTACGTTTTTTATTGACATTTTGGTGGAGTTTTTTCCTATCAAGTTCATCAGTCTCTTTAATTTATCTCATTATGGAATCGCAATAAGAACAGACCAGCTTGTGTCGTTCGGTTTAAACGAAACATTATACTTGTATACAACATTTTTCACTTGGTGATAATCACCATTCTAATTATTTGACTCTTTGAATGAGAAGATGAAAATAAAACTAGGGCTAAATGGTTTGAAAATTTCATTCAACACCTGACAAGGGTTTTCATGGACAACAAATACGTGAACATCTAATTGATGATCTGAGTAACTTTTGACTAAATTTAAGCTGACAGGCTTTTGCTTTGCGATGATCTGTTTCGTTTTCTCTTTCAACCATTCTCTTTTACAAATAGATGACAACGCACAAAGCAGAAATACGTACCTGTCCATCTATCAACGCTTTCGGTACACTTTTCATGCACAACCCTAAACATTTGACAGGAATAAACTGTAGTTAGGGAAAGTGGTAAGGACTGGGGGACAAGAATATTTACTACAGTTCATTACAAGAGGTACAATAAAAGTTAACATATTAAATAAGTAGTGTCAAGGAAATCCACTCATAGGTAGATAAAGTAAGTTTAAGCAGTGTCAAGCACTGATGTCAAAAACATAATTCTTTGGTTAATAAATATTTAAAATGATTTTCTTAGCTCAATATAAAATGAAATGAATTAGGATCATTTTCTTAACAATACCTCGGCACATATATAACCAAGAAAACAAATTTATTACAGAACTAGTTGAATTACGGTTTGAAACATGATCTTTGGTGTGCAAGCAAAAGTTTTGCTCTCGGCATTGAATTAATTCTTTGCACGTGTCGGTTAGTTGTTGAGATGTCTTCCGTAAGCGACTAAAAGAAAAAGTGCTTGTCTTGGATACAGTGACAGGCAAACAGAAAAAAAATATTCTCTACATTTACTTTACCAAAATGTTAACTGACACTTTTCTGTCCCATGTACACTAAAACCTGCCATGCAGGTAAATACGAGTAAATTTCGAGCACTAAAATATTGTTCGGTTAATACAATCTCTGACAAAACTGATATTAGATGTGGAATTAGGTGCATTTGAGATAATTTGTCAAGCTTTGATTGTCAGAAAAAGCTCCGCTATCCCATTTAGCAATTCAGGTTGAAAGGTTATCTCGTGTATCTATTTAGCTTATATAGATCTCCGCGGTCGTTTAAAAACCGTTCATCGGTTTTTAAATATTAGTTAAACGCTTATAAAGCTATAAGTAAGTAGCATATTTATAAGTATAAGTAAGTAGCATATTTAAGCATAATTATAGCATAATTATAGCATAATTATAAGTAAGTAGCATATTTAAAATAAACATCGTTTATTACCTACACTCAACCTGACTTGGGTTGAGGATTACTTGTGGAGTTAGATGTTTGCCAGTAGGTTTTGAAATCTTTTAGTCATAGGTAAGTGAAGAACGTAAGTTCTGATGTAATTATTAAATATATATAAAATATGTATGTAATATTTAGAAACCGAGCAGGAGTGCTTTATCAAGATTTAAATTACGAGCTGATAGCCTGAGTGTTTTAGGTCCGATAAAGCCAGCACTTTAAGTTTTTTACATGCCTTCTAAAATGAACTTCCTACTAAGCTAATTCACGAAGAAAGCTTGGATGTATACCTTTTATAAGCCTTAAAAATTAAACTTATTTTTCACATATGAGAATCCGACACGGTTATGATTTCCTTTTGTATTTTCCTCACGAATTTTTAATGAATTTTAAAAATTATAAAATACATAAGATGAAAACAATCAACAGAAAGAGGTGTATTATGATCAGTTTATCGATTAACATATAGAGTCTTCTTTTGGTTGGAATTGTCGTCTCAAATTTGATAAAAGATTGGACTTTGCAAAAGTTCGATAGACCTAAAATCCCGGTCATGTACTTCAGGCCCCATCCACAAGTATGCGTTTTCGTAGGAAAAAAAAAAAAGTACTTTATTAATCGAAAAACTGATTATAATGATTAATTTTCTCGAAATTTTTTTGTCTTATGTGCACTGAAAAAACCACTTCCCTAAACACCACATTGCATCATTACTTATGCAGTCTCAATTTCATTCTTTAGAATGTCATTGAGTTTTACTGTATTCTTTGTTCGGAGCTGTTGTCTTTTTAGATGGAAATTTTGAAGAGGATTTGGGTATAAAATGATACATCGGGGTATTTATGCATTTATTCAATAGAAGGTTAGCGCACGTTTTGATATCACCAAGCTAGGAAAGCTAAAAACGTCACTTTCGGAACTATTTGACGTACTGTGGTTAACAAGATATAGACGGCAACAGTAAGTTTTGAGATTAGATCGCTAAGAGAAAGACTTGATTTCATAAGCAGCCATTAGATATCCTTGGGTTAATATTAAGCTATAGATGACTACTGATCGTTCTGACATCATTTAGCTAGAAAAGGGAAAAACTTGAGGTCAACATTGTTAGATATACCAGGGTTTACAGAGGTAGATGAACGATCTTGAAGCTCGATACTCAGAAAATGATTTCTGAGCCCCAGACGGGGATCGAACCCCGCAACCTTCTGATGACCGGTTAGACGCTCTAACCATTGAGCTACCGAGACTCAGATGGTGAGCTAAGGTGCAAATTCGATATATATGTGCGACCTAAGCGGAAGCCACTATATATTGATAATGATTGAAGCAGTTTGACGTTTGATATATCGAATTTGCACCTTAGCTCACCATCTGAGTCTCTTTGAAACTGAATCCAACCAAGCGGTTGGATTCAGTTTCAAAAGTAAAGGTCTATTTTACCTAAGGCCTATTTTATCCTCTGTTAATACGCATTCTTACAATATTGCTAAATTTCTCATTGCCATTCTTCGTCCCATTGCTTCTGGTGCTTGCATGGTGAGTGAGTCTTTGTTTTTTGTTCAAGAAACACTAAATCTAAATTTTAATATCGAGCATTTAATCCTTGCCAGTTTTGATATCACTTCACTTTTTACCAATGTACCACTTGACGAAACCATTTACTTAATTTTTGATCGCTTATTTCACACTGACACTCATTGTCATGAATTTTCCCATGAAGAATTTAAAAAGCTTCTATATTTTTCTGTTAAGGACAGCTACTTTATTTTTAATGGCTCTGTACAAACAAATCGATGGAGTCGCCATGGGTTCTCCCCTTGGAAGCTTTTTAAAATCTTCACGGGAAAAACCATGATAATGGGTGTCAGTGTGAAATAAACGATCAAGAATTAAGTTAATGGTTATGTCAAGTGGTACGCAGGTAAAAAGTGAAGTGATATCAAAATTGCCAATGATTAAATGATCGGTATTAAAATTTAGATTAAGTGTTTCTTGAACAAAAAACAAAGACTCACTCACCATGCAAGCACCAGAAGGGATGGGACGAAGAATGGCAATGAGAAATTTAGCAATATTGTAAGAATGCGTATTAACAGAGGATAAAATAGGCTTTAGGTAAAATAGACTTTTACTTTTGAAACTGAGTCCAACCGCTCATTACCTTTTCTCGACATCAACATCACCCGTCATAACAGCACTTTCACTACCTCTGTTTATCGTAAACCCACATTTACTAGTCTTTTCATAAGTTTTCACAGCTTCATACCTTTCACTTACAGACAAGATTGAATTCTATCACTACTCCATTGTTGTTTTAACATCTGCTCTAGTTATGAAAATTTCCACAAATAACTTGAAATGTTAAGAAATATATTTAAACTCAACGGCTTTCCTACCCATTTATTTGACAAATGCGTTTCTCTTTTCTTGGACAAAACCTTTACAACCAAATCAGTCCTACACACTGTCCCCAAAAAGGTTTTATACTTTTCTCTTCCCTTCACTGGTTGTCACTCTTCAAATTCGCACTCAAATTTTAAAACTCTCGTCTTCATCTTACTCTCACATTAGAGTTCGTTTTGTTTTTCAAGCAGACAAGCGACTTGTTCAACTTTTCAACTTTAAGGATAGGATTCCTAAAGCTCTGAGGCCTTGTTTTGTTTAATCTTACACGTGTCTCTTAAACGTGTCCATTTACATACACGTGCCTCTGATCATGTAGGAGTCTCTGCCATGACAGGCAAAAAGCTTCTTAACCCAGCACCTTCCAGCGTCTTAACTCATCTCACTGAGACTGGCCCCACTGCATCACTCCTGTTCTTCTGCCTCTGAACTTTTGGTAAGAGAAAGTCTTATTATTTCTAAACTTAAACCTTCCTTGAATGCCAATCTAAGCTCTATTCCTCTCTCTCTCTCTCTCTCTCTCTCTCTCTCTCTCTCTCTCTCTCTCTCTCTCACACACACACTCTCTCTCTTTCTCTCTCTCTATCTATCTCTATCTCTCTCTCTTTTAAGCATACTATCCATTTACGTTTCTCATACATCTTGTAATATAACACCTAACTTTATATCTTTAACGTTGTAAATGCGATACCCGTTTAATTCATTCATACTCTGATGATGTTACGAGTCGCAACGAAACATTAGTCCTGTTAATAAACTTATTTCTTTTATGAATCATGGCCTTGTTGTGTGCACTTTAGTGGGCATTAATTTTTATTCTAAGATTAAGCATAAGAAACAGGTGGCTTCGGTAAATTTGACATCAGTAAACAAGGTCACTGGTTAACAAATTAAGAGCTTGACGCAAAAACATGTTGATAAAGTTGTAGTAGTTTGGTTTTATAAATTAGTGCTCAAGCTCTGAAGCTATTTACTCAGAAGGTTAAGGTTCTACTCGCATTAGGGCTGAGAAACCTTTTCTCAGTAACTAGTCTGAGGGTATGTTTTCTCTAGTTTTACAGTAATTTTTCCTATTTTCAGCAAAAATTTGAAATTCATCTTAATTTTTCTCCTTAATATGAGGGAAAATTTCCCCACAATAGCGTTAAAATGTTTTTTGTGACCAGCATTTTCTGGTCTATTGAGTTGTACGCAAGATTAAACTCTTTCCCAGCAGGATGATTGTCCATGAAAGAGGTCCTGCCGAGAAAGTGTTAAAGACCAAGATCATCCCATACAACATCAGCTCATTAGCCAGAATTTTGCTCAAGAATCTCTTGGATGAAGGAACAACAGTGAGAATAAAGTTGCTTGCGACGAATCAATACTAACTTTTCTGTAAGTATTTCAACAACATCATTTCTCGGCATCTGCTTGAACAATTCTACCAAGTCGTCAACCGTGTGGGTTTTTTTTAATGTCCATTCCACCAAGATGGCATGTGTTGGATTATCATTTTGTTCAAATATTTTTATTTGATCTTTAGTGAACCCCATCAATTCTGCCAACCTGCGGAAATCGTTCTTTAGAGTTGATCTCGTATTCAGCTTCCACCAGATTCTCTCCCACGTGTCATATGTCAATTTTTTAACATCTGGTAACACAAATAAACTAAATTGACTATTTGTAAATTTTTTATAAAAGCAACCAAAAGTCGTAATGGTGTAAGAGGACAATTTGGGAACAACACAAGTTGGGGTCCATCAGTCATTGAATGTCCTATCTATAGGTGAAAGACCATGCAGGTAACTGTTGTGGGAGAAAACTTAAGGCCCGTTTACACGTGCGATTTTGTGCCTTGCGATTGACATCTTGGAGTATATGTTCAACAGACGAAAGCGTCGTGGACAAACTATAGTGAATCGTAAGTGGATATCTTGCTGCACAGACTGTCATGAGTTTATTACATACACCAGAGTAATAGTAACAACGTGCAAAATCTTACGTGTAAACGGGTCTCTAGGGAACAACATAAGTTGACCAGAAACCACAATGAGCCGACAACGTCAGAGAGTATAAAATAAAATTCACAATAGTTCTGTCATCCTGAGATTAAGCACAACATTATTAACACTGTTATGAGTTTTTTGACATCAACTTAGTGCCTCATTGAACTGTGATTAGTTCTAGTTTTATTATCATATAAAGTCGTTACAATCGGCTAGGCTGCCAGTGGACAATGAGCCTGAGTAGTCAGAGTACTGAGTAGTCAGCGGCTAAGTTCAGATTATTTTTTAGCCGCCATGTTCTTTCTGGCTACTTGTAGTGAGAGATTTAGCTGAATAAATCCTTCAAACTAGGACTCGACATCACTTTAAATCTACAACAAACATAACGGATCTCTAATGATGAGAAAAAGGATCTCTAATAACGTCATAATTTTTCGGACACTTTTTAAAGAAGAACCCACAGTCCAGGTATATTATAGAGGTCAGTGATTATTTATGCACTCTAGAGGTCGGGAGAGCACGAAAAAAGCGTAAGAGTTGCTCAAGGCAATAGCCGAAAGCAACTCTAGATTTTTGAGAGCTCTCCAAACTACCCATGTACATCCATAACTCAATGGAGCACGACAAATCATGAACCATTTCTTATACAACATAGAATCGGGCATAAAATAACGGAAAACAAGTTTTATTTCTCTTATTAAAAATTGCTTTCTTCTTACGTAAGCCAAAACTTCCAAACTCTTTAATTAGCCACTTGAACATCAGGTGATCCTCAAGGTCTCGGTGATCCTCAATCCTTCTTTAATAATTATTCAAAAAGTGAGCGTTTTCCTATGATTCAAAGTGAGGTTTTGGAAGAAAGAAAACGTAACAGACAGTTTGAGAGAATGTGTTAGGTAGTTATTTCAATGTTATTCTTTTTATACTTAGTTTTGTCATATTATGTGGCTTTAAATTGATGTAAGTCACAGAAAGTGCTACTGGGTTGTGTTTTCTGTTTAAACTTTGTTTTCTGAATCGTTTGTGTTTACTTTAAGTATTGCATGGTCTCCTCTGGACAGACCAGTTTGTAGTTCTTTCTGTTTTTCCGAAAGGTTTTCTTCCCTAAAATTGTATGCATTTCTTCGTTGGGCAAAGAGCCGTACCGCATCGTTGGTCGAGTAAATTCGCCGTTTTGTTTGTTTACATTAGGCTAAAACACTACTTCCTCATCAAAATTCAGTCCAAATGTTGGTTGAAAATCTGTTACTCACTTTCACCTGTCGATCATGTTTTCCTTCGCCATTTAAGAACTAGCTTATTTTCACTGTTTAATAATAATTTTCTCAGGAATTTTTTTCTTTCAAAATGTTTTCCTGCAGTTCTCCGCGTGCTTGATCGAGATATGGAGCACGTTTGGCAGCCAGAGAGAAGCGGCGTTGAATTACATCCATGTTATAAACTGTGATATAAACACGTGGAATGTTGTGAATATTGAGAAAAAAGTAAAAAAAACATGAGCCGAAGGTGAGTGTTTTTAAACATTTCGAAGACCCTTGTTTAGTTACGGTTTATTAAGCATAATGTTAAATGCTTCTACAACTAAGAGTTCGTTTGTGCTGATGGACTTATTCAAGCAAAGAATTTTATAGTCGTGAAAGATACGATTTCTTCACCGTAAAGATAAGACAAGTAGAAAGTGAAGCTTGTTAGTCGGCCATATTGGTTGTGCAAATTAGTAATGTATTGTGCCTACTGAGCTAGAGTACGTTTTCAACTTATCTATGATGAGTCATCCGGACCTAAAATTTTTTAATTTTTCACGTCCCTGTTAAATTTATCAATGATTGTTGCTGACAGACTGAATGTTATTGTTGTGCGAAAAGACGTAAGGAATAAAACTAGTTGAGGCAACCAACCTCGACGGAGTATCCTATCCAAGTAAAAGACTGATTACTACTGTACTGTGGGTAAGGAAACAACATAAGTTGAAATAACCAACCTCCGAGGAGTGTGTTATCCAGAATGTGAAACTTAGAGGTGGTCGCACAGGAAGATCAGGTAGATAAAGAGATAGATACTGCTTAATGCAACTGCTTAATTTGATATCTGAACATGTAATGATTAAGATTTCCGTTGGTACTTTCTTTACTATTTAATAAAATATTGAAATACATGTACGTGTACCATTAAACAACATTATTTATTTATTACACACCACTTCTTAATACAATAATGAAGAATAATCCAAATGTAGTCACTCTTTAGAAAAAAATAATTCTATTTCTTAAATTACTTTTGAGTGAAGTCCACAAGATCAGCAACACCGATGCGTTATGTTTATTCGTTACGTTTATTATAAGAATGCGTCCCAGCATTCAATATACAAATGTTAATTGACGATTGCAGACCTGTGGCTGGTCCAGCAAAAGTGTGAGTGAATGATGGCCAATCCCTCCAGAGATTCTTAAATATTGTTTAAAAGAATGCAGTCTAACAAAGGCTTACCTGTCAAGGGGTTTATACGTCCAGTGATAGATGGAGGTTTCGGCTATAAATTCAATGTAAAAAGCATGATAGTCTGAAATAAATGTATTCTTATTAACTCGCTCCATAATTACGGAGTGACGATAAATCATTGCATCTATTAAATTGCGTACCTTTGACGCGTTTCCGATTTGTATTGGTACTTGTTCCAAATAATTATTCCCTGCATGTGTATATTCTTCGCACCGCTTACGTAAAAAGAACATGTCTTTGTCATTAAGATCATAAGATTCTTCAAGGCGGTTGTGTGCCCAAGATTCAACAGTAGGTTGGAAGCTAAAATCCACAAAATTGCATCATTCAGTTATCTGTTTGCCACAAAAAGACTTTTTAACTCTTCTACAAGAGTAATTCGCTGTAACGTTTATCATAAAACAAAAATTTACACAGGAGAACTGGTAAATAATTTCAACAATGGATTTTAGTTGATAACAGTTATCCAGAATCTACCCAGACAATTCTGGGTGTGATATAGTTCTAAGCGGTGAACAGCGTTTTCGAAAAATGGAGGCAAGCAAAGTGGCTACCGCAGATTGGCAGAAGATTCACTTATGATGAAGGATAGTGCTTAGGGCAAGTTTCCCCAAATCGGTATTTCCAGCATTTTAAGAACTGTTTTTAATAAAATCTAATGTATTCAGCATCTGCAAGTATGTATTAAAAAGTAAAAATAACATTAAATAATAACAAATTAAAGTTTGGACTTTTCATTGCGATTAATTGTATTTACATAAGGACAACTTAGGGACTGAATCTCTATTTCAGGTCCGCCCATCTCACAGTATATTACACCGTTATTTTCTAAGAACAAAAATTGCTTCCTCCTACAAAAGTCCAATCACGCATACAATCTCAACAACAGACAATGATCAAAATTCTTGGCCAAGTTATTCGATGTATTTCCAGCCGAATTATATTCAACAAAAAGGGTGACATTTTTAACAACAAACAAAGGGGTTCGGAGGACTTTGGAACCTTCCCTTGGATCCACCTATAGTTCCTAACTTAGATAAAATAGGCAGATATTCCCCCTGCTGAAAGGCGACTGTATGTAAGGAACATTTCCAGGAGACTACACACGAAAAGTGGTCTACCCGTACCTTACAGACATATCTTTCAGAGGCAAATGTTCCGATGCAGATAGTGGTACACAAAAAAAAATCGTGACGCCAGGTTGAAGATTTTGCCGACATAGCTTTCCCATCACATTAAATGTTTCTTCCAAGTCTTGTTTCCTGTGCCTTGGGGCAATGACTGCTTTAAGAAAGCTTCTTCTGTTGGACTTTTTCGGATCCATAACTGCCCACAAAATGGCATCCACGTTCTTCGTTGAAGACTCATCGTTATGAAATTTGACTTCATCGTCCTCCAGTAAATTTGCTTGCGGCTTTAATTTCATTATGGGAACGTTACTAAAATAAGAGTGTTGATTAGAAACTTTACATCAGACATGGATATGTGAAAACGGTCGGACATTGCCGTTTTCGATCGACTAGTTCAAAGTTTTAGCAAACTGAGGTACCAGGCCAACGTTGGAAAGTAGCCTTTGGGAAAAGGATATTTGAATGTTAGTGTTTCCGATGTTCAGTTCTATGTCAGCATGTTTCCAACAATAGAAGATACAAACGTTCGTGTTTCTGAATTGTAGGGATTGAAACTCAGATTCCACTGTGCACTCCTAACTTTGTCTCTACATTTCTTTCAGGAGCGTTGAGATAGTACAATGAAGGAACTAGGATTTAAGTTCTAATTAACCATCATATAAACACTATCTTTTCAGGGTCTGCTCCTAACATTACCCTTATAGTTCAGTTCCTAGAGCCTTGAAGTCATGGCCAGAAATCGCTGACACAAGCGAATCACGAAACCGCAACTCGCGCTTGATGTGATCGCAGGCTCAAGCTTCGAGGAGCGTATGAATTGGAAATCAGAATTTTATCAGATTGTATTTTCATAAAATTTAAATGTCGTTTTATAAAGAATTATTGCACAGGCAGCTTGAAATATTGTCATCCAAATTACTTGCTGTTTCCCTCTTATGCCTCTTATGGTCTTGAACTTCAGCCATGTATTCATGTCAAGCTTTAAAGAGAGGATATGGTATTGCAACGACCATAATCACTTGTCTTGCACTGAGCTTATTTGCATATGCTAATGAAGGTCCCTTGACTCCTAATTTCCATTTTAAAAATGAATCTTTTGGTGGTAAATCAGACATAATGTTATACCTCTTTAAGTTAAAATAAAGAGGTGTTAACGATAAAATAATTCCGAAAACTTTTTGCACAACTTTTTAACCAGTGAAGAACGATGAAACCACCAAAATTTATAATCTTATTTAAATTTACCGCGAAATACTACGAGTCCACAAGCTAAACTATTACCCTGGTCAGCAGTTATAGCATTATTTATCATTATTTATCATTATCGATTAAATATGGCGAGCAAGAAAGGTAAAGGAGATGTTTATGAAACGATTTTGGTTCATGTATGTCGAGCCAAAGAGCTAATTCAAGCATTGATATTCCTACATTTTTAAGCCTAGTACACATGCTTTTCGCACAATGGTTTTAGACTTAAATGTGTTTAAAAACGCTTTCGTAAGTCGATGAAGCTTGGTACTACAGAACTCGACGTGGGGAACGTGTCTGGCGACTTCTCAACTCGCAGTATACTACATCGAAAACCATCAACATTTTTACCAAACGGTAAAGTAATATGGTGTAGTGTTTGTGTGACAGACAAAATTTTAACGGTTAACGCACAAAATGAGCACGTCGGCTTACTGTGAGATTTTACGAGAGTAATCTTTGAATTATTTTAATAGCTTGCGGTCGTGGGGAACACGGCGCCAGCATCTAGTTATTTTCTGCGCATAGCATTTTGTTTTAGTCCTATGTCGTTCTTAAATATTCCGCCATCTTGAATTTCTCAAATTGGTACTTTAGTGCGCATATTTTCTGCTGTAGTGTTAGTGATTTCTGGCCATGGGTATGATGAACTGGAACTTAGATTCTGATGTTTCATCAGAGAAATACCAAATTGCAGTTGCTATAGCTTGCGCAGACTTTGTACTTATTACTCAGTTATTAAGTGTCGAACTAGTCAATGAAGTAACTAGAAATTAGATTCTAATGCGCATCGATCCATGTTCCTTTCGGCATGCTCTATGTTAGTCGTTATACCACCATAATATGCTTGAACCAGTACGTTGAAAGAACGAGAAGTGTGGTTTCAAAGTGCTATCATAAAAATTTTAAACCGCCTGAATCTTACCTTGTTTTTATAGCGTGGTTGATTTAACATCGACTTCGACTTGTTAAGCTTTCTCACTCTTAGGTGAGCGAATTACCAGAACAGGCTTGACTCCCATTAAATAGGGGGATCCAAGCTCCTACGATTTAACGTCTTTATTCGAACTATTTCAAGACCGTAAGTGGTGTACTTACAGAGATTAAACTCCAGTCTCCCAATCAAAATTAAGGTGGCTGAACCCAGTTTTGAGAGTTTTTCGCACTTGATGTTCCTTTTCGACATAACTCTGGAATAATTTAGAGCCCGTAACTCCAAATTTGGAAGAGAAGAAAAGTGATCACAGGACATTTAGCCTGCAGGGTAACGTTAAGAATCTTCGCTATTTCCTTGGCAATGATAGGAATTGACAACAAGGTTGAAAATTCAATCAGTTTCATTCATTAGTTGTTTTTTTTTGTACAACTAGGTAATCTAATCTTTTATACCCTTTTGATAACATTTTAACGACCAATTTTAAACTTTTCAATAAAATAGTGATTGAGTGTACAACATAAAATACTGCAGAATTCCATAGTTTTATACTTTCGTTTTAAAGTTCTCATCGAATGAACCGCGACGTTCTCAAAACTACAAATTATTGCTAATTGCAAATTGCAAATATTAATGACCAGATTTCCAGCTAATTCAACTAAAATGGATTTTCGAGGTAGTTTTCAATTACGATTGCTACCACGTAAACTGGAAGAATTCTTAATAGTATCATTGCAACATTAGAGCCCATTATCGCCTCTTACTCCCTTAAACTTGAGATGATAAGCTACAATCACTACTGAGTTATGTCCAAGGGAAGCATAAGATGCGAAAGACGTTCGAAACTGTATTCGGCCATCTTCCGAGTGGTCACCATTGCACCACACATGGTGCTATGGAGTGGTATGTTGAAAGTCGTTGGTTCCAGTCTCTTCTGATATCACGTTTTCTCCTTTCCCGGTATGTTTATATTGAAACTTGTTGTTGCTATACTTTATTCTGAGCCCAAGTACTACTAATAATACATGTTTCGCAATATATGTTGGAAATGCGAACGTTCTTCGATCATCCAAGATATCTCGAAGCTCCCACATTTCCAGCCTATGTTGAATTCGCACCATGGCCCACCATCTGGGTCCGGTAGTTCAATTGTTGGAGCTTCTCATTGGCCATCAGAAGGTTGCAAGCTCGATTCCCGTCTGGGATTCCGGAATCGTTTTTCTGGGACTAGAGCTTGACAAACGTTCATCGATTATCTAATATAAGTTTTAACTTTTGTTTTATTTAGATCTATTTAACAACAAACCCTTCACTACATTCAGGGTAAACTTCACTGGGCTCTTCAATTCTAAAATCTTAAACTTTGACGGTAGCCAATACCTTCCTAAATTCAAAAACTAACGTAAATCCTATCAGACACCAAGAATGGTTTAGGATTAAAATAGTCAAAAATACTTCAAAAATTTACAAAGGCATAACCAGATGATTCTCCGATGATGTTCGTTTAATTTCTCGGTTCCAATAAAACGCTTAAAGTTTGCAAGGAGATGGACGCTAGTTAAAGGTTCGGCCCCACGCTACACAAAGCATCGCTTCGTCGTTTATATGCCATGAATTATAGTTCAGTATGAGCTTAACTCTATTTGGTCTGTCCTCGACATTTTCATTTTACTCTGGCCTAACGCCGAGCGATTTAACTCGTCAAGGGAAGACATCTCGGACCTCAAAGGGTTCAAGGCAGCCGCAAGAGAATAGCTTAGTTGGTCTTGATGTCATATTGCCAAGTATGGTTATGTCAATTGACAAAAAGTTCAAATGTTTAATGACATTTCGATGTTAGCGCAACATAATATTGAAGTTCAACGGACTAGGCATCATGTATGCATTAGTGTACAGTAAGCAGGCAAAGGCATGAAATTATCAGTACACTTACCTACAAAAATGTTTGACAGAAAAAGTTATTCTCACTTTGTTCTTTTGTATTCGTTCTATTGTTGACCTCACGCCATCGGCTAAATTTTTCCATTTGTACTGGCCTTGAGATTCTTCGTAGCTTTGTAACATGACTCCAAATTCAGAATCGAAGGGTTTTGTTTGTCCAACGGGAAGAAACTTCTCATCTATATCACTTGCACGTTTGCTGTAATAATTTACCTCAACGACCACCGGTTTAAGAAATTCTTTCTTCTGTCCAGTAACTCTAACAACCGGTAAACATACCAGCTCATCACGAACCCGTGAGATCACATCTATTAACTCGTCCGCTGGAAAAACCTGGAAAGTTGTTCATTTCTATTTAAGTATCCAAAATGAAACAGTCTTAAAATCTTTACAACTGTCACACTAAGTCTTAGTTAAAGGAGTCCACAAAAGTCGGTTAAATGTATACACACATTTTCAGAAGTATTATAGGTCTTGCGCGCTGCGTAGGACGTCTTTACAGCATAAGCAAAAAGTTTTAAGTATGGTTAAAATGCCCGACAAGGAAAACGTAACCGTGGGATTTGCAGCCAAATCTTAGCATTGAGTCTTGCTTTGCGTTCTGTGTCTCGGTCTAATCTTGAAGATCCTGGCCAGGACAATTTTGCTATGAGCACTTTCTACTCGACTGATTATTACTAAAATTTTAAGAGTCATGACTGTTTGTTAAGTCTTCAGAAAATTTGTCGAAATCCAAAAGTTGAGAAAACATTGAAGTTCACCCAAGGAAAGTCAAAAACGTTAGGACATCACAGCGTATATTAAACCAGCTACAGTTGTAGTGCCGGTCGTACAAGCTCATCCGGCGGATAAATCTTTACGACTGAATAATGCTATCCATGCTTTAAACAGCTGAACTTAAATTTTATCAATGTATAGTGTTTTCAAGATATTCCTATTAGTTTTCAACCTGTTGAGGTCTATCGTATGATTTTCTAATTGCAGCTCTCATACGTTGGTTTTTGCATGGGACTTTGCAATAACACATTTTTCACCCAATTATACTTTCAGAAAAATAAAAGTCATTCAGTGGATTATTTCTTTGTGTTTCTGTGTTTTTCCGAATTTTTTAAACAAGTATTTTAGGATATTTATCCATATCCTTTCTCATATCCTTGGAAGTCGTAGGAAACGTTCACCACAATGAATTTCGAAGGATCATAGAAATGACAAGGACCTCACCAACAGCAGTTCATTCGAGGAAAAACAAGATGTTCAGTAACTTTACCCATTCCGAGGTCCCTTGAAGTTGCAGGGAACGGACACAACAAAAAAATTCTGAGAAACACAGAAATACCAAGGCCTTTACGCACACAGTTCATTGAGTTGTGCGAAAAAAATATTACCAAAAACTTATTTATTTTACAAAATTTATTTGTCAAACCCGCTGACTTTTTCTCCCTTTCGGAAAACGTTCCCAAAACCAGAATAAATTTTTAAAAAACAGCATTGGATACAATTCTGCCATATCAATTTGCCTTAGTTAAAAAATTCCGAAATGGAAGAGCAACGAATGACTTTCCGAATATTTACCAGGCTTGCAACTTCTGACGAGGTCGGATCAGTACGGTCTACAATCTATGTATACAGATAAACGCAAAGTAAGATTTTGTCACTCCTCATCTACCGGGTAAATAGACTGAGGAAGTCGAGATTAATACCCTCGACAGCGTTTTGTGGCGTGAGCAGGGGATTAGCATAACACTGCCTAACCGGTCCACAAACAAAGCGGCCAATCTGACTTCTTCTCGAATGTCCCTACCAGCCACTCCGGTGCTGCATCTTCGGCACGATCTACCAGTGCTTCGTTAAACCTGTCCCAGTACAATTTTTTTAAATTCTGAGGACTCGATAACTATCAAAACATTGACATTTATCCAGGAAAAGAAGAGAATAATTGCACTGCCTCACGTACATTATAGTTGTAAATAGCGTCAATACTTGCTCTTTTCATACGCTTTTTCAATAGGAAGAAGAAAAATTATCCCAGAATTTTAATGCATCATCAACACACTAGTTTTCCTTGTGACAGGTGAACACGAGTGAATTTTTAAAAGGTATTTAAGCAACTAAAGACCAAAATTACCTTAACTCTTAAAGAGCATTTTTCTTCAACTGCACCTTGAGGGAAAGTTATTTTCAGATCGCTCTCGTCTCCATATGACCTGGCGTAAGCATAGGATATTTCAGGCAGGACTTCCACAGTTTCGTATCTGATTCTTGTCACCACAACCAACTTACAGGTTTTATTAATGGTCACCTTTGCAAGAGGCAAACGTTCAGTTATGAAACTGAAATTTGACAAAATTTCTTTTGGAAGTTCTGAAAATAAAGACAACACGAAGTATTATCACAAGTTGTAAATTAGAACGTACAAAATTTACGGTGACGTAGAGAAGTTAGTGGACCCTTAAGTATGGGCAGTATTTTCAAACTTGGATTAATTGCCACTTGATTGAAACGGTAAACAATGAAACACGAAGATCTTGCTTTAGATGGTTGTACGAAATTTGAGACTCATCTATACAAAACATCTCATGCAAATAAAGCGAAATGCAAACAGTATTCAGTAAGAAAAATATGCGAACCTTTCCAGAATTACTCAATTGGCTACGTTAAATGCTACGAGATGCTTTTTGTAGTCCGTTATCCGATTTTTTGGCCCTCAAGTAGGTACTTGCATGGAATCACATAGCTGTTGTAGTTCCACAAATGCTATTACTCAATGACTGGGAATGAAAATGCTAATAATGGAATGCACTTGTAGCTCTAAGCTATAACTTCCAAGGGAAGGCTCGCTAATGGTATGCCACGTGAGGTGGCATTCCACTGATTGGTGGCAACCCAAAATTAGACAGTGAAGCTACAATGGTGTTGATGGTAAAAAGGCATGATGGTAATTGCCAAACGGGCAGAATCAGAGAATTAAAATTAGAACTCTTTTATCGCGAACTCAGTAGTTGTGCAGTTGGTCATGCAGAATAGAGTTGAATTGAGAAGTATGCATAGTTACTGAGTAAGAATTAAAAGATGTTTAACATTGTCTCGTGCGTAAGGATCTTGGGGCAAAACCCAGGACGTACGCGTCGGCCTTCTATGGTGGCTTCTTTAACAGGGATTTCGGGTTGGGAGTCGACGCTGTGTGGTAGGAAAGGAAATGATAAGAATAAAAATTAAAATGTTAGTATGGAGAGATAAATCATCTGCTTAACGAACTTGTTGTTTGATTTAGTGAGATAAACTCGTCATGCCATTTCCAAAAAAATTATTTTTTGGTTTATCGCGGAAGAAGAAGCTGTGTGTATTTCTACGGGGGCATGCCGTTGAACAGGTAGTGAGACCGCGAATGGATTGTGATGTGAATTTATTATGAACGGAGTTGTTCGTTCCCAGTTGATATGTGGTGCGCGGTAGTAGTTGCCCGGAGTGTGGAGAGTTGTGGTTGGTTGGTTCATGAGAGGATTGCAGTGAGAGATGGGACCCAGTGTTAATTGATACTCTTTGATGCGGAAATAGTATGTGAGCGCAGTTACTACAGTTACTGTATACAGGATTTTAGCAGAAATAACTTAATATTTCTATATTCAATAGTAAGATTAACGAGTACTTTAGAAATGATTACATATTGTTACCATACGTCAAGTAAGTTCCGTTTTATTTTTTTGAATTTTGTTATCATTAGGGCGAGAGTAAAGTTTAACGGACACAGACAAACCGCTGACCATTTGTCGATAGGGTTAGGGTTAGGGTCAGACAGATCATGTAAAACTTGAGAAGGCATGGACATCGAAAATTGTGATCAACGTGAACGTTGCCAATTTGAGTAAATTGGCTGCCAAGTTGTTTTTCTCCAGGCTCTTTTTCATCTGCTCGAGAAGGTTGAGGTAGAACAACTGATGTTTAGGATACTGTTTGGTGTTCGTTTTCATACACTGTCCAGCAGAAAACTGCTTTCTGCGCTTTAGTCGGCTATTATCTTAATTATTTTACATTTAAAAAATAATAAAATAAAGAATGAGACAAAATTGGAATGGCCTCTGATCATGACAGAACTTTTCATTCGGGCATGTTCGTTTTCCCTCCCAATTTAACCAATATGGTGGTCTTCAATATTTTACTATGTGTAACGCCAGTCGACTTTACTTTTTAAGCGGACACCTCCCAGAAAATTGCCACTTAAAAAGTTAAAGTGCGATCTCCATGGCTAGGGTAGGATTTTGGCAGGTTGAGCCCACAATTGCCTAATTAATTCAGGTGTATCAGCTAAACTGCACTTAACCCATCATTCATCTTTTTTTTGACGCTCTAGCTTTCATTTCGTCAACTTCCTCTAAATATTAAGCAAATATCTTGCGTCTGGAGAATATCTTTTTCACTACGACTCTGTATCTTCTGTTTTTTTTTGTTTGGCGTGGCACGACGGCTCACTGCAATGAAACATTCCATAAATTAAGCAATTATTAAATCGATATGTTGACGACATATGTTTCTACTTCGCATTCGATTGATCTTTCTGCTTTGTACTTGTTAAACAACAAAGAGTAATCGTTCAGACTATTTACAATGACCGTACATGTGTTTTCCATACAACCATCTCAATCATTCTCCGTGATTTTGTCATTCTGTTTCAGGATAACAGAGACAAATTAGGGCAAAGATGAGAGTACATACATTACGCGTGGCTTTTCCATACATTTACTCACTGTTTTCTGTCAATCGGGATAGTAACGATTTTTGGGATAGTAATGACCGTTTACGAAAGGAAAAATTGTGTCGCGGTCTTGGCATCACATACCCAAGTGTTCCAGTTATTATAGAGTTATCTTATAACATGATATAATAAAAAAACAATACCTTCAGATTTTCTTATTCTACTAGTTTCCACATCAGTCCATTCCTCTTTCATTTGCTGAACAGTTACGTCGTAGCAGTCAGCATACGGCCCATCTTCACGAGCTGAATGAGATAACAGGACTGTGACAGGTTCCTGAAAGTCTAATTTCGGTTCTATATTAATGATGTTACTGCAGAAAACCTCGCCTTTCCTCGGCTTTGGACAGTCGTTATGGCTTAAAGACGTGCAGGTGAAGACGACTGACTTAGACAGTGCTCTCTTTGGGAACTGAAAAAACGCATTGGCTGAGGGGAAGGCAACACCTCCTCCTTCTTCATCAATCATAAATCTAAGTGAAAGAAATAAAAGAAAAATTTATGGTAAATGGGTAACCAGAAAAATAGCTGGTATCTAGATTTACATAAACCTTTTCTGGTTCGTGTCGTCTTCCCTTCATAATCGTCTAGTGTTAGACGATAAAAGTCGGACTCGCGCAGGAACCAACCACCTCCTATTCACACTAGAATTACGTTCAAGTCTTTTAATTTTGTGTCGAGAAAATCAGTCAAGTTTACTAATCCAATTATAAAAAGTAGTATTTTTCCCTCTAGTATTTCTTTAGAAAAAAAATCAAAGCTTAGAAAAATGCCTGAAGCTGTGGTGAAAAAAATTTCAACGGCCTTGGGCAATGAATCCATGGTTTAAGACACCCATGGCAAGAAGCTAACCGCTAAACCGTGATCCATTTGTTTAAAAATACACGCGTTGTTTTGGCTTTTAATATTGAGAAAACGTACAGCTTCTTATCACCTTCTCTTACATTTACATTTTTCTGAGTTTGTTTTTAACCAATAAATATAAGAAAAAAAATAAATAAACAAATAAACAAATAAATAAATATCATCTTCAATATTGCGACTGTGTGGCGAGGAGCTTTTATCGTTCTGCTAATATTTCTGACTTTTCAAGTAAGGAAATGTGCCTTTACGAGTTCCGATATAGTTGGTTTAATTGTAACAGGTGATGAAGTGTCTCTTGATCAAGAGGCATATCTTATCAAGCCTATGACAGGGAAACGGTGGGAAATTTGCCTTCCGTATTGGTCCTTCAAAGCAAAGCCTTACAAACCTCATGATTTTGATGTGTGGAGACATCCATTCCTGCCCTGGTCCAGTAAACAGTGGCGTATCTAAGGTATGGGAGGTATGGCACGTGTCCTGGCTGCCACTTGAAGGGGGAGCGCCGCTTAGCAGTTTCTAGTATAGTAAGAGAAGCCATCCTCGGATAGTGAAAGAAGAATTTTATTTGAGATGTATGATCTGTCTTTGATTATCATGGGTGAGAAGTACTAGGATGGCTAAATTGCTATTTTTGAACAGATTTTATGGTAAAGTAATCTAAAAGATGGGTGTCAAATGTTTGGACAGGGGCGCAATTTCAGTGCTTGCCATAGGTGCTATTTTCCGTAGATACGCCACTGCCAGTAAATGAGAGAAATGTTCCGGAATTAAATACGTTGTTGAAACAAAGAGGTATGAAGATTTTTCGTCAAAATATTAAGGGTCTCTTTTCGAACAAGTCCTATGCATTGGAGCTGCTGCAAAGTTTTAAAGGTACTTATATTTTATGAATAAGTGAAACTTATAAAATGATCATGACCTCAAATCGATTTTTGAGTTTCTTGGTTATACTTTTAGAAGTAATCCTAGAGGTTATACTTTTAGAAATAATCATAAATGATTTGGAAAATGAGAATTTTGTATTTGGATCGAAGTTATACGTAAGTATACCAAGAATTTCCTGTTTGGAATATTTTATCAGCCTCCAAACAATTCAAAATACCTCCATTGTGATCTTAACGATGCCATAAATGAGATGTTGTCGTTGGTTAGCACTGTGCCTAAAGAGACATTATTGCTGGGCAATTTTAACTTAAATAATCAAGTCCCTGGAGACAATGCAGAGTTTAAAGCTGTCTTGAATTTGTATGGGTTTTAAGCAGATCATCAAAAAGCTTACGCGAATAGCAGGTACGACTAAATCTTTGATAGATATTATCGCCACCAATAATCCGGCAACAATCAGATACAGATGTCATCCCGCTTTCTATTGCTGATCATGACATGGTTGGTTGTTTATGGAAGATGAATTCAATTAAGTTTAAACCAACATAACAAAATGAAAACAACCCTTTATTAACTTCATCTTTCGTATTACGAAATATTTGACTTTTACTTAAAATTCCAAATTACCAGCCCTTGGAGAAAGAATAAACTGCATAGTTGTGTTCAGTAAAATTAACTATTTATAGGAAAGGGTTCTCTAGGCGGGTGGACAGGGAAGGATTGAGCAATGTAGCTAGGTAAGTAGGTGGGCAGTTGGGTAGGAAGGATGGACGTAATTAAGAAGGTGGAAACAACTCTTTAAAGAGATATGTAAATTAACAAGTGCAAATGAGATAAACCAAGACATACATAAACAACTGTCGATAACTAATTAAGTAAATAAAAAGATGAAAAAGTAACTGAGTAAATAGTTAATCAGAATAATAAGAAATATAAATAAGTAAATAAATAGTAAATAATTAATAAGTAACTAAACGCACCAGTAAGTAAGTAAATAAATAAATAAATAAAAAGGTATAAAAGGTAAAATGATTACCTTGTTTAACATTGTCGATGCAGAATTTTATTTTTTTACAAACGGAAGGACTTGGGACAAATGCGTAAGCTCGAAAATTAAGAAATAAACTGAAAATTTTTCACTAACTTGATTGCTTTCGGGACAGCAAGCTTTTCCTTCTCTTCTTCACTTTCATTGCAGATGAGCGATGTTTGATCTGCTAAATTAAAAAGGAAAAATCCGAAGAGGTTTTTACGGTAAAACCAAATAAATATTATCTCCAAAGAATTAATTTTTATCCTAAAATAAATCTGGCAGTCAACCTAATGTAACAAAAGAATCAATAAACAAAAAAATTCCTGACCTAATCAAGTGGCAATAACTCAAACAGGTGACGATCAACATTTTTGCCAAGCTTCAAGAATCAGAGATTATAGGGTTTGAAAGAGCAGAACGAAAATGACACTGACGCAGTAAAATAGCACGATAAGTAAATTACTACGTTATACTTTTTTAAATATATTAGGGATATTTAGTCAAGTCATCTCTTTTCTGTTTCAAGTTTCAAGTACGTTTTAAAGTTTCCACTTCAGCACAACGTTTAGATGTATCAAATACTCGATAGATCATCGAAGGAATATCTCACTACAAATATGGTACACGTAAACTAAGTTACGGTACATATTAAAAATAAACACGATCTAATAGTAAGCAAATGTTGATATCCGGCTCATTGCAGATATCCGTTGATCACAAGCAGTATTTAGCATATCAAGAAGCTTGATCTAGCAAAAACAATAAAACCTTTCTCATAATTACAAACGGTATCACGTTAGGGCTTATTTGGGGGATTTATTTGGGGGATTTATACCATGTGAAATGTCGCTGTATCTGGACGAAGAGGCTATTTGGAAGGTTTCATCTTGGCTACAGATTTCAGGATCAATAAGTTCCTCAATGGATGAAGTTGTTCGACTGCTTTTAGCTTGGCTAATGTTGTCACAGTCTGCTTGGTTCTGCGTGGGTAAAGTTGCTTGACTGCTTTTAACTTGGCTAAACCTGCTAGAGTCTGCTTGGTTCTAGATGGGTGAGGATATTGTCTAGCCGACCTTACCTTGGCAATGCTTTTCTGAGTCCTTTTGTTTCTCAACAGATGAAGAATACGTTGGGTTGGTTTTCATTAGGTTAGACATTTCAACTTCACCACAAGTATCTACAAATATATAACATTAATCATTCATTTATATCTTAAAATACATCTACTGTTTACCAGCTGTCTTATTGTCCCTTCCCTGAGAGAGACATAACATCAATCAGAAAAAAAATTGATTGGAAACTGCTAAAAGACACTGTATATATTGCACAGAGACGTAACCCAATAGCAAGAAAATTTTAATGTTTTTACTTTAGAGATATCTGCATGGACTTGGAGCTGATGGTGAGGTCATGGAGATTAAAATACGAAGCATTAAAAAGCCTAACTTAATCAACTAAAACTCACTTGAAAACCAAAACCCACTAAGAAATTGTAAAAAACAAAGCTGTCCTTATGAAATAAAATTAGGCTAAATTACCGGATAGCTTGAAATGCTGATGATTTCACACGTCTTGCTCAAAGAAGTTTTCCTCAACCGCAAAGGGTCACAGACGTCGTTCCCGTCAAGTGTTCAGAAAAGCTTTTTCTAAGCAACAAGCGTGAGAGCATGCCGATTTCAAACTTATGGATTCAACTATTCACATTCATTCCATTAAAAAATTTTCCGTATATTCATTCCTTTTTTAGCACAGATCATATTTAACTCGTAAAGTTAGTTTTCGTTGGCAAAGTTCAAATAAACGAGAACGATAAAGATCAGGCACTATCACTATTCCACTACCATTACAAGTTATTGACTAATACCCTCACCCCGATACGCCAAGTGTTGTGCGATGGTCGAAGGCGGGAGCTGGCGAGGCTGCTTGGAATTTATTTATCCCGGAGGAGATTACGGTAACAAGAATTCACATTGCGTGTGTAGGTTTATATCTGGGCGCTAAAGCAAGGCCGTAAAATGGCAATGAGGGCCTATGATCTACGTGTGTTGCAAGGAACCCCGCATTTAATTTTAAATTGATGCGCTCGAAATATAATCGGGAATTGAAACGAAACATTCGACTACAGTTGTGCAGTTTTCAGCCTCATACCACTTTCGTGTGCTTTTTTGGAAAAGCTATCAAAGTAAGTTAAATGTTAAAAATGTTGCAATTGAATTGTCAAACAACAATTATGTTTTCATTGAATAACTCTTCAGCTCTTTAAGCGTATTTGGCAGTAAAAATTTCAATTCATGTAGCTGATCTTGGACATGTACGAAAAGAGCAAGGATGTTGATTAGAAAAGCTGATTTGAAGGGTAATTAAAACTATATTTGTATTTATAAAACTCATTAAGAATTCATTGAAAAGCAGGATGATGTCCCTAACCACACTAAAGTAAGAGACTTCATTTTTTAGGATATATTGCTGGCAATGTTTGGCATTCACTATCTATATAAGAGAATGAAAAAAGTGTAGGAGTGATATTTGAGTGTATACTTAGGAATCAAAGCTCTCTGGAACCAACTGCGAATAATGCGACTTCCACGTCATTGGGTAATCTTGGTCAAGCCTCTAATCCAAAGATATTAGTCCGCCGCAACCAGTCAATTCTCCAAGTTTTCACCGGATACTCTCGAAAAAACGACTTCTCTTCTGGTAATCCCCCAGAGCCTAAAATCTACTTGCCTTTTTCATGTTTGTTCATCAAGCTAATAACCAAAATGAAGATTGTTTAACTTTCACCTGTGAATGCCAGTCGAATCGAACACCGTCGGTAATATTGAAGAATCATCGGATGTTTCCCTATACCAACATTCTTGCAGCAATACTAAGTTTAAAGTAGAATTTGCTGAAGACGGGGACCAACACACCTCGGAAGAATGGGTGCAACCTAACATGGGTAAAAACTTCATTGTTCAAATATTACAAGACTGACCAAAAATTAATAAAGCAGGAACATTTTTGGTCTTCCATGACAATTTGATAAGTAAATTCTCTCTGACGTCTTCATAGGAAAAGTGTGAGGTTAGGGAAAACTGTGTATGAATAATCATTCTTTCATGCAAAAGTTCTTGAATACTGCTTCAGCCGTATCAGAGTAGGGGCGAGTGCCAACCCATCAACTCAAGAAATTTCAGAATGGATGAGGTGTCCCAAAAACCTCCCAAGATTTTCGTTTAGGATGCTGACTGATACACTAACTGAGCTACATGGCCATCTGTTCAATAGACATTTATCACTATAGCGCATTGTTTTGATGTAATGGTGTTTAGTTTGATAAACATTGCAATGGGCAAGGTTTCAATTGATTCCAGTGAATATTCACAAGGTTATACAAGATTTCCCAATGAGTCAATATGCTTGCACCAACAAAGTAACTTCATAGATTACCTCATTTATCTATCTTACCAATCAGAAAAAATTCTAAATATCTTTAGAATTGAGATGCAGAAGGGAAGTAAACACTGTTATCTGTCATTTCAAGGTTTCTTTCAAATGAAACAATCGTAATTTTGATTTCATGTTTAGATCTCTTTTTAAAGCTCAGTGAGTAATAAATGTCATCAGAAAGTTTTCATACAGAAAAATTAAACTAAACAAGTCACGATGAATGTAAAAGATTGAGAAGCTTAAAAAATGTGAGTTGAGCAAACGACAACTCGTTTTCGCTTACCAATTGTTGATCTCTGAAGACTAGAAGGAATTTGATATTTTACTTCACGAAGAAGTTTGTCTAATCCGGGGCTGAGTTAACTTTTTATTGAAATGACATTACAATTTTAGGAAATCTCTAACCCTACACAGTGTACTTAAGCGGAAGATCTGGCTTAAGTGCCCACAATTATGAAAATGGAATTTTTTCCCACTTCTCAAACAAAAATGGTATATATTATTACATATATTATATATACTGTATATAACATACTGATAACATATATCTATATTATATATTAAACGTTATATATATTATACATATTATATATATTATACATATATATGTCATACATATATACATTATACATATTATATATATTATACATATATATATATATATTATTCATATATATATTATACATATTATATATTATGCATATTATATGCATTAAAGATATTCAAATATTCTTCCAAAATTCATTAAGAAATCATGAGGAAAATACAAAAGAAAGTGATATCCACGTCGTGTCTTTATATGTGATAAAGACAGAGGACATTCTATATGTGAAGACGAAGTTAAATTTTTTTTGGATTAAGAACATAAATTTCCAAACTTTCTTCAAGAATTAGCTATTTGGAGGTTCATTTTAGAAGACATCTAAAAAACTCGCAGTACGCGCTTAATAGGATCTAAAACAATCGGCTTTTGCCTCATGTTTTAAATTTCGATAAAGCACTCCTGCTTGGTTTTTAAATATTACTTATATCTATGATGTCAATATAAATACACACACACACACACACACACACATACATATATATATATATATATATATATATATACAGGGGGTTGTCAAAAAAAAAGAACTCCCCCATTAGAAACCACGTTTTTAGATAATATTTGTTGTGGAATGGTTCTGAAATGACGGTTTACATGAATTTTACACTAAACACTGTTTCATATACTAAACACTAAACAATTGCTTTATTATTTTACTTGAATGTCAATAAACGTCAACAAAAAAAAAAAAAAAACAGTCATTTAATTGTCAATGGGGTAACCACAGCTTTTAATAACTTTTTCACATCTTCTTGGCATACTTTCAACCAGTTTCTTTAAATAATCTGGGTGCAATTTCTCCCACTGCTCTTTTAACTGTTTGAATAGCTCGTCTTCGCTGTTACAACTTCTTCGTTTGGTTTGAAGATCAAGCTCTGACCATGGGTTCTCAATGGGATTCAAATCTGGACTTTGGGGCGGCCAGGGAAGAACTTCTATTTGCTGGTTTTGCAGATAATTTTTGACAAAAAGTGATGTGTGTTTAGGGTCATTGTCATGTTGGAAAACAAAGTCATCCCCTTGAAGTCTTTGAGCTGACGGACGCATTTGATGAATTAGGATTTGTCTGTATTTTTCCTTATTTAGTATTCCTTTAATGTGATACAGAGCACCAGCTCCATACCACGATAAATAACCCCACACCATTATTTTCTTCTGATGTTTAACAGTGCCTCGTATGCATCGAGGAGAATAATTCTCTTGAGGAGTACGCCAAACATACTGACGGGTTTGACTTTGGATGCAATAGGGTGATTCGTCAGACCAAAGGACCTTTTTCAATTCATCTATGGTCCAGTCACGATGTCGCCGAGCAAATTCAACACGCTTACGGCGATTAACAGCGCTTACAAATGGCTTCTTTTTTTTTGGCACACTTCTTTATATTCCGTTCCCGGAGACGTAATTTAAACGGTTGTTGTCGAAATTTTAGTTGATGAGCGCTCCCTTAGCGCACTGGCCAGATCACCAGCCGTTGGGCAGACTTCTGCAGAGTCTTGTGCCTTTAAAGCTTCTCCGACCAGATGACGATCTTCTCGAGGCGTTGTCTTGCGTGGTCTACCAGAGCCAGATTTCCTTTCGCCGTTGTCTCCGTTCTTTAGTCGCCGACAAAGTTTTTTGGCCAACGAATAGCTTAAAGAAAACTTAGCAGCAATCTTCTTAGCACTCCATCCAGCCTGAATACGACCACGAATTTGTTGATTTCTTCCAAATTTCTTCTTTGCTTTTTCCGCACTTTGTTCTTTCTGATTTCCCATCTTTCTTCACACTTTGTCACACTGACATCCAGCTTTTTAAGATGAAAACGTCTCCACAAAAATTGTGAGACAATTTTGGACAATTTTGCATTAAGTATTATTTACAACGTGTTTACTCTGGGGGCTCTTTTTTTTTGACAACCCCCTGTATCATTGATATTATTGGTATCATTAATATTCAGTTAGCATAACTGGTATCGTGAATAAGAAAGCTCTTAGATCGTATGCTGTGTCACGTGTATCACATATACCTAAGCATTGCTTATTCAATGTGACCTACAGCCACAAATCTTTCTCGAGGGTGACATTTTGCAATTGCTTCAAAAATTTTATCGCAAAATGAATTTTAGAAATTTTAGCCTAGCTAGTCAGGCTGACATTTCAGCCGAAGTTGAATTCTTTTCACGTTACAAGTCCCTTTATAAATACCACAGTGCATCATTTTCCACCTTATTAGCTGAAATAAGCGTTTTGAATTATTTGAAATTCATTTCATAGCTTTTCACTTTAGTATATTTTCAGCAGAATTTAAGAGAATAAAATTAATCCAGTTCACGGTACCATTTCAACATTCAGACATGTCGACATTCATTAACCACATATCTTAGGAAAACGATTTGTCACCCCACACGGGGGTTTACTTGGTAAACTTAACACAGATGAGACACTTTAATTATTTAACTACCGAGACTAAGATGGTAAACTAGGTGCAAGTTCGACATATGTGTTACATATGCTTCAGGCACAATCTGTTAATAATTCTGTTAAGAACGGCTGATATTAGGACGTTCATCAAGCTCAAATTAACACCAGAGAAACGATTTCTGAGCTCAGGGATCAAACCTGGAACCTTCGAATGGCCATTGAGACGCTCTAACCACTGAGCTATTAAGACTCTAATGGCGAGCTAAGGTGCGAGTTCCCCATATGTGTGATAAATGCGGCAGTCATAGACAAACATTCGTATATCGACTGTGATATCAACATGTCTCTTCCGCAAGCACATTGTGCATAACCATCTCGTTTTTTATTTTAAATTTTTTACGTTTCTGCATATTTTTCGTGGAATCCAAAAGAAATACATTGGACGTCAAACGCGAGAAATGATGAACTCGTTTAATTGGTAAAAGGGTCCACAAAAGATGTGGATTACGTAGAACTATTAAAGTTTTCCAAAATTGAAAAAAGAAACATAGGTTGACTGCCTTAACTAGGAAGGGAAAATCTTACTAAATGAATTGAAGCTAAAGTGAACTAATGCTCACGAAAGTCAGTGACGCTGGATAGCTTGGGATACTGATTGAAGTCGAAGGTTTGGTAAAACTACGAAGTAACTATTCAGGTTACTTTTGTTTAAACTGAGCACGTCGTCATTTAAGTAACATTTTTACATACTAATAATCCATTATATGTAATGCATTAATAACAGACAAACGATACAGAAATAAATTATATTATTATTGCATTATATCGTTATTATTTTATATTATTATTATATTATATTATTATTGCATTTTATTTTTTATTATATTATATCATTGTTATAGTATATTTTTATATTACATTATTATTATAATATATTATTATTTTATGATATTATTATAATATTATATTATAATATTATATTATTATATTATATTAATATATTATATTATTATATTATATTATTATATTATATTATTATATTATATTATAATGAAAATATTAAAAATTTATATACTGTATAAGAATATACCATATTATTATATTATATTATACTATTATTATATTATACTATTATTATATTCCATTATTATTATATTATATTATATTACTTAGCTTATATATTTTATATCTTATTATTACGCAATTTTATTAAAATTATATGATATTTATAATTATAACGAGATAACCAGTTCACCTCGAATAATCAGCATGGGAGAACCTTTATAATAACTTCTAAAATTTCACTGAATCAAATTAAAACCAAATTGTGGGTTTTCCTTGTCGGCACAGAGCAGTTCTCCCGACTAAAGCAAATGAAATCCAACTTATAGTAGACACAAAACATCATTTGGGTATATTTTTATAAGTACCTTCAACTAACGCTGTACTTGTGCTTGGTTCACCTCCTTCAAAAATTGCCCCGCTCGGGCGTATTCTGTCTTAAAACAACGACAATAAAAGTATTTGTTAACTAGGATTTCATTATTAGACTTACGAGCCATCAACCTCACGCCTAATTGTTGTAATTCACCCGGCGATTGTCTTTTTACCCAATTACAACAGTTATGTTTCCATATAGTTGTAATTGTTGTAATTCAATCCTCGATTTCCACCAAGAATTCTGGTTGTCTCGCTTTAGTGATCATCGATTTAGATTGAAATTGCGCATGAAAGTAGTTTGGTAAACCTAGACCAGGGAGAGGGTGAAAATATTGCTTTAATGTCTTGGTTGCTTTACTTGTCTCGATCGAAACGCTTATCGGTTGTAAAACAATTCGTCATATCGATACGTTAAATGTAGATAGCATAGTTATGTCGATGGTTATTGTTAGAATATCTAAAAGTGTTTCTGAGTTCCTTAGCAAGGAATTTCAAAAAAAGTCAAGAAGGAAGAACATAAATTGATAATTTGTTTTTGTCGCGAAATTCAACTAACGGTCTTTGAAACGCTCGTCAGTCAAACTATGTATTTGAAACATTATTACATATAAAATAATCACGTGCCTCTGTGGTCTCGTGTAGATGTGTTATGTATGACCTTGTAATTTGGCTGCCTGGCAACGTAACTCTTGACGTTGATTGGTCATTAGCATTACGTGGTACTTTCGTTTCGTCGACAGTCGGTGTCGAATGTTTGCATTAAAAGTTGATTTGCCGTCTAATGATGCAATTATTACAGAAGTTAAAGTTGATTCAAATCACTGATTGATTGTCGGTACTAGTATAATTTCAACAATTACAACACACGTTTCCACAAAGTGGTAAATGCTGAAAGACTTGAGCGGCCACAATTGCTGACTGCCTTACAACAATTTCACTTATATGGAAACCAGGCTAAAATTTCAACAATTACAAGTATATGGAAAGCAGCACATAATTCTTCGTTCAAATTCAAGCCTTATGCTGGATAACACGAACAGTGGCACCGGTCATTCTCGAGTATGATGCGAAAACCGACTGAATGATTGGCTCATTAGACAATCTTATTATTTGCCCATAAAGATTCCACATCATGTATCAAAACACACAACAGTTCATTTGTAAACACCTTTAAAATGGTTTCAATGTAGAAATGACATTATTCTTATCTGCATGAAAACCAATGACCGTAGATATGACGTAACGATTTCGTGCCATCACACATCAATTAGCAGTAGTCTGTAGTCAATTAAACACGAGAAAGAATCAAAACTGAAGAATAATACTACTTATTTCTTACTGACATAAGATCATGATGTATAAGGGAACCACTGAAATCTATTCTAACACAAACACATGAATTCACCATTTTATCGTGTACATCTCAGTCGCTATTTATTCATGGAAAAAGCATTTTGAATGCAACATAAGGAATATCATTGCAGTGCTATGATATTTATAGGAGTCATGGAAGCTTAATATTGCATAATCCTAGCAGTTAATGTTTCTCACTACCTTAAGCACATCTAGAAAAGAAAAAAATATCGAAAATAGCATCTTGTGAGCTCAAAATTCGAGTTAGAGCAAAATAAAAGTGAGATTGTCTCACTTTTGTCTTGCTCTAACTTGAATTTTAAGTTCACAAGATGCTATTTTTCGGAATCTGTTTCGTTTTAGATTTGTTAAAGTTGTCGGCTGGTTGTGGTTTTTTTCAAATTTCACCCGAGAGTTTGCCCACCGTAGACACTTTGTTGCCCCTCGTTGTCCCCACTAGACTAGGACGCCAGTTCCCGCCACTGGTGGAGAGCCTAACGTGTAGGACAGGAGAGGATTAAAATTATTGTAAAATCGATCTCAATAGGTATTGTTTTTTCGTTGGCTGATGAATTTTGTAGGAAGCAGTTGTACGAAGCCTGGATAGCTTATTTGTCCGGGAATTCTGGAAATAATCTGAGGAAATGCATTGAAAGTTGCATTTACTCACAAGTCTTTTGATAACTATCCAGTTCAAATAAAAGCCTATCCACTGGATATAATTCAAATTATAGTTTGCTCACAATATGTTTGGTTTGGAACGATAATTTCGAGTTCCCTGAAAAAGTCGTTTTAAGTAGTCATTACCTGATTGAATTGGCAGTTATTACTTTATTACTTAAGTAAATTGACTGTTACGTACATTACAAAATTGTTGTGGTTAGTGCTTTGACAGTTGTCTCTTTATTATTTGTTTCTGAAGACAAGGTTTATTTTTACAACAATTGACAAACTTACCTTGGACTAATGCGCCACCTGTGCTTGGCTCACCACGTTCATAAGTTGCCTCGTCTGAAAGTTGTCTCTCTTGAAAAACAAAAGGCAATGATCAGTGATTTTCAAAAATAAATATCTTCACCGAATTGAATCAACTTTTGGTGGTTAAATATTAAGATACTGTTGTTCGTTGGGATCGATGGTACGGGACCATTGCGTACCAAAGTTCGCGCTGTTGGCGGAGCACATAATCGAAGATTTACCGACAAGCTATATAAAACATGCTAGTGTAGTCTACGTCACTACTGTGTCCTTTAACTTCATGGACACTGTGGTGACGTAGTATTGTTACACGGATTGCATTCATGTGCCATCTTCTTTTCCCTTCCTTTTTTCCAAATGGTTAAGTGAACAGTTTATTCCTCCGATACCGTACGAAATGGAACCGTAACAAAATCGAATGGAATAGGCTTTGCGTTCTCACAATACCAGCGTAAAATGCCGTGGAATCTCAATCGTAACTGAAATGATTTGAATCCTTATAAATGTTCTGAAGACTTTCGCGCACTATAGTCCGTCTGTCAGGAAAGTGTGATGATGTCACAAAACGGTTAACAAAAAACCAAATCAAAAGTTGAGAGTAACGTGCCTACTGATATTTGTTGGACACCAAAACCACTCCACAGTGGCGTGTACACTAGGGGGGCACAGGGGGGCATATTCGACCCTAAATCAATGCTTTGCCACCCAATGTGGCCCCCCAAGTGAGGTTTTAGTATGGTAAAGTCGAGAAAAACATTTGGACCAATTTTCCATTCACAGTTGAAGCATTGGATTAATTGAAGCACAGCGTCCTTTGTAATGTTTTCAAACATGACCCGCACATTGCATGGCAATTAAATTTAGAATTCATTTAATAAACCATTAGATGACTTGATTCGATGCTAAGAGTGAAACTTCCAAAATCTAACAGATCTAAAATGATCTGTTCAACTGTGATCCTCAAAATCCAACTGCACAAGAAGTTGTGCAGTTACAACACACCACAATGGCAGACAGCAGGCTCAGCAATTTCGGGAATTCCAAGCATTGAGTCTGAACGTGCATAGTCCTTTGGTATGGACAAGTTTGTAAGAATTTTCGCAACACAGCTCAACGATAGAACGATTGACTGAAGATACTTGTATCATTCACTTAAAAAGTTATGCCCCCTCCTTGACGTGAACCTTTGTCCCTCTTCAGCCTCAAAAAGTGAAATCCTCGACATGCCAGTGCCACTCCGACATTTTCCGTTACGTGTTTTAAACGTCTTCACGATGTTACCAAACAATCGAAACGATTAAAAATAGACATTTGCATTCTGATAGAGAACGACTGTATTGACAATGTTTATTTGTGTTCGCGTAAGTCACTCATTACCTCCTATTTTTCCTCTCACACTTTCTAGTTTTTTAATTTGTTTATGGCCAGAAATGAAGGGCACTTTGGTGGCAAAGTATGTGCACTAATTACACCTTTTGCTGTTCACAACCAGAAAATATACTATAATTAATACCAACTTGAAACTCAAGAACGCAATAATACATTCATTTTGTTTAATTGATGTTCATTTACACTTTACAAGGGCATTTAATAGCGCCAACAGACGACCATTAATACCATTTTGCTATACATTAGGGATAATAAAATTTCAATTACGCAACATATTTGTCCAGTCTATTGCAGCGTCGATTTAAGGTTATGTGGAATCTCGTGATGTATTAAGGATCAGAGAATAAGACTATCAAAATTTGTCCATAAACTGAATTCGGTTGGACAGTTCAAATTTTTTATTTTTTTTTCGTCGATATGTTGAGGACTGTTTTGCCATTTCTCACTCTGCTGACTACGTTCTGCTCTGTTGATTCCTTGTCAGGACTATATGTTTACTCATCGAAATATATTTTCTAGTGTGTCAGAAAGTAATTCCACTCTACCTTTCTTGGACGTACCTCTTAATTGATCGCCTAAACGGCTTTTCAACCTGTAAGTCGGAAGCCTACGTTCCCCTGTTCATTTACGAATTTTGATAAGCTTGATTCCCTAATCTTTCAAACGTGGTCTCGTCTTCACCCTACTAAACGGTTATTTTAAAATTTGTTCTTCATACCACATTTTCCCCGACATGTAGATTTCAAGCTGTTTACGAACTTTAGTTCACAGCACTTCACTAACACACATCAACTTTCACGTCTTGGACAAACATCTTGCGGTCCAAGCTTATGTACACGTCAGTACTGTACTGCATGAAAGTTTTAATGGCGAACGCGTGAAAGTAGATGTGTGTCAGCAAAGGAGTTAGTTGGTCAGCCGAGTTCGGATTCGAGTTAGGATTCGAGTTAGGATTCCTAATAACAAAGTAACACATTTGTTATCTAAAAATGTATGCGATTATATGTCTGATTGATTCGTACCCGCGTCTGCAGTTAACCCTATAACCCTAACCTTAACCCTAATTGGTGTTAATGGTCGGATATTGACACTACTGAATGTTGATTCATGTATGGTTGCTTATCGACACTAAATGTTACTTTTTGTGCAAATATTTTTAAAGCAACCTAACAAAAGTGTAAATGAATGTCGATTGAATAACATGAATTGATTTTTGCATTAATGGATTTGAGGTTGGCGTTAATGATAGTATATTTTCTGGTAATGAACAGCAAAAGATGTACTGGTTTTGAAAGTTCAGTGTCCCACAACCGGCTGGTCCCACCACATGTAAATTTGAATATGTCAAGGGCAGAAGGAAACAAAACCTTATAATCACATTCCACACCGCCGACACCCCCAGAGCATTCGAAATCAACTCAGTGAGTTGTCACCTTAGTTTAGCCATATGAACCAAAATGCTCTAGTGCACGCCAATAATGACTATGTCTTAATAGCTTTACCACACAAGATCGACCATATAAAACACTGAGTTGGCATAATGCACTTGGTTACTTTTAATCGCAGTTCTATATTACGTATCTGACGACTAACACCACACGTTCAGATCTATTGCACGAAAGTTGATCTCAATTATAACGTTTCGTTGAAGATATTTGAGTCTATTACTGCTCGGCAAAAATAAGCTCTAAATAGCAATATATTCAAAGTTTACAAAGATATTCGTCGTCTACATGACCGTCCTAGCTTTTGAGATTCACGGACACCTGCAAATTCTCTCTGAATGTCATAAAAGCAATACACAGTAAAGTAAGCAACTAGACTTTAAAGTCACTTCAGCATTGCCGTTATCCTGGAGATTGAACACACATAGCAATTATATTGAATTTACTTCATAAATAATTGGTTGTGACATTTTTATCCTCACCAAAAGCAACACAATTTGCAAAACCGTAAATTTCTATGATAAATAATTTCCTTCAAACAATATGCTCCAAGAATTAACATTCATCAGTCATCATTAAATATCCGCCCTGAATCAACATATGAAGGAATAATTCTGGTGCTATCCTCGGATCCTTCAGGGCAAAGGAAATCGTAACGTTGTAGAAGCTTTGATACTCACATTAATACGCTAGGATGGAAAAGAACTGATGATCTCACCTGGTTTTAAGTTACGTTCTTCAGCTCTTTCGCCACGTATACGGCTCCAAATTGTTCTAAAGAATCGGCATATCAGATTTGGACCTGGAAAAAACATACATTTTGCTATTACACACTAACCAGTTCGTTTACGAATTAATCGTTAATCAATGAGCCTCCTGCCCAATATTTTTTCCTCCCGTAAAATCCTCTGATGAGCTACAGTAACACTATCTGGCAGCCATGCTTGCAGTACTTAAACAAGAAAATTTTATTTACTAATACTGTATTAGATCTTGAAGATGGCCGCCTCATCTATATCTACTGAATCTCACGGGATTAACTGAAACCCACTAATTGAAAATGAATGCAACGCCAATTAATTTAACTCATAAACTTCTCTTATTGTAGAAATAACAACAATCACAACAGTGCACTTGCAGACTTGGTTGTTAAGACTTTGTGATGTCAATCTAGAAATCTGTTTTTTTTTACTAGAAGATTAATACACCCTTACTGCACTTTTAACTTCATTTTCTTCTCTAATTTTCCCTATCTCTGAAGTGAACTACTTAATTTGGAATACTTTGAAGGTTATGTATTCGGCTTCGGAAATTGAAGGTGACCAGGTGGGCTTTTTAGCAACGTTTATTTACAAAATTAAATTTTAAAGAATCTCGATGGTGTCGGAGACTCCCATATCGAAACTTTTGATCGTCTTGTTAAACCTCTACTGATGTATGGAAGCAGTATAACTTGGGATACCTGCAATGCCGAATATCTCACAAGAGTACTAAGTCATCAAAGGAGAGCTGTCAGAATTATTTTAGATGCTGGAAAACGATGTCGTCTAGTTTACGTTTAATCCAGAGCCGTACTCAGAAAATTCTACAGGGGTGGTGTAAGCACACTTCAACCAACTGACGCACGAGCTTGTACCGACTATCTCCTAATAATCAAACTTTTTGTCTTTCCGTTGAGTGCCTGCTAAAATGACTCTTGTCAACCGGTAAAATGGTCAATTAGTCCTACGTTAACAAGTACGCACTATCAACACAAAATGAAAACATGATGGTATTTTAGTATTAAAATTCATGTCTTTAGTGATCTCTCGTTGATTACATATAAGCAAAACATTTAATATCAACTTTAGATTTGTGAGTATTAAATTTGGTAGTTTGAAATTAATTTAAATTGATAAGTGCTAAAAGTTAATGATTCTACTTGTCCGTGTTAAATCGAACGCATCTTTTCTTCAAATGAACCCAGTTTTTAATAATGGTGTTTAGATCTAACCCCTCTGAAATATCTCTTTCACATGAAATCAACATATGAGATTCCAGGCGATCTTGCAGCATGATGCTTCTTAGCTTGTTCTTGACCACTTTCAGTTCGCTGAATAATCTTTCATTTGAAGCCACAGTGACTGGTGCCGTTTGAAGAAAGGTGAACGCCATGTTGCAAGTGGGGTAGACAAGCTTTCTCTTACTGACGAAGGCAGCAACTTCACGGACTGACTTGGTTTTCAACGGCTTTCCGTCAATAGACTCTCGTCTCAAGACAATGAGCTCTCCGACAAGGCTTTTACTTGTTAAGCTTCCGCCCAACAACTTGCACAAGCTCTCTGCTAATTCTCCACTGATTTCTCCCCATGGTGGCAGCAAGACTGAAAAAGATTTTATGTTCATAAAAACCTGATTCCAGTTCTCTCTACAATCTGTAATAATCTCATCAAGAACAGAGAATGTTTCCTTCCGGTAAAAGCTGGCGAAACCAACCTCAGCCTCGTTTTCACACGTATCATCCAGCCTCCTTGGGGGCACTCTTCTCCTGTGATGATGACTGAATTCTTCTTCAGGGTCGCATCCAACGTGCCTTGACATCGCTGCAGCAGCCTTAACCTGCTTAACTACATCAACTTCATTGCGAATCCTTCATAAAGCCTTTGTTGTCGTGGACACCAAAGTAAGGGCATCAAGCAAGTTCAAACCTTCTTCCTGAAGCTGAACGACGAGCACCTTGCAATGACGCATAATAAATCTCATTATTCCCAGGCTGAAAATGAAGTTGTACAGTTTCATTTTCTTCAGAAATGCCTTGGCCTGATCACGAGTGTTTGTGTCCGAATCCAGCCCTTTGTCGATAATTTTCTGAAGCAGAGACTATCTACTCAAAGGAGATCCAAACACTGTAGATGGACTCCGATCTGGCAATCCACCGAGTTTGCGAAACATTTCGTAGCTCTAATGCTCTTTCGACGCTCTCTTGTGTTTTTGTAAGGGCTTCAGACCGCTTGGTGCTGCTTGAGAAAAACGAGTACAATAATTGTAGGACGACAAACATTGATGACACGATGGTACTAGCTGTGCAACTTCGTTCTACAAATGTATTTAACCGATGAGCTTGGCACGGAATATAAGGCACTTCCTTCTCTGGGAAATCTTTTTCGATCTTCTCATTAAGCTTCTTGTGACAACCGTTGTACTCTCCAGACATACACGCCGTGAGGTCATAGGACTGGAAAAAGAACTTCCCCACATCGACACTATGTTTGTTGAGACATCTCAATATCTCGGTTGCATGTCCATCGCCAGATTTATTTCCAAGCACCGTCAAAGAAACCAAACGTTCCACCGGTTTGTTATCTGCGACTTACCTCACAACAATAGATATCTGGTCTTTATTGCTCGTATCGGGAGTCGTGTCGGCCATCACCGAGAATGCTGGTGCTTCTTCTAATTCCTTGACAACTCGATGTCGGACTGCATCACCAATGAGCTAGATAAACTCATTTTGAGAACATCTACTCAAGTATGTGACATAATAAGGATGCATTCTCTCCTCGTTCAGCCAATAACTCAGTAGGCAGCAGTGGCGACTCAACAACTGGACTACTTGGTAGAAGTTGCTGGATTTATCTGTTTCTCCACGAAACGCAATATCCTACATGGCTAAAGTGCGGACAATATCACAAAGGATGGTGACCACTCTGGTGTGGAATGTGGCATCATCTGCTTCCTTAATTAACTCCTGGCGACGAGATGAATCCAAAAGTGCATCAACTTTTTAATTAGGATTTATAAATCTGGCAAAATCCCTTAGTGCCCCTATGTGTCCCTGGCTTGTGAAATGCTGTGACAGTTTCCCTTACTTCTTGGTTCCGACACTCTTCAACTTATGCCACTCCCTAACTTCATTTACTGTCCATGCTTTTTCTGCTGAGGGTTTTCCAACTCCTTCTGGGAACAGGCAACACACGAAACAAAAGGCTGCATCTTTCTGGACGCTATATTCAAGGTGAGGGTAATCCTTGCATCATTGGCTCGAAAACCTATTTTTTTTACCAGGTGGGATACTTGAATCATTGCTTGGGTAGGCCGCTAATTTGGGTTGGTAAGGCCCCATGTTGATTAGAAATTCTCGTTCGTTATTGGACGAAATTTCACTTCGCTTTCCCTGATCGTGTTCCAGCAAATAAGCTGTCTCCTGCCGAGAAACTGATCCTCCGCTTTTCTCTTTCTTTATGTTTCCCAAACAGTATTTTACACATTTCTTTAACTCGTTGCTCTGATTTGCCATACTTTCTGCAAGCTCAACCACCGAAACAGCAAATTGTTCAATGTTAGGAACACTTGCCTTTTTCATCTCTTCTAAAATTAAGTGGCTTGTTCGATCTAGACTGCTCATCATATGCTAGAATTTCCCGGCACAAGTAACCCATGAAGCATCCGATTCATCTTCTGCATCACTTGACTCAGCAGGAAGAAAAAAGGGGGTTGGTGAAGCGAAATTCAGCTACCACTTATAAAGACCCAAAAACAACATTTACATGAGGAATTAAAGACATACCATAAAGTTAAACCATATGGTAATTTTCAATAAAATTTTAGTTTTCAGACTCAACCTCTTTAATAGTTTCATCTTGTTGGTTGGTTTTATGACCGTAGACTTGCCTAGCAGTAGCAATACCACCTGATAAAAATCCCAAAAATGGGATATATGGGGTAATTTTTTCAACTAATGAGAGAACATCTCTTTTAAACCCTTCATCCTTTGACAAAAGAATGCCTTTAGAGAGGTTTCCAAGTTTATAATGCTGTTCTGGAAAATTATTTTACAAGCCATGCTACTCGACCGCTTGCTTTCTGACAGAGTATTACGATAATCATCGTATGTCATAGGAGCTAAGTATGAGGATTATCATGATCCTCAGTGCGCGACACTCGTCCAATTCAAAAAGAATGAGACCTATCTAGTAAAAACTCAGAATAGGATTAGGATTAGGATTGGGGCACAGTCTCACGCGTTCAAACGTGGAGAAAAGATAATTATTATTTATTTGAAGGGAATCAAGGCTCCCCACATGTAACAAGTTGTTTCTTCTTAACCACCTTCCAGGGGTGATAAGCACCAAATGCTAATCCTAATCCTGAACCTAACCCTGACCATCCACTGGGGGGTCATGATAATCATGATACTTCTGTAGATAGAACATGTTGTACTAGACTAGGTCAACCACCCTTTGATTTAATTGGCTAGAGACTAGATGAGTAACCAAAAGAGTGATTGATCTCGCGGGTGAGAAAAGTTGAAGTTTATGATTTGGGTTACTGAGCATCGCGTATCACTTCCATAAGACGTGTCTCAAGTATAACTGGCTCGAGTCGTGACAAACGCATCATTTGTAGTAAATACATTACTAGTATTACAAGTATAATAAATATAATCACACCTATCGCAAGTATCACTGACATTGGTATCATTAGTATTCAGTTTAACTAGTATCATGTATCAAAAACCGATACGACCATACTCTGTGTCACGTGTATCACAAATATGTCTTGCATTGCTTATTGCAGGCGACCTATCAACTGCCTACATATATAAATAATTTCAGTAGATAGGCATTCAGCAATTGCTCCGAAAATTTTATGTCGAGATGAAGTTCAGAAATTTTAGATCTGTTAGCCAAGCTAACATCTCAGCCTAGGCTTAATTCCTTCTACGTAACTGGTTCCTTGATAAATACCACAATGCATCATTTTCCGCATTACAAGCGGAAAACAGCCATTTGAAATCTTTTCAATTTCTTTCATAGCTTTTGAGTCTAGTATATTGTCAACAGAGCTAGAAGGAATACGTTTAACGTAGATCTCACGTTATTCATTCATTTTCAATTTCGGGCAAGATGTCGACGTTAGTTAACCTCGCATCTCAAAAATGCAATTTCTGAGCACCAAACGGGGATCGATCCCCCATACCTTTGATGTACGGTGAGATGCTCTTATTGAGCTACAAAGACTCAGATGGCGAGCTAAAGCAGGTGAAACACGACAAAGTATACGAGACTTTTGTGTCGGAGACGTGGTTCGCGAAATGTGTCATCAAGGTTTGAAAGACTTTTGTGTGGGAAAAAAGACTCTGAAATGAAATCATGTTTCAATTACAAAGAGAATACTTCTACAAGAAAACTGCTTAACCAATCAGGTTGCACAAACCTGTCACTGAACAGGTCAAGCAGTTAATAAAGCCGTCCAGTGGACATGAGAAAAGGCGTAGTACTTATAGCTGAATTGAGGGAGTCAAAACCATTTCTCTGTTACCCGACACTTTCAGTTTATCGTGCCAGGATTGCTAGGAGGAATGCTATTGCAGAGATTGCCGAACGATTAAATTTAATGATGAGTTGGCCTATAAACAATGCTTGAATGTCCTATGCACATGACAATGCACTGTTCACAAAAAGTGTGAACCCTTGCTTGCTTACATTTCTCATATGAACTCTTCGCCTTTTTGCGTTTTCCTTGACGTCTTTCGATGATAAGATGAAGAATAACGCTTGCATTAGCACTAACCGCGAATTCATCTCCCGGGATGTCTTCATAAAGGAAGGAAAGACTCTGAGACAATGTCCCAGATATTTAAGCATATGTCATGGAACGTCTCCGAAACTTGAGTGTTGGAGACTGGTCTCCGACACAAAAGTCTCTGAGATCTCGTCGTGTATCACTGCCTAAAGTTTGAACTTCGCCATATGTGTGGATAATGCGGTAGCCATCAACGAATTTCTGAATATCGTCCAGGATATCACCATGTCGCTTCCATTTGCATACCGCGCAAAACATTCATTTCTGTCTAAATTTCGTTCATTATTTTAGGCGTCTCCAAATTTTCCATGGAATTCAAAAGGAAAATATTGAACGTTGAAAGGAAAATATGATGGATTTGGTCTCTTGTCAAAAAATTTATGCCTTCTGTTACACCGTCAAAGGGTTCATATACGAGGTGAACTACGTGGAAGCAAAGTTTTTGAAAAACAAAAAGTGTCAGTTATCTGCAATAACTGAGAAGGAAAAAATCATGTATCTTATATCCCTAAGCATATAAGCCAATCAAAGCGCAAAATTCATCATTCAGTCACATGTCATTCTACTCGGTGTTTTTGCAGTCATTTTAAGGCCGCCTATAGCACCTATTCAATATCTATCAACTGTCTGTTTGTAGGACTAGCCATGCCGTCCAAGTTTCGTACATTCTTTATTCAGTAAGCACCATATTTTGAATACCCGCATAATTTACTCTATTCGGTTGGAAGCGAATATTCGGGTTCCCTAGTCGCAAACCTAAAATGAATATTTGGAATGAAGCCGAACACCGAATACTCGGAATTCGGTGGAGACGTGCAGTGCTGGAGCAATGGGATGGGCATGATGGTGTGTTTGCCCCTCATTTTCCCTTCTTCTCAAAACTACAATCCTGGCTAAAAATACTTGGACAACACAATAAAATGGACACACTTTTGATACATACTCCCACTCTCATTCAATGTTGCGAGTGTTCAGTCAATTTTTTGCGTTGCTTATCATACAGCCAGCATCATCTTATACGGGGAAACGAAACAACATTGATGGAGGGGGAGAGGGCGAGGAGCGAAGGATTTTCCCTCTTTCATCTTTTGTACGGTTAGTAGGTCATTTGCAATGCTGTCCCATTGAGTATTGGCCAGGATTGTCTGAATTAAAGAGTTCACTGTAAACGGTCGTAAATTCTCTCTTTTTCAATGAATTTTGTTCTCCGCCATCGTGCCGGTCATTTATCCATCGGGTTACTACAATTACGTGCGTAGAATGCAAATGTGTGGACGTTAATTCACTCCATTTCTCTTTTAATTTACCAATTACTGGTCGTCTGTAATTAATAATTGATTTATTGAGAGTAAGACAGAAAGAGTAGTAGAGAGGAGACAGAGAAACTGGTACGTTGACCTCTACCTTTCTAGTTTTTCGAATATTTCTCACTCCCGCCGCTATGTAAACTTTGAGTTTAGCAAGGACATTTATTTAAGCTAAGGGAGAAATGTTGAAAATCTGATATATCAGGCCTCAGATGCAACGATATTCAAAGTGAACACAAGAAATAAGCTCGATAAGCCTTATCCACCATTAAATTTTAAATGTAAAGCAAAAAGGCGACGGAAATTCGAGTTAAACATAGTAAGAAATGCGAGTGAACTTCAGGTTGAAGTTCGACATATGTATGGCTAATGCAGTACCCACAAATGAATTTCTGGATATCGCCCATAATATCACCATATCGCTTCCACAGGCATACCGTGCATAACATACATTTCATTTTAAATTTCGTTCATTATTTTAGGTTTCTGCAAACTTTCCATGGAATTCAAAAGGAATATATTGAACGTTGAGAGGAAAAAAAATTATGGGTTCAGTCTCTTGTTTAAAAAATTATGCATTCTGTTACACAGCCAAAGAGTTCATACACGAGGTGAACTACGTGGACGTGTCAGTTATCTGCAATAACTGAGAAAAAAAATGCTACGAAAATAAAAAATTGCGCTTAAGTGAACTAGTACTCACGAAAGTCATGAAGTGCAGGTGGATAGCTTGGGATCCAGATTAAAGTTGAAAATTCGATAAAAATACGAATTAACTTTTCCATCAGATTACTTTTGTTTAAAATGAGTACTCCGTCATTTTAAACAACACATTTTTACATACGAATGGTTAACCATTATGATGCATCACTTTCACGAGTTGCCTTTTCTGAGCGTTGTTTCTCTTAAAAACCAAAAGCAGAAATCGATATATTTCAACAATGAAAATCGTCACTATTAAATGAACGTTTAAATGGTAATATATTAAAATAAATTTTTTCTAGTCATTGGTTTTTCGGGAGAGAGTAATCTTACAATAGATTGACGTTAGTAATTAATGTTTCCACTTCCTAAGGAAGAGTTACCTTCATAACTTAGAATTCGCCAATGATAAGAACCAAGATGTGTCGACTGGTAATTGAAAATTGTCGACTAAAAGTGAGTAATTTTGAGAAAGACTGCTGGGGTCAGTAATATTAACAATTCCCATCTTCAGGTCGAATTGATGATCTTTAGAGTAAAGAAAACAGCCATAGGCTTGTATTTTCAGAACTCAATTTAAAAGGGACAGACACTTTGGCTTAGAATCTGTTTAGTAATCCTAATAAAATGACGATAATATTTGATGAAATAAATTTTTGAGTATCATTACTGTATATTTTATAAATCAACTGCGACTAGCTACGAAAAATGCAACTCTTAGAGCTCCTGTCGGGTATCCAATTAACCCGCGATCATGCGAGTCTAATGCAGCTTTCTGCCAACTGAGCTACAATGGCCGTTGCCGAGAGATAGACCTTTAACTGTGTGAGGAAGAGACATCCTTGGTTTATAAAACATTGACGAAAATGGTAAATGTGTCATCAAAATTTGGCGCTGGTGGATGGCATGTGGATTAGACACCGACATGGCACTGCTATGGCATAATTCAGGGGCTATTTATAGAGGGTGGCTTGGGGGGTCGCGATCCCTGCCCTTTTTATGTGAAATTTTATATTTTCCTTATTAATGACCGCTTTTTGACGTCATTTTCAAAAACTGCAAGATTATCTTCACTCGAAATTATCAAAATCAACTGGACAGTGGCTTGGTACTACAACCCGATCTCTGCCTTTTGAAATCCCTGGTTGCGCCCCTGCATCATTCTAGTCAAAAGAAAATTTTGATTTGGTTTTTCTTAGCTGTAACGGAATAGGAAAGATAGAATTGTACCGATAAATAAATTAAACAACGTAGCTAGGACTGAGAGTTTTGTAGTTTTAGCTTTCCGCATGAAGCCACAGTGCAAGGCTCCTCCATGATCTAGCTATATGTGCACACCAAAAACGCATCAATACACAAATAAGCCTACCAATGCTAAGACTGGCTGAAATTTTGAAAATTTCGTCGCCAAAATTGCAAGAAATGCGGTTTAAAAGCATTCAGAACCCTTAACTCGTCGTTTCACATGTGTCTCGAGTAAAATTATGTTGATTAAAACTTAAATAAACAGCAAAGACAAGCATATTTCCCTCTCCATTTTACCTCTTGTTGAACACTGGGCATGTAATCATACATATAAGCAAATGCGGAAACCATCGTTAATTAAACGTTATAACTCTCTTTTACATTCTTGAACTATCAAGTTAGACAAAGGTCCCTGACTGGTATACCGTGCGACTGGTTCCATTTTCAACTTTTGGCATTTCCATGTCAGAATCTGTATTACATTTAGGACTGTTTATTTTTTTTTTTGTTTTTTGTTTTGCTTGTTTGTTTTGGTTTTGTTTTTTCCCCAACGTGCTGACAACCAGGACACACAGTGCAACACTGCAAGCAATATCGCAAAATATTCTGAATCTTATAAAGGTGACAAAATTTAACGAAAGAAAACCAGTAGGTATTAGGTTAGCAAGAACCTGACGTAAATACTTCCTGAAGTTTTTTTTCTTTCATTTACTTCCCTAAATTCAATGCCAATGTTGCGAAATGCCTAAAATGTCATCCTAGTACATGTTGTTTAGTAGTGGGTGCCACTGTAGGTAGTCGAGGATAACAAGATGCGATAATATTGGGTGAAGCAACAATCTGAAATATACGAAAAAAAACTTCGATGTTTCGAGCGAAGGCCCTTCGTCGGGAAGTTAGTAGGGTGGGTCGAGAAAACAACATGAGCTTTTATATTGTTGAATACAAAAGCGATCACGTGATAAAAAATAGACAAATAAGATGGATTTTGTAAAAACAAAGTAAAAACAAAAAATGTAAATCACATAACAGAATATATTAAAGAGGAAACTAGGTTATATTTGCATAATATGCGGATAAACAAGAACTAAATGGAAGAGGCTAGTAATACAGATACAATAAACTAACATCTGGCCTAGACAAATAGACTTAAACATAAGAAAAACGCTCATTAATACCATGGGAGTAGACGGTGCCGTGTTTGGAAATGAGACGCATTTCATGTCTTTTACAGCTATCATTGCTACCAGAAATGGGACAGAGGGCTCGAATTTTCATATCTGAAACACTGTGATTACCAGCATTGAAATGTCTGGCAACAGGCTGGTTAGCATCGCCGCCAATGACAGCGCGACGGTGCTCACCAAACCTTGTCCTCAAAAGTCTTCAATGCTGGTAATCACAGTGTTTCAGATATAAAAATTCGAGCCTTCTGTCCAATTTCTGTACTGCAATAATGTACAGTAAGGTACAATAATGTACCTTACACACCCGATAAATATCACAAATATGAACAAAAGATCTTACGTGTATTTTCTTAGTAATTACTTTATTTTGTTTTTATGTTTTAACTTTTTATTTTTCTACTGAGCATGTGCGAGAAGACGTTCCACACTCTTGCAGACTGCAGTTTTCTTATACTACATTTCAACTACATTCCGCCAAGTAACCATTTTAACCAACCAGTAACCAGTAACCGGTAACAACTCCTTGTTCCACTATCGACATCAGTCGCCGGTCTGCAAACGTCTGCATCAAGGTCAGCTAAATTTATTTTTATATCTTTCACAATGAATGTACAATTATAGTCAACATCAAGGTGCCGTATACGAAGTTAACAGTTAATTTTAGTTGCCACGATTAACTTCCAATTGTTCGACAATATTGTTCGACAAGAGCGTGGTTTTTATTGTGTTGTAAACAGTTCCCATGTACTAGAAAAGTTCATCACTCTTCTGCCTCATAATGAACTAAGTCATTTGACTCGCGCAGTTCACTCTTTCACGGTTCAGTGCACATTAACACTTCAAATAGTGGTTTTGGAAAGGGCATCTTCTCATCTTACACTACATTCTTTTTCGCACTTATTGCAAACAGGCGCATAGCCAGTTCGATAATTGGGGGGACTTTATTCATATATTCGTGTTCTGCACTATTCATTTCCTTTTAAATCGATTGCTTTTACAGTCTGTGAACACGAATATATGAATAAAGTCCCCCCAATTATCGAACTGGCTATGCGGCTGATTGAAAAAACAAAAACAAAAAAAACAACATTTAATTATTGTTGTTTTAAATGCCATGTAGACGAAATGCAAAATGGTAGAATATGTCTTAAGTACAAAAATGGTAATAAAATTATTCTTGGACTTTAGTCATATTGCAACAAAGCCTGGAAGTGGCTGAATGAATCGTTATGGTCCTTGTGACAAAGTAGAGTGTAGTGATGATGTCCATGTTAAGGGAAAGTGAATTTTTAAGTGATGATATCACACATTTTAAGACACATCCAGAAACAGTTGCAAAACATTCAGTTTTTGGACCTTCAACTGGCAATGAAACCTGTGACACTGCAAATCTAGTGCAATTAAATACTGTGAAGTATTCTTCTAGTTCATGGTAACATGGTTACTATCAACTTATAAAAACACAATGATTATATAGCCATACAATTGCCAGCTAGACTGACTAGTTAGGATAAGGGTTTGTATTAGATTTAGTGAGCTGGCAGAATGGTCTCTGCCTTACTTGGCTCTGCTAACTGCAGTGCCCATTTTTTGAACAAAACTATTTTCCTGACATTTGATACATTACATCACTTTAGTATCCAAATGGCAGACCCATTCAATCCATTTGTACATGACTTTAATTCGACATAATGTTTAACAATTAAATGAAATAAAGAAGAGCTTTTAAAAGAATGAAATTGGCAGAATAAAAATTTTTTGAATCTACTGTTCATTCATATCTAATGTGCAATTGATTCAATTTAAGATATCAAAATAAAGTTATGATGTCAGCTACTGAAATCTGGAAGTGTCTCGCTTTCCTGAGAATGCCAAATCTCATCATTGAAAAGTGTAAGCTTAGTGTGCAATGGGAAATGAACACAGAAGGCTGGTGCCTGGTTTGATTTTATACAATATTCTATATACCTACTTGAAATGGGGATATTATGATACATATGAAAAAAGTGCAGGAGCAATGTGAAAGGACTTTTTACATTATGTAGTACAGTACTTCAACAATAGAGGCATAATGCAGATAATTCCACCATTCACCTGTAATACCACCAAGTCGGTCAGGAGCTACTCTGTTTCTTTGAGGTCGTTGCGGTTCAACTTCGGGTGCAGTGCGCTCTTTCCTAACACCTTCTACATGATTTTCATTGTGTTCATCATTGGCAATGGCATCAACATCTTCAAAATACACAACGTCAGACTCCTAATTTTCCAAATTAATCAACAGTTTTGATGACTGTGTTTCACGATACGTCAGTTCACTGGTAGAAGTATTTTCCAGGAATATTACGTCTCGACTTCTGAGCATCTTCTTCGTTTCGGGATTATAGAGCTTGTAACCTTTACTGTTGTTTGGGTAACCAACGGAAATGCATCGTGAAGACTTCTTGTCTAGCTTCTTTCTCTTGGCATCCGGAACATGGACATATGCACTGCATCCAAATACTTTTAGGTGACTAACGTTCGGTTTCTCATTGTAACAACGTTCGTAAGGTGCTACGTCCTTCAAAAAGGATGTTGGACTTCTGTTGCGTAAATAAACTGCTGAAGATAAGACCTCTGCCCAGAACCTCAAAGGGAGTTTTGCATGATACAGCATTGATCTAACAGTCCCCATAATTGTACGATTCATGCGTTCTGAGACACCATTTTGTTGAGGAGTGTAAGGAATGGTATCTTCTTACTTTATCCCACGGCTCTTAGATTACTGAATAAACTTTTCGGAGTTGTATTCTTTTCCATTATCTGATCGTAGAATCTTTACACGTTTTCCAGTGTGATTTTCAGCCAACTTAACAAATTCTTTGAACTTGTCCAATACTTCACTCTTGTGCTTTATCATGAATACAGTTGTATACCTTGAGTGATCATCGATGAATGTGAAGAATTATCTGGAACCTCCCAATGAATTAACACTCATCGAGCCACATACATCACTGTGAATAATTTCTAGTGGCTCGCTGCTTTTATGCTGACTTTTCTTAGGAAAGGAGTTACGGTGTTGCTTGCCTAGGGTGCAGCCTTCACAATTCTGATCAAAATTACCCTTTGGATTAAGATTTAAACCATTCACCATGGATTTATTATTCAACAACTTCAGATTTTCATAATTTAGATGGCCATAGCGGTAATGCCACAATGACGGGGAGCTATCTTTGTCTTCAGACGGTCCAAAGCAACATGATTCTATGGGCTCTGAATTCAGCTTATACAATCTCCCATGCTTGTGTCCAATACTGTACGTTTTATCGTTAATTATCACCTTACAAAATTAACCCTTAAATTGAACTTCAGCACCTTTCTCTATCATTGTGGGAAGTGATATTAACTTTTTTCGTATTTTCGAAACATAAAGTACGTCGTGGAGCTCTAAATTCACTCTCCTTGCACCGACAAAAATTGATATGTTTATAGTACTTTTTCCATAAGCATACAATGCACGATTCTGTGCAAGTTTAACTAATACTGGATTTCTGAATGCGATGTAACTCGTCATGCATTTTTTATCTGGAGTCGTCTGCTGCGAAGCTCCAGAATCAATCCACTATTCGTTTGGTATTGCTGCAGAGTAACTTGATAAGGCAACTTCCGGACTTTTAACCTTTGATTCTTGTATATTTTCAACTCTATTCGCAGATTCGTCGTGCGATGACTTCTTTGCATTTGCTTTCTTTTTGTGGCAATCTTTTACAAAATGGCTTTTCTTCTTACAGTAGTGGCATCTAAACTTCTTCTTGTCAGCCTTCTTTTGTTTGGCGGATTTATCGCTAAGTAGAGCATATTGACGCGTGTCGCTATTTCCGATTTTAGAACATTCGCCATGCATTTTGTCGAATTCATGAATTAATCTGTCACGTACGTAGTCCCACTTTAGTTTATCTTTTGCAATAGTTTCCAATGCCGTTATCAAAGAGTTGTATTCCTCAGGAAGACTACTGATCAAAATGATGACCAAGTCTTTCTCGGCCACTGCATCATCTACTGCTTCCAAGTGTTCAGACAGACTTTTGATGTAATTGACATGATCGATCATACTTGTACCTTCTTCCATACGAGCGGAGTAAAGTTTTCTACGATAAAATATCTTGTGAGATAGAGATTTCTTCTGAAAATGGCTTTCAAGGTTTTCCCAAGCTTCCTTCGCGTTGCTGGCTGAGCGTACATAAATTTGTAAACTTGTTGCAACAGATAAGCATACCGACGCGAGCACCAAATTTTCTCTCTTCTTAAATTTTCTTTGCTCCTCCGCTGTTGCATCATCTCCCAGTGTCTCAGTTCCCGTATTAATATCCCACAGATGTTTTCCAATAAGATACATTTTCATCTGAAACTTCCAGCTATGATAATTTTCTCCATTTAATTTTTCAAATTTCAAGGCGTTGTCGTCCGTCGCCATTTCGATAAGTGACAAAACCAGGTTTCCGTGTCGCGAACTAAGACTTCACGTGTTATTCGAAGCAAAAACCATAACATAGCAACATTTCGATAAAAATTTCTTTAGTGATGTGGGCCCATAACCTGATAAAAGTTTTATTGAAGGTACATTTACTACATGAGACAACTACACTATAGCAAGACAGATCTAAAAGAGATCAGATACAATAACAGGAAGTTCTAATGTCAACACAACACAAGTCACACCCTTCATCACCTTCTCAACACATTTACTCTTATTTTAACTTTGGATAATAATTTTATGGTGACGATATTTATTCCAGCTCTGTGGGTTGACTTTTACAAAACAAAGCTGCCGCAAACATTTACCTCCAGCTCTATTAATGCTGAAGTTAGATAACAATACGAAAGAGCTTTCAAATTGACATTGGACGTCCTGGGCCTGGCTTTGCGGTGAAATTTTAAAATTGGAAGGAAATAAAATTGCAAGAGAATGACTTGATATGAAGGCATGTTTCATAAGTAATCATTTCTTCAACACTCTCTTGGTTAAACAAGCCTCTCACGAAAAACCTTTTCGAGGTAAATTTACGTAAAAGTCTTGTTTGAAGTTTGACACGAAACTAAATTGTTTTGAAATTTGCATCGACGCCTTGTTTAAAGTATGAGACTGGCTAGGCGGACTGAATTTGAGCCAGCTGGGTTCATATTGGGAAAACAAGTAGGCGGAGGAACACACGGACGGTTCTTGTATGGAAGGTCAAAAGCAATGGCCAACTTTTGTAACCTTGTATCAATCCTTACTGTAATTTGATCTTTCATAATTATGGTGGTTCGGCCAGACAGCTTTTTTGACATTACCTTCTTAACACAGCAGCACTATAGCGCAGTTGTAGCTTTGATAGATTCCATAATTTACCACGGATGATCACTAAGGCCTTCCCAGCCTTGTAACCAGGCCTAGTTCAGATTACACGGTCGATGTTGAGAAATTTCGACCAGGCTAACAAAAGACCCTGCCTAAGATAGACTGCGGTGGGCCTAATTTACCAAGTAAGTGGAATTTAATTTCGCAAAAGAAAGTAAGTAATTTGCAAGGAGTTAGGTCAACAGAGCCATCCTGACTACCCAGGCTCATGCTCACAGCGCCTAAAATTTACATCAGAAAAGTTTCTTTCAGCAGGTGAATTGTTTTAGTTGTTTTTGACACGTTAAGGCATTATCACACCGTGCGAATAAGGCACGTTCAAGATGCCGGTATTCTCGTAACCACGGACGACATTGTCGATATCCATTACTTCTCAATTCCTACCACATATTACGATTCCCTCTCAAGTAGACAAAAAACCGTTATATATTGTAGACGTGACTCATGTTATTAACGAACGTGTACTCTAATTTGACTTGACGTTCACTGACACTTGGTTTCCACCCTTCTTGAGTTGTCTCATTTGGAAATAAGTAGAATAGAGAATGAGTGTACGAGTACACTTCGTCCCACTCAGCGAGACAATGATTGCTTGACTTCCCCATTTTCTATACTACTTTTACGACAAGTTATTGTGCATATGTGGCATAATCTCCACCCTTTCGTGAGGAGCCCTACATTCTGAAAGAAAATGTGTTGGGAAACCGCACATTCCCGTTTGGTTTTGATTACGATTTTTACGACTGATCCATTACAGAGGTCGATCAGACATTATTAAACCCGAGAGTTTGTGAGATTTAAACACGTCTTCTTAACGCTCTCTTGGTTCCAGAAAAATGAAATCCATCTGGTGTCAACTTTTGAATTAAAATGTTGTTGTTTACATAAAACTGTTATTCCAAGGGGTGACAATTATGGGTTTTTTTCTTCTTCTACAACCTCTCAAACGTATCTACGTGAGGTCACTGTGTTACTACCAATATGTGCCTGGTTTTCATTTGGAAAACAACCTTCCACAACACTGGTGACCCCGTCTGTATTGGTGGTTTAGACTAACGGTTGATACAGGTGGGAGCTGTGTATGGGACGATCGGAAAAGGGGCAAGAACGTTTGGGCAGTGTAGTGAAAGGAAAATGCCGAAACGCGGTAACGTCCACTTCCCGATTGCCAATGACTGTCATCATGACTGACTAAACGACACTAAGTACCAATGAATTTATCATTAATTTTGATTTTGAGGATGAAGACAGTGGTGTCCGTGTCATAGAGTTCATTCTTTGGAGTTCCAAGATGTATTTCCATGTGAAGGAAAACGGCTCTTGTGGGAAGACAGCAAAAAGGGTCAAGAAGAATGTAATTAAAAAAAGAGATCAATCATTAGGATTAGAGAGACGCTCTTTTCGAAAGTAAACATCTAATGCATACTACAAAAACCATGTGAAATCAATGCCATCAATTAGGGTCTTTTGAGATCAATAAAAGGAGTTCCAGTTGTTATGATATATATATGGAAGCACCCGTTACCCGGTTGTGCACTCTTATTGGCCTAAATCAAGCTTAATGATGAATAAGATTCGATTTAGTTATTCTTTGAAAAACATACTTCTACCGTTGCAGGATAGTTATAGAAAGAGGCTCATCGAGAACATTGGAAGCGTTATTATCAGAATGAGATAGAAAGCACACTTTTTCCTGAACGCAAACAACACAACAATCGGCAGCGATTCTTTTGGTTTGAATCCAAAAAAGTCAGCACCACACATTGACGAATTAAACGCTTTTGAAGGAGACCTAGTGGAAATGGTGGAAAACATCAAGTTCAGAAACGTAAACAACCAGTTTCTCTCAACACTTGCCAAAGACGCTAAGAAGATAAATTCGTCACCCAACATAATGGCATTCACCGACAAAACTCGAAACATTTACGAAATGGAACCGGACAAATACAAGCAACTGCTGACCGAGAACGTAACAGCAAACTACAAGCTAGGAAACGAGAAGCTACTAGGCGAAATCAACCAGGAATTAAAAACTATTGCCCGCGACGTACATGTCGACGATAGAATCAAAACCATGGCCTGAAAGCCAGCTTTCATTTCATTGAAAGACCACAAAGAAAATTTTGAAAATAATTACTTCCAAAGGCTTGCTTATTGGGCACAGCAAAGATACTGCGCAGACTACTGGATACCTAAGGCTACAGGATGTAGTTTGATGTTCTGGGAAACAACGATACCACTGATAATAATATTTGGTGTGAGATATGAAAATAATAGTAATAATAATAGCAATAATAATAATTATTTTTTATAATAATTAATTTTAAAATAATAATTAATAATAATAATAATAAATCTTTATTGAAATATCTGTCAGTTAATCATACAATATAAAAGTTGTTTCAATATGAAGAGAAGATTATAATGTAATGACTGAAAAACTGTAAATTGAATAAAACTGTAAACTGTAAAAATTATAATAGTAATAATAATAGTAATAATACTATTATTATTAACTAACTATAAGACTAACATAAGACTAATATAAGACTATAAGACTAACATAAGACTAACATAAGACTAACGTAAGACTAACATAAGACTAACTCCCATTAGTGATGGTCGCAGTATTTTGTGCTTCAAGGTGAAGAAGTTTTTAACATTGTAGTGTTAACAAACGGAACTATGGTGATAAAAATCCGACTCGTTTATAAGTTTAAGAATAAAAACACAGCTACGCTTGTTGCACGGAAGCCGTTAAACAGTCAAAGCGAGGTGAAGACTTGACTGCACAGTTGGACAGCCAGATAATACTTACAAGATGCCACCTAAACGACGGAATATAACATCGAAAAGAATTAAATGGACCGAGGAGATGGTATCAGATCTCCTATCTTGTCGAGAAAGAGCATTAGTAGAGCAGAGCAGCCAGAATGATCGAAGGAAAGGCTATATGGAGATAATGCGGTTGCTGTGGGAAGAAAAAGGGTACGCTTCACTAGGCCTAGCAGCGCAAAATCTGAGGGATAAGGCAGCTCAAGTATTGAAAGCTCAAGGAAGAAACCGGCAACAAGATATGGATGTTAGTGAAGATATGAATACGAACAATGAAACTATTGATGTTCTGGATCGACCAACTTGTGAATTTCCAGAGAGAAATCAAGAAGAAAACTCTGGTGTTCCAGAGGAAATTTACATAACCGAGGAAATAAGAGATGCAAATCATGCTTCACCAGATGAACATGTCAACAGGCCAGTGCAATTTCATTGGGGTGACTTAAGTGGAGAAGTATTTGTACAACGTATAGAAGCGGCATATGAGGAAATGGTAAAGTGGAGACGAAATATCTTCCTTTTGCCATCTGGAAAAACGGGAAAAGCATTTGTTAAAGAGTTAGCAAAATTATATCAAGACTATGCAGATGAATCGGCTTTGGAATGCATTGCTCTTAAGGCATGTTCAGTCATGCAATGCCTATTATTACAAAAGCCGCACGCCAAAAGCAAAACAAAGGAACACATTGCGTGTCTAGAACGCAGGATGATTTTGTGGACTGAAGGAAAGATTAATCGATTAATCTCTGAAAGAAGGTGTATTCAAAAACATCTTTCTTCGAATGCCGTACCTGAAGCAGCGATGGAAAAGATTGCAAGGGGGTTTAACCGACTAATGCTGCAAGAAAAGTCACGACAAGCGGTTCGATTAATCTCTAATGCTAACAAAGGAGGTCTTTTAAACATAGATACATTAATTCCAGTGGGTGAGAATGAGAATGGCGATATCCGGTGGAAAACGACACAGGAAGTTTTAATAGAAAAGCATCCGCATGGAAAAGCCGCATCTGCAGAGACACTTCTCACAGAGCCTGAGGTAGACGAAATACATCACGATCCTATTATTTTTGAAAGAATTACAGGAGAATCAATTAAGATAGCCGCAAATAAGACACAAGGCGCTGCTGGCCCGTCAGGAATTGATGCGTATGCTTGGCGCCGTTTTTGTTCTTCATACAAGAGTGCCCCGGTGGATTTATGTAACGCGCTAGCTGAAATAGCACGACGTCTTTGTACTTCAATTGTCCATCAAGAAGGTTTATCATCATTTGTGGCATGCAGGTTAATACCACTTAACAAAAATCCGGGAGTACGTCCGATTGCTATTGGAGAAGTTCCACGGCGTATAATAGTGAAGTCTATTTTGAAGGTTATTACAAATGATATCCAGGAAGCCGCGGGGACACTACAAGCATATGCAGGACACGAAGCTGGTTGTGAAGCAGCAGTTCATGCTATGAAAGAGATTATGTCATCAGATGAAACAGAAGCAGTATTATTGGTAGATGTCAATAATGCGTTCAATACAATCAATCGAAAAGCTGCGCTGCACAACTTTGGAGTGATCTGTCCTGCAATATCGACTGTACTGAATAATACCTACCAAATCCCGGTGAGGTTATTTGTGACCGGAGGAGGAGAAATCGAATCATCGGAAGGAATTACTCAGGGAGATCTCCTTGCAATGGCGATGTACGCTCTACCTGTAACACCCTTAATTCGTACATTGAGGGCAGATGAGCCAAGTGTGAAACAAATATGGTTTGCCGATGACTCTACAGGTGGTGGAAAAATCAATCCATTAAGAAGGTGGTGGTAGTGTCTATCAACCGTCGGCCCACAGATGGGATATTATCCGAATGCAAGTAAAAACACATCTCATTGTTAAGCCACAGTTCCAAGTGAAAGAAATTAAAGTATTTGAAGGAACAGGAATTAAAGTAACATCCTAAGGACATGAGATGCTTGGCTCAACGATAGGTTCAACACATTTTGCTGAAGAATACACATCAAACAAAGTCCAAGATTTTGTTGTGGAAATTGAGAATCTTTCTAAGATAGCAGATCGTTATCCTCAATCTGCGTATGCTGCCTTGACCCAATGCATTATGGGAAAATGGCGTTACATAATGCGGACAATTGAAGGTGTTGAGACACTATTCCAGCCATTAGAAGATGTGATCAATCAAACCTTTATCCCTGCATTAACTGGTAGAAGTCAGTGCAATCCTGATGAAAGGAGACTTCTCTCTTTGCCCATTCGTCATGGTGGTCTAAATATCATCAACCCGGTAACCAGTGCAAGTGGAGAATACCTTGCTTCACAAAAGATCAGCGAACCACTAAAAGACATGATTGTTCAACAGAAGGAATCCTTTAATAAACCGCAACTACAATCAATCAAGACAGACTTGCGTCGTTAAAGCAACAGGAAATTAAAAGTGTGGTTCAAGAAACTAGAGAAAGTCTGTCTATACCAAAGCAAAGAATGATGGATCTTCTTTGTGAAAAAGGATCATCGTCGTGGTTGTCGGTATTGCCATTACAAGATCATGGTTTCAATTTAAATAAAGGGGAATTCCGTGATGCGCTTAACATACGATATGGATGGCAGTTGAAAAACGTACCCCATCATTATAAATGTGGAAAAGATTTTTCAACAGACCATGCCATGATATGCCCCTATGGTGGACTGCCAATTGTAAGACATAACGAGATCAGAGATATAACAACCCAGTGGCTGACGGAAGTTTGTCCTGATGTAGAAAGAGAACCACAGCTTCAACCACTCTCGGGTGAAATCATACTACCACGCACGGCCAACAAGCAAGACGAAGCAAGATTAGATATTAGAGCAAAAGGATTCTGGAGTAGGCAGCAAGATGCATTTTTTGATGTTAGGGTTTTCCACCCAAATGCGTCGAGCTACCGAAGTACCAGTATCCCAGCACTCTACAGACAACACGAGATGGCGAAGAAGAGGGAGTATGGCGACAGGATCAGGGAAATGGAATATGCTGTGTTCACTCCACTTGTGTTCTCAACAACGGGCGGAATGGGAAAAGAGACAACCGTTGCCTACAAACGTTTAGCCAAGTTACTTGCTCAGAAGCGAAAGCTAGAATATGGTGTAACTCTTGCGTGGATGCAATGCATGTTGTCCTTTGCCTTGATTCGATCAGCTGTGATGGCAATAAGAGGTACTCGTTCGGTTTCAAATCGGGATCTAGATGCAAACATTGAACTGGACTATACAGAGAGCCGCTTAGGAGTTTTTTAAATTTTATGTATACATAATTATAATTAATATGTATAAATTATTAATATAACGAAATGTAAATGAACAGTTTTTAAGTCGGTACATTTTAATCTTTTCTTCAATTGAAACAACTTTTTAATTGTATGATTAACTGATGGATTCTTAATAAAGACTACATTATTATATAATAGTAATTATAATAATAGTAATAATAATAGTAATAATAATAGTAATAAAGTTAATAGTAACAATAATAGTAATAATAATAATAGTAATAAAAATATCATGACAATAATGATTAGAATATCAATAACGATAACGACAGAGAGAAGGTTAACAAAAATGATACCGATATTAAGATGATGATATAACAATGATGATGATGGTAATGATGATAAAACTAATAATAATGACGAATTTATTTAATTATCACTAAATTAAAATACAGCTAATTAATATAAAGATAAAAATTACAAGAATTCTGTTTATCTCAAACGCGAAGAAAAAGCGGTCTACATAGGATAGTTGGCTAGACTTTAACAGAGAAAACCTAGTAAAATATTCATAATTTTGAATTTGCCCATGATTTGTTTCTTCCTACACGTAAGTTAAAAGAAGCAAGAATAGCCCCCCTGATAACATTTAAGTTACAATATAAAAATTCGATGTTTTAGCTATCAAGCCGCTCCGAAAGCGAGAGCAGCCAATTGCAAACGTTCGCTTAAACTTTTCCACAAACGCTAAAAAAACTCCACGTTCCTGTAGGGGCTCTTGTACAGACCAAGGCCACATTACCGGTTCAATAAACATTTCCAGAATGCTCTGGAGAAGATCTGTCAACGCATTTGGTCTATATTTGTCGACTTAAAAACGAAGCAGGGAGGGAAAAAAAATATAAAGTTTTAGACAACTAAGACACAAAGGAAAGAGAAAGGCAATTAAAATCTCAGTGCCTAGACTAACAAAAGATCAGAACATGACCAGTCAACCCACAAGACTTCATAAACGGAAAACCAAAACCGACACCAAAGAAAACCTAAGGAATTCTCAACTTAGAACTAGAGCTAGTCTTATTACATGCAAGAACTCAGCGAACGTTAACGAATGATTTTAAATTTTAACGAAATTAATGAAAACACCATCCAATTAAAACCTGGATCTTTTCTTCCAGTTATTCTGTTTGTACTAAAAAGGGTTTTATTTAATGGAAAGCGCTTCCTCAGTGACAATCAACTCATGGAAACAAACATAAGCTCAAAAAACGAGAATACTACTTGGAATAAAGGCTCTACAACAGGGGCTATCCTTCAAGTCTCGTTATAAAGACCTTATTCAAGTTCAGTTCAACAATAAAATGAAGGCTACGTAGCCAAATTAACAGCAACCGACAATGAGATTCTAGCGTTTGTCACTAGTTAACAATCTAATCATATCAAATACTAACAGTAATCTGATGAAAAATCAGCATCGAATCTAAAATAAACCATATCTAGTTCAGATCTGAATAACAATCTAAATGATCGTAAATGCCTGATAGATTACAATTCATATCCCGTTTAACCAATTCCTTCGTAATGTAATAATAACGGGATATTCAAGAAAAACAAACCATCCCCTCACTGACATTGGCTTGTTAATCAAATAAATATGTTACTCTCTAAATATCTTCATTACAGACTTTATCTATCTGACATATGCGGTACTAGTCGGTGGCTCATTTACAAAAGCATAAAGTGCATACGTTGAAGGGTGGCCTTAGGATTTGGACCCCAACTTCGACTCCGACTAAAATATTATGCTGGCATCTGACAGGGGATTTCTAACCAACCATTACATGAATTATGCTGAAACTATGACCAAATTCTGTAGAGTTACACAACTCACATCACGTATTTCTCACGCCTGAACCCATTTAAGATATCAGTTGTTTCTTAAATTACTTACCTTGTGGCAGGGGATCGGCCGATGTAGCTGCTTCGCTGGTTAGACTCGTACTAGGCTTCGCTGTATCACTTTCCTTGTCAACTCCAGGATCTGAAAACACATCGGACAACAACGCCTGGTTCCTAACTATTGTATTGTACAAAATTGCATTGAATTGCATTGCATTGTAGAGTATTGTACGGATTGTACCGTTTCCTTTCGTACCGCACCGTGCACTTCCCTATCGTGGCGTACTGTATCGTAGCGAATTGTATTTCGTTGTATTCTCCTGTAGTGTTACATTGTATAATACAATGAACGGTTTTTAAGTTAAATTGCATAAAACAATAGTAACAAAAACAAATGAATTTGTTTAAATAATAAAAATTAGAACTGCAATGTTTTTCGTTCGACTATAAAAGCAACCCGGTCAACGATTCCCAAGAAAAATATGCTTAGGTGAAACCAGCTTAAAGCTCTAGATACTTGTTACTTCGCATTGCGTATTTCTCACGCCTGAACCCATTTAAGATATCAGTTGTTTCTTAAATTGCTTACCTTGGGGCAGGAGATCGGCCGAAGTAGCTGCTTCGCTGGTTAGACTCGTACTAGGCTTTGCTGTATCACTTTCCTTTTGAACGCCAGGATCTGAAAACATATTGGACATCAACGAATAGTTCCCAAGTATTGTATTGTACAAAATTGCATTGCATTGCATTGCATTGTAGAGTATCGTACGGATTGTACCGTTTCCTTTCGTACCGCACCGTGCACCTCCCTATCGTGGCGTACTGTATCGTACCCAATTGTATTTCGTTGTATTCTCCTGTAATGTTACATTGTATAATACAATGAACGGTTTTTAAGTTAAATTGCATAAAACAATAGTAACAAAACAAATGAATTTGTTTAAATAATAAACATTATAACTGCAATGTTTTTCGTTCGACTATAAAAGCAACCCGATCAACGATTCCCAAGAAAAATTTGCTTAGGTGAAACCAGCTTAAAGCTCTAGATATTTGTTACTTCACATCGCGTATTTCTCACGCCTGAACCAACGTAAGATATCAGTTGTTTCTTAAATTGCTTACCTTCTAGCAGTATATAGACCCAAGTAGATACTTCGCTGGTTACTCTCGTACTAGGCATTGCTGAATCGCTTTCAATGTCAACGCCAGGATCTAAAAACATATCGGACATCAACGCGTAGTTGTTAAGTATTGTATTGTACTAAATTGCATTGCATTGCATTGTAGAGTATTGGTCTACTATTTTGTTTCGAAACTTAGGATCCGTGAAAAAGTTTTGGGGATCCGTGAAAGCCAGAGAGTTCGTTGGAAGTCCGCATATAAAATAGGGGTCCACAGGAATAAACGGGATCTGCAAAAATAAAATATCCTGTTTACATCATGGTCAAGTGTGACTCTACAGGGAAACAAAAAAATCGCGGATATAGGGAAGAGTATCTTGATTATAGTTTTATCAAATCAAGAATTGACGAAGACAAACCGGAATCTATTTTATATGGTAAGATTGTGGCACCAGATTCCATGAAATCGGCGAAACTGAAAAGACATCAAAAAGCAAATCACCCAAGTTCGTTGGATAGCGACATTGAGTATTTCAGGATAAGTTGTATGTATCCACTTAAATTTGTAAATTTGAATGCGGTTTGATTAATTTTATTTTACTTTTTATAGTTGTAAAGCTTTACAAAGGTTGTTAACATTTACAACAAAACTTTTGAAGTTATTACAGTACATTTACAAAGGTCAAAAATCAGTTATTTTGAATCATTACTATTACGCGGTATAATTATATATTTTCCAGCAAAAGAAACAATAATATTTGGATAACCGACCTTGAACAATCGAAGCGTAGTTCAAGAAGATAGCAGAGAAGACAGATAAAGCATCACTTTTTGCATGCTTGGTCAGTAAACATGAAAAGTGAGCACGAAGAAGTATTTGAAACCGACGACTTCCAGACGAAACTAGTCTACCTAATTGACATATTCGAGCACTACAATAGCTTTAACCGGCAGCTTCTGGGAAACGAAACGAACATTGTATCATGCAAGCAAGCCACTGATGCATTAACCAGAAAACTCGAATTCTGGAACGGAAAGATTTAACTCGGAGAAGCTTATATGTTCCAAGAACTATGTCAAAAGTGCGACGGTAAGGTCGGCCAGAAGACATAATTAACTTGATCTCTGGATATCTTGATGATTTGCGATCGGAAATGTTGGACAGGTTTCAGGATATCGAGAACGCCAGTGACTTTAGCTTTATTATCGACCCATTCACGGCCAAACTCGAGGATGTTCAGAATGAAGAAGAGCTGATCGACATGTAAGCTTCTGTGAACCTTCAGCGGTACTTTGAAAAGACTGGTTATGTGCAGCTTTGGATTGCCGAGAGACTAAAAGTTGCGCCACACTTGTCAAAAGTCGATCTGGAGGAGGTGATAATACCCTTCTCAACAACGTACCTTGCAGAAACGACGTTTAAAACTGTCATATACATCAAATGGAAGTTTGGAAATAGACTCGTAATTCACAACGACCTAAGGTTGCCAGTCAATAACATCAAACCAAATATTAAGAATCTGTGGAAACAAATCCAAACTCAAGGTAGTCACTGATTGTAATGTAACAGGAAGGGTTATCAAGGACGATTGTTTAGTTTTGTTATGGTCTTACTTCGTGTTAGCTGATTACATGCCTTGGTTATGGTAACTTTGACGTTTGACATAAAAATGTTCGTAAAATTTATTTCAGGTGATCCTTTTAATTTATTAGTGAATTAGTTGTATGTTGTGGTATTGCAATCATTTATTTTACCTAACATAGTTAATGAGAACTTGATGGTTTTGGGGAAAATCATTTCATTGAAACTCAGTACATGTAGTGGGGGCTCTGCTAGAACTTGACGCTAGTCGGTGGTGTTTCGTGGTAAGGCAGAAGTTGCGGAACTGGGCTCTACTACGTATCGCAAATATTTGTTTTTGTAAATAAAAATTTTGCACATGGCTCCCAGTTGTGAGATGCAGTCTCTGCAATTCGACGTTAAAGAAATAACTTAACTCATTAGCACCCAATGGAGAGGTAAACAACACCACATCTATTGTTTGCGTTTTTAGCTATGACAAATCAACAAAAGAAGCCAAAATTCACAATTACAAATTGTTAGTTATAATATTGTTGTGGTGCGAATCCCTCTTTACGTAACCGTATGCCTCTTGACTCCCCAAAAATTTTCGGGCGAATTGAAAGACATCCATTCATTCCTTTTAGCACCCCCACCTTAAAAAGTCGCTCCGAGGCCCCTGCACATACTGACGGATACCTGGACTACAATTCCCATCATGAACACAAACACAAGATTAGCTCTGCTAGGACATTAATACACAGTGCTCTAACATTACCGAACACAGAAGAAAGAAAAACTAACGAACTCAAACATGTGACTGACGCCTTACAGGCAAACGGTTACCCACTGACAACCCTCAACAACATTATCAAGAACATGTAATCAGCCCACACCAGTCCATCACCTGAAGAATTTGTAGGCATGTTTTTTAAAAATGTTGTCCCACCTGACACAATGCAACTAAACTACAACACTTTGCCTTACATTAAAGGGATAACTGAACAGTTAACAAGGGCTTTGCGCCAAAACGACCTAACTGTAACGACTTAACCATTAACAACATTACAGCAACTGTTTCCTTCACCAAAATACAGGGATAAACAAGAAAAACAGACGAACGTGATTTACAAGATCCCTTGCTCGGAGTGCTCATGGTCCTATATAGGAGAAACTGGGAGATCGTTTGAGACCAGGAGGAAAGAACATATCCGAAACGTGACGAATTACGCACCGGATCGAATATCGCATCACATGCATGGAATAACGGACATAAAATTGGGTTCGACAATGGAAAAATTATCGATAAAGGAAACTACAGAAGAAGGAAGACATTAGAATCTTAGCACACGGAAATTTCAAAGGAAACTGATAACAACTCTAAGCCATTACCAAAACAATACATGAATATAGTTATGAAACAATGCTGCCGCTAATCACTTTACTTTCATTCTTCAAGGGCCAAGGAGAGGATTTTTTAGTCGGGGGGGAGGCTAAAGGGAATGAACGGATGTCTTTCAATTCTCAAGAAAATTTTTAGGGAGTCAAGAGGCACACGGTCACGGAAATGAAATCGCTAAAGCACTAAAACAATACTTCTTGCATTTTAAGAGATGTTTTAATTAACAAACAATTATTATCACAACCATTATATTATTCGGGTTGATAAACAAATCGTAAAATGTAACAAGTATAGATGTAGTATATAATACAAAATAATTAAATGCAAACCCAATATGTATGGTTCTCAGCACAAACCAAGATTTGTATTTTAGTAAAACTGAAAATCGTCAACTTAAATGTCTTTGTGCAATGTCGCTGGCTTTACCGATTCTATCGTTTGATTAATTTCTGATGCTACTTCGGGATTTTTGGGTACATTATTCAACAGGAAAAGCTCTAGTTTCTTGGCTAGACTAACAGACCGAAACTGATGTTGTTCAATGTGTTTTGTTTTTTCATATTCTTATGTATCTTTTAATCTGTAGAACCAAAATAAGAGGCATAAACTGATTCGTTGCACTTTCTTCTGAAAAGGCATTTCTTTTTAATAAGGGCACTTTCATGCTTGAAAAGCGCAGTTTTTGCGGTTTCAAAAATGTTGGAGGGGCACAATGGTTTTGACCACGGTTGGTTTGAGATTGTTTAAATTTTTGCAATACTTTGGACTACATTTTAAAATTAGCAGTTTATACATGCAATCTATTAACATCTAGGATTTTTTTGGTGGCGAATTCCGTTTTCTGAAGATTAAATTATTTTTCTTACGATAAAAAGGGGGGGCTAAAGCTCCCCCAATCCCTCCCCCTCCGCGGCCTCTGTTCTTTGTATAGCTGTCATTTTTTTATTTTTATCTAATGATGTAACCTCTACTATATATAAGTAGCTATCTTTCATTAGTCCTGTGTCTGTCAAAGACCACAGTGTAGTGGCCAAAAGCTCGTCAAAATAAAAACCTTCTGGTCAGAGAACGTCTCTTCATTTAAAATTATGCCTTTACCTTACCGCGTTTCTTCTATATTCTCCCTAAATGACTCACTATTCGACAATTTACCTGTTCTTCGCACTGGAACTCTGAATCTCTTCAAAATATGTTCTACGTAAGACGCTGCCGCGGCTGCAGCATATGGCTGCCAGCTTTTGTCTTTCGTGCCATCCGCCCAGTCTGAAACGCCTTTGCACACTATCCACGGAATTTCCCTTTCTTGGCAAATGCTGTATAATCCTATTAAAGAGGTAATGAAGCTCGGTAATTGATACTTTATTTACGTTAAATCTATCAGCTATACGTACAATATTATATACTACTAATAAATATATTATTGCTTTACCTGGCTGATTTCTTCGAGGTCTCCTGTTGACGAGTAAGGTCGTCTAGCATTAGCCAAAGTAAAACCGTCCGGCACTAGCCGGAATACAATTAATAAGTTCAGGTAAAGGATTAAAATCATCCAGTACGAGCAACACTTGCTATACTACAGAAATAATCAAGGCCTGCTTTTTATAGATGCCGTATCTACCGAATATAATACAATGGGAGTTTTTTTTCTAAAAATCACAACAATGTCAATGAGAGTTTTTAAAGTCGTGGCAGTATAGAGAATTTTTGCATTAGAGGCAAGAGTTCAATTTTACTAACTTTTTAAGGTACACTATTTCGCTATTAACCAGGATAGGAAAAGCTACTTACAGGGGTGGATCCAGCTCCAAGTCTAACTGTTGCTTAGAGGATATTGAGCTTGAAGGGTCCGGAGGCATACTCCCCCGGGATTTTTTTAACTTTTTAAACCTCTCAAGCGCTATTTCCTGCCATTTTTGGGGCATTAAAATCTAACAAAACTACAAGCATCACCGTAAAAAAGATCAAGTGATATGGCAAATTACAAGTAGCTTTATATAACTTGTATCCACCACAGAGCCACAAAAACACAGATATTCAAAAGACAAGGACACTAACAAAACGTATCAGCAATAAGAAAATGTAATTGCGACAAGGCCGCTCGTTTACTCGTTTACGAATGTTTACATCGAGACCAAAAGCAGCTCAATGATTAACATCTCATAAATGCATCGTGCATATTTAAAAACAATCTAAGCAAGTGGTAACATTTCGGTCAAAATCTTTGATATTCTTACTGGACGGAGACGTAGCTCAAGGAACGCAATTCAATCCTGACCAGGTGGTAATTGTCGCTTTGAAAACTTGGCTCAGTGAAACCCCACGATCAAGCTATTTGTTTTGTAATTACAATGCGCGGCAATCAACGCACGTTTATAGAAAACTTTCAGCTTCATCAACTCAGTAACTTTTAGTGTTCTCCTCCAAAATAGTACTCCCGATCATCTAATATATCCAATTGCTGTTGCAAAACGCTATTCGAAGAACACGCTATGCGATTAAGTTATTTTAATTCTTCAAAACTGAAGATTTACTTCCTGTTGCTGACTGTTGCCCCCACCAAATAATGCTGAACATTCATTGGCTAGCAACACTTCTTTGTTGCTCAAAACCCCCAGCAACGAGTTATTTTTAGTATCAACTGTTGCTCCAACCATAATTATCGAAGAAAAGCTGATTTTTACGAGTTTTTTGGGGCCAAGTAAGGGAGATTTGGCTTTTTTCGACCATTACTGGAAGGCAAATTTATGCGGCAGTCAAAATGTCATTCTTAATTTATTGTTGACCTGAAAATCTAAATGTAGCTTCAGCAACAGTCGCGACAGTCTGGACCCGCCCCTGACTTCTGCCAATAGTTGGATGTGGAAGAGGTGTTGCAAGTCTTCAATTTATTAGATTGTTTCTAACAATTAATTTCGACTAATTATAATTTGATGCCTGAGGCTTGAAGGATTTAAAAACCATTAAAATACGATTAAGGAGGTTTTCTTTGATCTTTCTAGGTTTTTATCTGCCTTATAAACTTGCCAAGAACAATAGAATATTTTAAAAGCTGGCGGCGGCTTTTGAATTGTCCCGGGGGGAAATAGGGGTTAATGTACTGATTAGCTGTTTTACATAGGTATCCGGGATTATATATACAGTCCCAGGGACTATATATATAATCCCTGAAACGTCGATTAAAAAATACAAACAACGTTATCCCACGTCAAAGAAGAAAAAAAATTGAATACACCCTATATGTAATATTTAAAAACCGAGCAGGAGTGCTTTATCGGGATTTAAAACACGAGGCGATAGCCGAGTGTTTTAAATCCGATAAAACACGAACTGCGAGTTTTTTAAATGTCTTCTAAAATGAACCTCCTAATAAGCTAATTCGTGTAGAAAGTTTGGAAATTTACTTTCGTAAGCCGAAAAAATTGAACTTCTTCAAGTATAAAGGCACATGTATCTTTATCACATATATAGATCCGACACGCTAATGATTTTTTTTTTTCTCCTCATGAATTAATAATGAATTTTAGAAATACATATATTACATCCTACAAGTCTATTCCCTGGGGTTTCCTTAAGAAAACCTCTTTAATCGAGTTTTAAGTCGGATAAATACCTCGAACGTCGGCTTTAAGCCAGATAAATCCCTCGGGGCCTTCGGCCCCTCGGGATGTATCTGGCTTAAAGCCTCCGTTCGAGGTATTTATCCTATACTTACAGCTAAGTATGCAAGACGTTGTTTTGTTACATTTTGCCAGCAAAGAACATTGAGTCATGGAATGCACTGAACTGGGAAAAAATCGAGTAGAATTCTTGCTGCATGCACCGTTTTGATATTTTTGTAGTCTGTGAAAGAGTCCAGTATTGCAATTTCCTTACAATAAGGATTACTTCACATGATTGCAAACCTTGCAGTCACTTCTATCTTAGGAAAAACTGTATCTACCTCGCTCCTGCCTTCCTTTCACATGTTCTCACTCTCCAGTCGTTACTTATTCATTAAACTCCAAATGTATTTAGTTTGCATACCTTCTCCTTCCATCTCTCCTCCCAAAGTATCTGGATACAAACGCCGAAGTTTTTCTTTATAATCTTTGTTATTAATAAGCACTGGACCACAAAGAACAAGGCCGAGATGAACTTTTGGTGGATTGCCATCATTGTTCGGACCATTCCAACCATCTTGGCCACGATCGAACAAACGAAAAAGTCTTGCTTTACACTCAAATTCTGGTCCTCGTCGATGAATCTCGCCGTCGATGTCCACTTTCTGTTTGCCATATAGAGCCATCTTTGTCCCTACCAACACGTCGCCTAGCTGGACCTTGTCTTGGTTCATTCCAAAGGCCACTCCAAGACACACAATTACCTCTGGCTTCAACAGTTCAATTGCACTTAAAAGCGTGGTTTGTATCGCGGCAACGCCAATTGCTCCTATGTCTGACCTTAAAACAGCAACTCTGTTATGGTTAATCTCGTCCAAGTAAACAGGACCAAGATTTTGTTGGTTATCTGCAATTTTTGGATGAGGTAGAATCTTAAGCGTAGCACAAAATTCAATATCGTTCGCTGTCAGTAAAAGGACATCCGTTTTCCGCCTATTAAAATCAGGCCAATCAACACGAGTTGCTTTTATGTCTTTAAATTGAAGAACGTCAACATTTGGCGGTAGAGGGATGGTACTGGATGTACAGGCGTCTTCTTCGGCAATGCAGGTGCTGGTGTCTATGAACGGATAAATCTAATGTGTCTATTATAAGCGACAACATTTTTTTTAAAAACCTGACATTCAGACTGTCCAACCTACGGACCTCGCAAAATCGGGATTTTACCAGGGAGGTTCTGGGAGCATGATCCCCCTGAAAATCTTGAAATTTTGATGTTTTAAAACACGTTTTCTAGCTATCCCAGGCAACAATTTCTCTCAAAAATGTTCGGTAAATTGATCATCGTTTGCACTTGGTTTTCATAAAAAATGTTACTGTACTAAAATGATATTGTTATGAGAGACATATTCATTGAGAAGAAGTTCGAGAAATCGGATATTCCTGACTTATTTAAAGGCAACCTGTCTAATTTATGTCCTGTTCATTTCATTCGTCTGTTTACCACTAACGACATTGTTTTGATTGGGTCTTCGAAGAATATCTATACTATTAGAATTTGACGAAAATATCTTTCTAGACTTCTTGTTACTTGAAGCAAATGTCAAATTAGTGATTTTTCCTATCCCGACGGCATATTGGTCGAGATTCGGGATTTTTAAGCAATTTCTGGATAATCCCGACGAAATCGGGATGGACATTAATTATCGAAGGAGAAGTGAATTTCGTTGAATAATCACCGAGACGAAGCCTAGGGGGACTATTTTGTAATATTCACTAAGCCTTAGGCGAATAATTTTTTAGTATAACTATACAGGTGAATTTAAGTAGTGAACTAGCAGTTTTAAAATCTCCTTGGTAACATTTACAAAGGTAGCCGCCATCTTGTTTCTGAATCTTCGCTGTTATAATGATCCGTAGGTGATTATTGAGATTTATGACGTAAGTTTCTAGCCAATCACCACGGGAGATTTTCAATAATCACCTCGGTAATTTTACTAATACTCAATACAAGAGTTTGGAATTGTGTTGCCATATAAAAGCTGTTGAGAATGTGTTTATTTATAATTAAAAACTAAGCTGCAACGCTTGAATTTCCCTTACGATGTGGAGGGGAGGCAGAAGGACAGAAAGTATTAATGATAATAATAATGATAATAATAATAATGATAATAATAATAATGATAATAATAATAATGATAATAATAATAATGATAATAATAATAATAATGATGATAACAATAATAATGATAACAATAATAATAATGATTAAAGAAAATGATTAAAGAAAATGGTTAAAGAAAGAAAGTATAAAAAGGGAAATTGAGAGTCTTATTATGGCAGCGCAAGAACAGGCGCTTGCAAAGAACTTGATGAAAGCTAGAATATATCAAACTCAAGAGGAAAGTAAATGTCGAATGTGTAAAAAGGTGGATGAAAGCTTTAACTATATTGTCAGTGAATGCCCTAAATTAGCGCAAAAGGAGTATAAAAGAAAGCACGATTGGGTGGGAAAGAAGATCCATTGGGAAGTTTGTAAAAGGGAAGGATTTGCGGTCAATGGAAAGTGGTATGAGCATGTACTTGAGACAGTGCTAGAGAATGATGGATGTAAAATATTATGGTATTTTACAATTCAGACTGACCATGTAATAGAAGCAAGAAGACCTGTTATGATTATCGTTGAGAAGAGAAATAAATGTTGCCAAATAATAGATTTTGCAATACCATATGATAGCAGCATCGAGGAGAAAAAATGGAGAAAATGGAAAAGTACCAGGATTTAGCAAGAGAATTGAGGAAATTATATAAAATGAAAACAGAGGTGATTCCTATTGTAATTGGAACATTTCGAACAGTTCCAAAGAAACTAAAGAAAAGATTAGAGAGTATTGGAATAGAGACCAAGGTAGATGAGCTTCAGAAAAGTGTAATTCTGAACACGGCAAGAACTCTTAGAAAGGTTCTAGAAGTTTGAGGAGACTTGTTGTCACCGAACTTTTGGAGAACTGAAATTCCATTGGAAGTCCAATGAGCGAGAACAAAATAATAATGATAATGATAATGATAAATATAATAATAACAATAAAAATATAATAACAACAAGGATGGCGATATTAATAACGATAAAGACAGCAAGAAGGATATCGGAAATAATAGCCATATTAAGGTGATGATATAACATTGACAATGATGATAAATGACAACGATATTGAAAATGATGGTGATAATGATAATGATGTTAATAAAACTAATAATAATGACGAATTTATATTATCATCACTAAATTAAAATACAGCTCATTAATATAAAGATAGAAATTGGAAGAATTCTGTTTATCTTAAACGCGAAGATGCGAAGATAAAGCGGTCCACAAAGGATAGTTGGCTATACTCTAACAGAGAAAACGTAGTAAAATATTCATAATTTTCAGTTTGCCCATGATTTGTTCTTTTCTATATGTAAGTTAAAAGAAGCAAGAATAGCCTCCCCCCGATAACCTTTTAGTTACAATATAAAACTTCGGTGTTTTAGCTATCAAGCCGCTCTGAAAGCGGGAGCAGCCAATTGCAAACGGTTGCTTGAACTTTTCCACTAACGCTAAAAAAACTCCACGTTCTTGTAGGGGCTCTTGTACCGACTAAGGCCACATCACCGGTTCAGTAAAGATTTCCAGAATGCTCTGGAGAAGATCTGTCAACGCATTTGGTCTATACTTGTCGACTTGATAGTGAAGCAGGGAGAAAAAAAATATAAAATTTTAGACAACTAAGACACAAAGGAAAGAGAAAGGCAATTAAAATCTCAGTGCCCAAACTAACAAAAGATCAGAACATGACCAGTCAACCCACAAGACTTCATAAACGGAAAACCAAAACCAACACCAAAGAAAACCTGAGGAATTCTCAACTTAGAACTAGAGCTAGTCTTATTACATGCAAGAACTCAGCGAACGTTAACGAATGATTTTAAATTTTAACGAAATTAATGAAAACACCATCCAATTAAAACCTGGATCTTCTTCTTCCAGTTATTCTATTTATACTAAAAAGGGTTTTATTTAACGGGAAGCGATTCCTCAGTGAAAATCAACTCATGGAAACAAACATAAGCTCAAAAAACGAGAATACGACTTGGAATAAAGGCTTTACAACAGGGGCTATCCTTTAAGTCTCGTTATAAAGACCTTATTCATATTCAGCTCAGCAATAAAATGAAGGCCGCACACGTAGCCAAATTAACAACAACCGACGATGAGATTCTAGCGTTTGTCACTAGTTAACAATCTAATCATATCAAATACTAACAGTAATCTGATGAAAAATCAGCATCGAATCTAAAATAAACCATATCTAGTTCAGATCTGAATAACAATCTAAATGATCGTAAATGCCTGATAGATTACAATTCATATCCCGTTTAACCAATTCCTTCATAATGTAATGATAACGGGATATTCATGAAAAACAAACCATCCCCTCACGAACATTGGCTTGTTGATAAAATAAATATGTTACTCTCTAAATATCTTCATTACAGACTTTATCTATCTGACATATGCGGTACTAGTCGGTGGCTCATTTACAAAAGCATAAAGTGCATATGTTAAAGGGTGGCCTTAAAATTTGGACCCCGACTTCGACTCCGACTAAAATATTATGCTGGCATCTGACAGGGGATTTCTAACCAACCATTACATGAATTATGCTGAAACTATGACCAAATTCTGTAGAGTTACACAACTCACATCACGTATTTCTCACGCCTTAACCCACGTAAGATATCGGTTGTTTCTTAAATTGCTTACCTTGGGGCAGGAGATCGGCCGAAGTAGCTGCTTCGCTGGTTAGACTCATACTAGGCTTTGCTGTATCACTTTCCTTGTCAACCCCAGGATCTGAAAACATATCGGACAACAACGCTTAGTTCCTAACTATTGTATTGTACAAAATTGCATTGCATTGCATTGTAGAGTATTGTACAGATTGTACCGTTTCCTTTCGTACCGCACCGTGCACTTCCCTATCGTGGCGTACTGTATCGTAGCGAATTGTATTTCGTTGTATTCTCCTGTAGTGTTACATTGTATAATACAATGAACGGTTTTTAAGTTAAATTGCATAAAACAATAGTAACAAAACAAATGAATTTGTTTAAATAATAAAAATTAGAACTGCAATGTTTTTCGTTCGACTATAAAAGCAACCCGTTCAGTGATTCCCAAGAAAAATATGCTTAGGTGAAAGCAGCTTAAAGCTCTAGATATTTGTTACTTAGCATTGCGTATTTCTCACGTCTGAACCCATTTAAGATATCAATTGTTTATCGTAACAAAAAGATCAGAGCCCAGCTCAGAATTCTTAGGTGTATCGCTATAGTGAAGTAGGCATGTCAAAAAGTTTTAAAACATATTTACTGACGTTTCGTTGCCTCGTGCAACATCTTCAGAGTGTAGGTTTACAGGGATGAGAAAAAAAACTATATATATGAATCTATAATTACATATTAGAATAATTAGACGGCTAACCAATAGAAAACTGGGAGACGTGACAGGAAGTGACATGCATACGGAAGAGGAAAGCATTAGAATAGAGAAAGAGGTGTGGAAGAGATATTTTCGTTGAGAGACGGTTTGTATTTGGAAATAAGTAAACTCTCACGAATGAGGAGTTCAAAGTTAGAGGAAGACCTGCACGAAGAAATAATGGAAAAGTCGTTGGGAGAAATGGCGTGATTAGTCTGGCGAGTATGAGCCTGGATACTGGAAGTAGGAAATGAAGTGGTTGCTCGTTTCTTACCCGTCAAAGGCGAAACCCCCATGTGTTCTGAGATACGCGTGTGTAAGTGGCGCCTTGTTTGGCCAAAATACAATACAAACAAGGCGCCACTTACACACGCGTATCTCAGAACACATGGGGGTTTCGCCTTTGACGGGTAAGAAACGAGCAACCACTTCATTTCCTACTTCCAGTATCCAGGCTCATACTCGCCAGACTAATCACGCCATTTCTCCCAACGACTTTTCCATTATTTCTTCGTGCAGGTCTTCCTCTAACTTTGAACTCCTCATTCGTGAGAGTTTACTTATTTCCAAATACAAACCGTCTCTCAACGAAAATATCTCTTCCACACCTCTTTCTCTATTCTAATGCTTTCCTCTTCCGTATGCATGTCACTTCCTGTCACGTCTCCCAGTTTTCTATTGGTTAGCCGTCTAATTATTCTAATATGTAATTATAGATTCATATATATAGTTTTTTTTCTCATCCCTGTAAACCTACACTCTGAAGATGTTGCACGAGGCAACGAAACGTCAGTAAATATGTTTTAAAACTTTTTGACTTGCCTACTTCACTATGGCGATACACCTAAGAATTCTGAGCTGGGCTCTGATCTTTTTGTTACGATTACGCTTTCCGTCCGGAAAATCAATAGCCAAGATATCAATTGTTTCTTAAATTGCTTACCTTGTGGCAGAAGATAGGCTGAATTAGCTGCTTCGCTGGTTAGACTCGTACTAGGCATTGCTGTATCACTTTCCTTTTGAACGCCAGGATCTGAAAACATATTGGACATCAACGCATAATTCCTAAGTATTGTATTGTACAAAATTGCATTGCATTGCATTGCATTGTAGAGTATCGTACGGATTGTACCGTTTCCTTTCGTACCGCACCGTGCACCTCCCTATCGTGACGTACTGTATCGTCAATAAGTGATACTCTTGATTGAAATCGGTAAAACTGTGTCTTTAAGAGTAATGAAATATGTTTTATAATATGAAGATGTGCTGGGAGTAGGGCAGTAATGTACTTCACAATCTGATATTTCCCTATTCGGTGTTGGAGGGACAAGGGTAAAGAAAAACAAAACAAATGATCACACAGCTGTTCTGGCTCCACGGTCCTTTAAAATACGATTGACGTTAGGCAAACATTTAGAGTTAATTTTTTGTTTATTTCCCGAGTGTTTTGGCAATCTCAGGGTAGACTGCAAGAGAAAATTCTCTTCTGAAGTCAAAAACTAGTTGGTAGAAGATGGTGGGTCATGCAGATCTGGGCTGCCATTTGTTCAATCTCAGCTTTCATTGAAGCCAGAAAAAACGCTTGAAGTGGTTGCCTTATTATGAGCAATCCTAAAATTATTAAATGGCTAATGGTTTTAAGGGCCACTGAGCTGATCTTCTATTGTATTTCAATGGCTCTTAACAATTGAACTCTGACATAAGCAAAGCGTAAAATGAGATATAGGAATTTTAATTTGGAGTGCCCATGTTACAAACAAGAGATCGACGGAGGAAGATCTTTTGGAAGTCTCCACTTGTAAAGTATGAGACAGCAGAACAATAATTATACACCGGAGGGATTTTTTGTCTCTATACATATGAATTTAGCCTTTTAAAATAAAAGCTGAAGGAGGACTACGAGTTGGGAGTACTAGTCTCAAGGCCCCCGTGGCTGCTCTATGGTATGAAACAAGTCCCTTTGTTTGCATATTGTATATAAGGACATATGGACGAAATGTCTTCTACAACACTTAGTCTTCCTAGGGGCTTCACTTTTATTTTCCCCCAATAAAAATACTTGTCGACTTGATGAAGCAGTAGAAAAAAAATACGAAGCCGCAGACAAGCAAGCCACAGGGGAAAGCGAAGGACAACTAAGATGTCTGTGCTCAGACCAAAAAGAGGTCACAACACGACCAGTTGACCTAAAAGATTCATGAACGGAAATCCAAAACTATAAATGACAGCAGTGTCACCATGAGTACATGGTCGTCGGCAAGGATCATGGCAAAGCTCATATTCTATACCTAGAAATTTTTTTCTTCCTTGCAAGCTATTCCAGCCGGTCGATTAACGTTTTTCGTTGAATACACTTCAAACTTCCCGGTGTTTTAAGAGCTGCCTTTCCCCAAAACGGTGAAAATGTTCTACCTCATTTCTTTACTGGAGCCAATGCGTCGTCAAGTATGCTCTAGGGATCATTCATTTCTTTTGTTGCGCAAGAAAAATCATATTTCAAGATCACGTCGTGTCTTTCGTAACCTCAACTCTATTGGCCTGGATGCAATTATCGGAAGTGGTAATTTTTTCAAATGAACTTTAGGATTAGGATTAGGTTTAGGATTGCCGCCCGGGGTGGGAGTGGAAAACACCGCTCCCCCCATAACAAGGCCTTATTCTTGAGGATTTCTCAAAATTCCCTTAAAGGCCTTAATCCCGAATGAAACTCTTTTTGGCGCATAGGCCATAACCTAAAGGTTGGGTGAAGAAGCCTCTGGATAACCACTTTGCCCCGGGCCTCCTGTTGCCTCTCTGCGTGCCTGGTGAAAAACACAGACTGCTTATCTTGCATCAGCACTTTAATTTATTTGTTTTATATTACTGAGAAAAGTAACCCCATAAACAATCAAAGGTCGGAATTGAAAAATATAAAATATAAAAAATCTTTGATCTATCAGAATAACAGTTAACACTAATTACCTGCTGTTTCTGCTATACGCTGCTTAAGATAATCAACCACTGGCCTATGTCCAGACAATGATGCAATATGAAGAGGAGTATGACCATAGTTATTTGTTGATGTGAAGTCACTGCCTTTCCTGGTGAGCAATTTTACGGTATCTAGATGACCATGGCAGCAGGCACAGTGAATAGGCAACCAACCTTCGTTGTCTCTGGAGTTAACTTCTGCACCACGCTGGATTAGATAATCAACAATGGAGAAATATCCTCCCCAGCAAGCACAATGTAAACCAGCTCCCTTCCACTGTCCTCCCCGCTCTTCAATGTCAGCGCCATTCTCCACGGCAGCTTTAACGCCATCCAAATCTCCTTTCTCTGCTGCCGTCCAAACAGACATTTCTCTACTCAAAACATGCGCATTCCCCATCTCTGCTCCCCCCTTACCCCCCTCAACGAGATAAGGCTCCACGGGAGCAGACCCTCTCTGCAGAGTCGCACCCTGCGCCGGTCCACCCGCACGGGAACTCCAATATTATGAGAAATTCTACAAAACTTTTTCTATGTACAAGACTCTATGCTCCTTCAGTGTGGGAGCTCCATTTTTAATTGCACGTCACCTATAAAGAAATAAATATCATAATTTTATCTTATTCATGAACAAAAGGTCATAAGTGTTCTTTTTGTAGTTATTACTTTATTTTATTTTTATGTTTTAACTTTTTTCTTTCCACTGAGCATGTGCGAGAACGCACAACGTTTCTTAAGTAACCATTCCGCCAAGTAACCATTTTATATGAGTTGCTACTAAATTGTATACTTCAAACAACTCGCTATTTTACTATCGACAAATGTCTCTACTTATGCGATTCAATGTACGGGAGAGTCGAGCAGAGAATGTCAAGCAGTTTCAGCCATTGAAATCTCTCAGGAGGAATGAGGGAACGTGAATTTCAGATTAATGTTCACAAGGTTAGCTAAATTTATTTTTATATCTTAGACAACGAATGAACAATTACAGTCAACATCATGGAGCCGTATACGAAGTTAACAGTTAATTCTAGTCGCTACGATCAACCCATTATCCTTCATTTATATGTGAATTACCAACATGTGCATGTAGAGAACACTCTGTCTGTGTGCAGGCATGAATGGTCTCTGCCTTACTTGGGTCTGCTAACCTGCAGTGCCCATTTTTTGAACAAAATTATTTTCCTGACATTTGATACATTTATAAGATATACATTTATAAGTATACATTTGTACATGACCTTAATTGGACATTGGTGGTCATAATGTTTAACAATTAAATGAAATAAAGAAGAGCTTTTAAAAGAATGAAATTGGCAAAATAAAAATTTTTTGGATCTGCTGTTTGGTAAATAAATGGAGTACCAAGATGTTGACTGTCATTCTTATCTAATGTGCTATAGATTCAATTTAAGATATCAAAATAAAGTTATGATATCAGCTACTGAAATCTGGAAGTGTCAGGCTTTCCTGAGAATGCCAAATCTCGTCATTGAAAAGTGTAAAGTTAGCATGCAATTGGAAATGAATACAGAAGTCTGGTGCCTAAAATGACTGCTTTGATTTTGTGCAATATTCTATAGACCTACTTGAAATGGGGGATATTATGATACATATAAAAAAAGTGCAGGAGCAATATGAAAGGACTTTTTACATTTTGTAGTACAGTACTACAGTTTAGCAGACCCATGTTGCTGTTGCCTAAGCTCCATCTCTGAACCCTTTCCCTGATCCTAACCCTAATTAAATGAGGATAATAACGATACTCTTTGTCTCTTTAATTCCATATAATCAAATATTTTCACATACTTTGGGGTGTGCAACTTTCCAGCTGCCAAAAGCTTCCTCATTTGTGTTCTGAGCCTGGAGGATAGACTGGCCACTTGGTGGTTTTGTTAAACTGCAATCCAGCCGTAGATTTTTATTTATGCATAGATTATTAAATCTGTAAGAACAAGTAAAAAGTTTCAAGTTAAAAGAGTTTACTTTTTAGTTTTGCAGCATAGCAAGTAATAATGTCAACACATAACTTACAAGTTTTGAACTTGTCAAAATCAGTATGATGTCACCATTTATTGTTCATCATTTCTCAAGAACAATGTGAAGGAAATTTTCCCTTTTTCTTGTGCTTGCTCTGGTGCCTACATGTACTTGTGCTTCCTTCATTGTTTTTCACTAGCAAACTGGGTTTTGAAGCAAACACAAGAGACCTAAGTTATCAAAGACTTGCCCCCATGTTTTGACAAATATTCCCCAGATTTAAAAAATTAAACAACCAGAAGAGTAAAGCAGATGTTCAAAAATTTACAAAATCATTATTCATGAGATAAGTAAAAAGAGCATGCAAGCAAAAAAGTTTGGAATTCTGATGGCGACAGATGCAAAATCAAGTATGTGTGGCCTGTTTCCATTCATGACTTGAATTGAATCATATGCTGCTCTCCAAGAAGAAAAATTAATGACAAAGTTGCCAGTATTAGAGAGAGCATTAGAGAAACAACCATGATTCTATGAATGTCACTGGTGAATGATAACAACTGCACCATTTCAAGAAGTGTAACTCCTGCAGACATTGCTAATTTGGGCAATAATAAATAATAATAATAACCATTGATTAAAATAATGGAAAGGACAATGAAGATAACACACAATCATTACAAACCAGGAAAAAATGTAATGCCGGTAATATTATTGGCTCAAAGCAATGCTGTGTTAATTTCTTCCTACCTCTTTACATACTGTACATGTAACCATTACATGTGTATGTGCATAAATTATGCATAATTATGCACCTGTACTCTACAATCAGTGCTTACATACCATTGATGTATGTGTCACTATGAATGCGAATGTGCATGACTGTGTACTAGTTTATACTTTTATATCTACTGTATGTGTAAATGTATGTCTGTGTCATTGGGATAATGGATGGATACATAAAAAGATTTGGTGAATTTTTTAACCTTTTATTAATAAGACTTAGTGTGAGAAATTAGGGGGCCTCAAGGGTTTTGAAGATTTAAAACCAGTCAAAAGCCCATACAGATTTGTGTTGAAACCAAGCCCTAATCTTTCCACTGACCTTAGCTGTAACCAAAAAATACACCTTTTCACTAGATGTTGATAAAAACGGTTTAAATAAAAATAAACAGACAACATTTACCTTTGAGTAGTCTACTGTTAACCAATACTCCCAAAGCTACTGTAGGGGGTGCACTGGGCAGTGAATTTTGCACTCTTGCTGGATACTTGATAGGCCTGATGGTAAACAGTTCAAAAAGGGGTAGTTAGGAATTGGATATATTAACTTTTTGGTCCACATTTGACTTTTCAGTTTTTACTCTGGCCACTGCTTTAATGCAGGCAATTTTTGTCAACAAGAGGATACTGATGTTTTGGACAAGAAGGCGTTAAGAATACCTCCGATCTTTTTCCAACTTTTAGAATTCCTTTGGCTAATGCCAGATGATTTTAATCATCAAGGGGAGATGTCTCATAATGGGAGAATAAGGATACTAGGTTTTGATGTGTTAACCTATTAACATCTGGCTCTGGTAAAGCAATATAAAGTGTCTTACTTAGACTAATTCTGAATGAATATGGTCATACCTTAAAAGCAACAGGATTAACATAGGATTCAACCCTTTAACTCTCAGTTGTTTCCACCTACAAGTTGAGAGAATAGTCTAGCATTGGCAAGAATTAAATTCTCAAGAGCTACCTAAGAAAGGAAAGAGTTAATTCAGGGAAGGTGAATTTCATATGGTGTGTTTAGATTAAACCTACTTCAACATGCTGTACATACAAGCATACAAAATTCACTATTCATATTACAATGAAAAAGAAAATGCTGTATACTGTCACTGTGTTGAAGAATGTTATTTTGATCCCAGTACATATCTAAATGGACTGTACTATTCCTGCGATCCAAGGGAACACTACAATTGTTATTCCCTCTTCAAATGACTATTTTGTTATGGTTGTTAAAATTGCCACTTTGCCTGTGGAATCTGTACTGCAATATATAATTAAACCGTTTTTCTCGGTACATATCTATGTTTTTACTTGCTTGACATTTTATCTGTCACATGTATGTGCCAACTTCTTAAGTTTCAACCTCTTCCTCTTCCCTGACAATGAACCAATGCTCTCCTTGCTTGCCTTGAATTAGCAGGATTTAAATGGGAAGGTTACCAAAGGCAACAATGGATTGCCATAATGGAGACAGTTTTAATGCATTGCTGACAACTGGTAAGCACCCTCCTGCTCACAAAATCAGGTTGCATTGCTATTGCAAGAATAAAATAAAAAATATTGCCTTAGGTATGGGAGGGTTAATTCTGTGAATAGGTTTCTGTACCACACACCATTATTGAACATGAAACGTTATCACTGACTAGATTCTCCAAACAATTAGCTACAAAAAAACCCCCCAAAAACTGGGATTGTTGAGTGATGGATCATGTTAAACTATGTGCACTACATTATAGTTTATAATTGATGGAGAACAGGTGTACTGGCAAGTCTTGTGTATTGACATATCAGTTACTCATTGCATGCACTTAATCACAAACAACTGATTGACTTATTGAGACTTCCCAAACTTCATACAGTCCATCTTCCACCAATTATAAACCAGCCCACACTGTAACCTAACCCCAATCATCTGATTTTTTGTACACCTATTGGTTGAGAATCTTTCCATGCATTGATCAGATGTTACTTGTTTGATGTCTGTTTGGGCACAACTTTTTTCTGAATGTTAAAGTATGAAAATCATGTGTACTAATAATACTTAACCATATTAACATTAATCTCAGCTTTATATGTGACTCTTCAATATTACTGTACTGGTGCAGATCGAGGATTTTGCAGAAGGGGGTGTTTGGTATGCCAGATCTGGCTTCAGGTTTTTGAGGAGGGCATGGTTAGCCAGATCACTGGTTCTAGGTTTTTAAGTGGGGAGGTTCCTTCATCACTTAAATGGGTATGCAATTAGAGAAAAAATATGCAAACAAAGTTTATTATATAAACATAGGGACAATGGCAAGAAACTTTCACATTGTTTGGTGGCTCATACGTGGTGTTTAAGCCACCTAACCCCTCTCCCTGGATCTGCTGCTGCTGTAGTTTTATGTATCTGGACATTATTTCTTTACTAGAGCTCAGGCAAATGCTATCCATGGTCCTTGACAGGAAAGTCTGATCGAAAAAACTTGAGAAACTCTTGGTTAAAAGTTTGCTCATCTTGGACAACTGAATGTTTACTTCTTTAATTTTAGGCCAAGAAGTAATATATACTGCATACTCATTTATATCTTTCATGATAGAACTGCCATCACACTTGGCTGCACGACCTGTCTGCCACTGGAATAACTTTTCATATTTTCAACAGTAACTATTGGTAAACAATTTTGCTCATCAAGGAGTGACTTCTAGTTGGGAGGGGGATAAGAACGGTGTCCTTAAAGTTAAAATATTGGGTTGATTGCAGTCAGTTTTTTGTATTGCAGTCAAATAGAAACACTTCATCTTTTTCCTGCTTTTCTTGGGGTATCGCAGATGTTGCAGATGGAAGTCTTTGAAACTTTCAAAGCAGGTTTGGTCCTGCAACATTGAAACTAGCCTTAACATCTGTACATTGCTTTAATTTATGAAGTTTACTCAATAAATCATGCATTATTATCCATAAAGTCTGTTTACTTTGTCATACTGTGGTATTTATATCACTAATATCTTAGAATTAAACTTTAAGCATGTCACATTCCATTTATGTAACACCACGCCGTAAGCCCCGCGATACAATCATGAAATCAAATATAAACCTAACTAACCGGTTAACTCCAGGTTTATGGATAAAAAATTTCTATTGCTGAGATGCTTTTCGCCTTCTTAATTTAACGGAGATCAAATCTTACAGAAAGCCAGATGCAAAATCATCGTCTTAACTAACGAGTCGTAAAAATTGAACTTCATCGATAGTACATCCCACACAAAACCTCAACACATTCCTGTGTTAGAAATTGTGTGTCTTTCTTAATACAGTCAACTCTCGCCTTGCGGACACCCCGCTATTTTGGACACCCCGCTATTACGGACACCTCGTTATTACGGACAGGTAGTAAATCCCCGGCCGAAACTACTATGAATTGTATTGGAATAACTCTCGCTATTACGGAATTGCGGACACTTCATGCGGTCCCAAACTAACATTTGTATTGTTTTACTCTCGTTACAACGGACACCTGCTGTTTGTCTGCGGAAATACTTTGAATATTCTGTTCGTCATCACTTCTGTCGACAAAAATGACAGACAAAATATTAACGTGTCTTTCAATACAACCAAGGTGTATGTTCCGATCTTCAACGTTCTTCCGCTGTGTTTACATTACTTTCGAAGCTTTTTAGTTTGTTTTGCCATTTCAATGCCTCTTGACAGACTTGCGCTCTTGTGTAGACTGTGCAGTGGTTATTCCCTCGTGTTTGTCTCGCAAGGACTGCCTGGCTATATCACTGCCAATAATGAGTTTGTCAAGTCTTGTCAAATATCTATATTCACCATAAAACTTGTAAAGAACGGGAATCTCTAAACCCAGGCCAGCTCCTCTGTTTACCCTCTTTCCACAAATGACAGCTTCTCCTCTGTGATTTACTCTTTTCAAAAATGAAGGAACAATTTTGGACAGTCCTAAAGGGATATGCCCCACAACTCGTCCGTTATTTTCTGTTATGGCCACAGCATGTGGATCTTTGGCATTTTCCAGTCACGTTGAAGCACGAGAGTCATGTAAATTTCAGGCTGAAATTCATCTTTGTTCTAAGTATGGTGGCCTCTCAACCAAGAATAATAAGACTTGTGTTCTACACACTTTTCTTGACTTGTCATTAATTTGTTAGTATTTGTCAGTATTTGTCTAAAACAGGATTACTAACTTCGCAAAAGTCGACTGAGTTTTGTTACGCTATTGTAGCTTTACAGTGAAGGAAAAGGCAATTGACACTGATTCATGTTACAGTTTGAATTTTGGTTTGAGGCTCAGAAATCATTTTCTGAGTATAGAGCTTGACGATCTTTCATCTCTCTAAAATAAATTTTTGATTTGTATTTTAATTTGTATTGTGTATTTATACATCACAGTAAATGTTAACTAGAAATTGAAAGAAACTGGACATTTTAAAATAGAAAAGCAGCAATACATAGTAGAGACATTTTACAACCTGACTTTGGGTCATTTTTCTCGCACCCCGCTGTTGCGGACTCTCGTTATTATGGACACCAAATGACAGTCCCCAGGGTGTCTGCAATAACGAGAGTTGACTGTAATGATGTTTTGTTAAGTAATTAAAGGTGGGGTTAATCAAATTTAAGGAAAAAATGTGTGACGTAAAAGACGGACACATCAGATAGGATATAGTCCTGATCTCTCGGAACAGTGAGTACACGTGTGTGATTCGACTTTGATTTATGCGTCAATTTTGATAAGTAATAAATGTTCACAAAAAGGTTTAGCATGTGAGTGTGGAATGGCAAGCTAATTTCCCACACCTATACTCCACTTCCTACGTGAAGGTGAAAAATGGGTTCTTCGACTAATTTGGTGCAGAATTCGATGGTTATATTAGCCAAACTCTCGTTTCTCGAGAGGTCATTCGACTTCTTACTAACAGTTGCATTCTTTTAGCTGCGTCTAGCTCTGTAATACATGTAGTAGCAACAAACTGGAAGTCTCGGTTTAACTTTAATGGAGCTTGAAATTTTTTCTTCTATCTTTGAATAAATTTCAATTTTTCCCGGTTAAGAAGGTTATCGACTCCAAAATGAAATTCCACGGATAAAGCTCTTTTGTTTGATAGTAAGGACGATTTCGAGCTTTAACTTGGTCCATCACTTCAGTTGCTTATAACCCTCGTTCAACCAACTATCGCAATGGAAAGCCATTGCGTTCAGTGACCCTTCTTAAACATACACTCACAAATCCACGACATTTGGGCAATGTTTTACGTTAGCTTTAACTTGAAGGCAAACACGATTGAATGCCTTACCTAAGTAATGATAAAACTCAACGAATGAACAAATATTTCCTTGTGACCGTGTCTGCTTCCTCCTTTGTCTTCGATCATACGTGAAATAGTGCTTGACCTTGAAATTTGAGTTGTTTGCATATTTATGATCACGACTGACGACATCTTCATCCATATGCTGTGGCAATAACAGAAAATAACATATTGTGGAACATATTCCTTTAGTACTGTCCAAAATTGTTTCTTCTTTTTTGAAAAGAGTGAACCACAGAGAAGCTGTCATTTGTGGAAAGAGGGTAAACAGAAGAGCTGGCATGGGTTTAGAGATTCCCGTTCTTTACAAGTTGTATAGTGAACATAGATATTTGACAAGACTTGACAAACTCATTACTGGCAGTCAGTCATATGGCCAAGCAGTCCTTGAGAGACAAACAAGAAGGAATAGCCACTGCACAGTCTACACATAAGTGCAAGTCTGTCAAGAGCATTGAAATGGCAAAACAAACTAAAAAGCCTCAAAAGTAATGTAAATAGAGCGGAAGAACTTTGAAGATCGGAACATACACTTTGGTTGTATTGAAAGACATGTTTATATTTTTTCTGTTTGTCATTTTTGTGGACAGAAGTAATGACGAACAGAATATTCAAAGTACTTCCGCTGACAAACAGCAGGTGTCCGTTGTAACTTGAGTAAAACAATACAAATGTTAGTTTGGGACCGCACGAAGCGTCCGCAATTTCGTAATAGCGAGAGTTATTTCAATACATTTCATGGTAGTTTCGGCCGGAGATTTACCATCTGTCGGTAATAATGGAGTGTCCGCAATTGCAGGGTGGCTTGATAATGTGGTCTTACACTTTAAAAATAGGTTTTTCTGTGTTAAAGAATTTAGGGGAATTCATTTCAGAGCATTGAAGGAAAAAAAATTTGAACTATCAAAATCATCTTTTAAATTGATTAGTTGCCATGGTAACCAAAATAATAGAGCACGAACAATAAAAGTGTACCCACTTTAAACCTGATAGAGTTCAACCAAACGATCAGTGAAGTTTTATAGGTTTTAGTGCATTAGAAGGGAGATACTCTAGGTGCTAAACCTAAAAGACGCCTAAATTTTAGACGTTTTTGAAACTATTTTTCAGATTCTTAGAGAACACTCAAAATGTCAGAAATAGGTACTATAATATGCACAATATTAAGAAGTGTTTCAACAATAAATTAAATTTTATAGGTTCAGTTCCTAAACTGTTATTTTTGCTATCTGTGCTAAAAATATGGATACAATCTGTAAAAAGGTAAACTTAATTTACGTTTGAAAAAGATGCTTTTAAACAGCTCCAACAACTCGAGAAAAGCAAATTCAAAATTTAAGATTAAATATGCCGAATACACTTTGTAGTCTTCCAGCGCCTTCAGAAATAACCTACAGAAAATTTTTATGTGCTCAATATTTTCATAAGGTTCTAGACTCAAGGTCAACGAAAAAATTCTAGAGATCATTCAAGGTCACCGTGGAGAAGAACTTTAATTTTTTCGGGAAAATTCGACATTTAGGGCGTAAGATCCACTTAACAAAGATTCTGTCATCATGCTTACGTATACCTATGTGATCTAAAATGTAGTCATTCACAAGGTCGACACAAAACATAAGACAATGTAAGTATTCCTGAGAAACAAATAAAACAAACATAAGCACAAGCACAAGGCATGAATGCCATAACCAACGCAACCATGAAAGCAATACAAAAGCGAAACAAAGGTTCTTTAGTCTTGTGTTTGTACTTTCGTTTGCATCACTTTTGAGTGAACAAGGCATACGATTGTTCAGCCAGACCTATATGATTAACTATTTTGAGCACAAACCCAGCTTGTTATTGGCTCACCAAAGTAGCAATACCTCCTGGAGACTCTTGTCATCATCTCGTACATAACACAATCGTATATGATAATAAAGTATATACCATGGATAATTAAACTGATTAAAGGACTGCCAAATGTTTGAAATCTGCCCCGCAAATCAAGAATGCTTCAAAATCTCATCAAATATCATTTTACTTGCTAAACCTTAGTATTCCACTAACAAGTAATTAACTGAAAAAGAAAAACCAATACTTCCTTCAGTCACTTCTCTTGTCTATTCAGAACTTATTCGTAAAGATTACATGCACTTAATTGCGTCGAGGAAAACAAGCCACTTAACAACAGGGATCAGAATTTGTAAAATAAAATAAGTGTATGTCTAACTTGAAATTTCTAAACGCACTAACCAGATAGGTACCTCGCTTTTCTGTCTCATTTGAAGCGGTAAGATTATCCAACAAAATCGGTTTTTCTTAGTGTTTTACTCCAGCATTTATATCACTAATTTCACGGATTTGTAAACATCAATCATGGTACTACAATTCAAACATAATACTGGTATGTCTCGACCTAACACTGGGATGTAAATCCCACTGGAAACACTCTTGTGCCGGATTTAATGTAAGAACTTTGTTGAACGCGACCAGTGATGTTGCTTGTAAATTTATAGATTTATAGCACTGTTCTGGATTGCGTTTAGTAACCTTAAATATTCAATCAGCCATATACAAAGCGTGTTCAAATTTCCTCGAGACGGAGATTTCGAGTTATAACCTCTTGGTAATCCTTAACTAGATGACAACTACGATTTAAGTATCTTACCTCCGTGCCAATAAAATCTAATGAAATGAAATGATACTTCCGTCGAACGTAATCAAAACTTGCAAGTTCTCACGTCCCAATAGATTTCTCACGCTAGTTTCCTTTCAATATTTTACAATTACGTTGGCTTATTAACTCCAGGTTGACCAATGGCATGACACATTCCATTTTCCTGATTGATACCTTGATAGGTTGGGTAACAATTAACTTTCTATTGGCTATTGTCGAGGGTGATGCACCCCTCCCCCATTTCCTGAACCGATAAATTGCAGTAGATTAAGGGGGAAGTGAGAGACAAGCTACTTACTTTTGCATGTATCCTGACCAACTTATGATTAGCGGAAACAGTCAGGTTTGCTTGGACTTTTTACTAAAATTTAGTTCAGCAAAACAAAATGGGAAATTGACAACAAATGTCGTTATGATATAACAGCCAAGGGAAATTTCAATGTATCCTTTGGAATATATAATTACAAACAGATTTCGTTTTGTTGTCTAAGCGAAGTCACAACGTGGCAAAAAGAAAAATGATTTACTAGAAAAGTCGACCTGGTCGCTGACGTTTTTACCATGTTGTGACGTCTTTTGTACTCCTCTATGAAAACCTGGTTTGAATATATAGACCATTTCCATTTACTCCCATGTTGGAGGAAAAATACTTACAAGCAAAAGAATTACGTGAATTATTTAATCTGTTGAACGTCGAAACTTTCAAGTTGTCCTGCAGATGGGTCGTTTTGCTTATGAATGAAAGTGGTCAAGAGAGTTGTAACGGACCAATGCCAGTCGATTTGTTCGTTGCATGGCAGGCTGTCAGGTCAGGTTAGTGCTTTTGATGCAAGATTGGGTATCGCTGATTCCGGGCGTGATTTTCGATCGCATAGGTGATTTTCAACTTTTTACGTCACCAAAGTAAGAGGAAAAATCGCCCATGTTGCCGCTCAAGCACAGGGTACGTGACAGCTCAAAAATTATATACAAGAATAAATTGCAGCAAATCCACGAGTTAGATCTTTAGCGACAATCTGGCTATGGTCATTGATACAACCTCCCGACAAATTACATCTTTTCGTGCATTGGCGATACGACATTTGAGCAAATTAGAAATGAATACAAACCGCTTCCAAATTTTTCTTTTTCTTTTTTTATTTCTCGAGGTCTGTTAGCCAGCTTTTCGGTGCCAAAATTTGTCTCTTCGTGTAGCCACCACTGTCAATTTAAGTTAAAAAGTAAACATCGGATTCTTGTTTTTCATGTTGAAGCTTTTCTTTTACAATAAACTGAAAAATTTAGGAAAAGTGTACATTACCGTCGATTATGGTTTTCGGAGGAGTATCACTCAAATTGTCAGTCTCTACATGCATGCAAATATCCCGTAGCAAGTGCAGTAAATCATGGGGGAAATAAAGGGGATGTATCCCCCCAACCTTTTGACAAGGGTGTATAATTCTCGTTGTCATCCATCCTACTTTTGAACTTGAAAATTTCGAAGGAACTTGAGACTATCTAATGCAATATTTTTATATATTCGTTCAAATATTATATTTTCCCTGTCTTGTTTTCTGTCGGTTACTTCGTCTGTAATAACGTATCAGCCAGCTACAAGCCACGTCTGTGTGATTGTCTTCCCCGCGTCATCGCAGTTGACTCTTTGAGAAACGGTCTTGTTTTTAAGAAATATGCCTCCCAGCCTTTTTTACAAGAATTTACGCCCCTGCATACAGCGTGAAGAGCATTTTGAAAGCGGAGATGAGGTATGGGTGGAGAAGAAAAAGTTCTGACTGGTCACACTGAACATGCAGCGAAGATACATTTTAAAATTTGTACTGGAACGTATTTAAGGACTGCTATATAAGTCATCTATCAGTAATATTCGCTAGGGAAACAACATTGCTTATGATAGCCTAGTGGCAGAATGACGGAAAAAATACAATTAGTCCAAGTTTTTACCGTGGACTGAAACAATATTAAGAAACATTAAATGTTATGCATATTATACGTTCACATCTTACTCTCATCGTGTGATGTATTACATTGTCTAAAGACGACACCATTGCCTGATGATGCAGGAAAGTCTGGTTATCATTTTGATTTTATGCTTTGAAGGCAAGCATTTCCGAAGTAAACATCGTTGATGAATTTGTGTATAACTCACAAGAAAAAAAGAGAAATGTCGATGCACTCGAACTTTTTAAGAGAGCTTTCGAAGGTGGAGAATTTTGTTTATCAAGAAAAAATAGGGAAAATTCACGAAAGTCAAATCCTTACAATTATGTAGCTTTGTTTAGTATATATTGATATGAAAGGGCATGAATACTTAAATATTCTAACTAAACGTATTTGTGTATAAACTGAAACAGTGCAGAATTTTTCCCAAGAACGCAAAAGACACCAAAAATTGGAGACTCTGATATTTGGTTTATACAAATGACCTGCTGTGTGACGTTTATGAAGGCGACAGAAAGTGAGCCAGAGGGGAGGATAAAGTGATGAATGACAGAGCAAAATTTTTTTATTTCATTTTTGGAATGATGTTTGAGTAAATTTTATATTGCTTCTTAATACTTTGAATAGTTTGATTCAGGAATTTGATATTTTGCCATGCTCTTTCTTATTGTGTCAAAAGTTAAGTGAATACACAAAGGTCTTTGTATTTTTATCGAGCAATTATTTTTTCACCCGGTTTCCTGTCACGAAATTTCTCATAATACAATATCGTAGACGCATTGATGGTCTTCTACCCCAAAAATTCGAAGTTGTGAGAACTGTTTGTGGGGCATTATTGGATGTTTTGGAATGTCCTTTTAGTCGTGTGACAGTGTGACTGTTTTACGTTACAACATGTGTTGGAGTACGTTCTGATTACGACGGTGAAAACACATTTATGAGAAAACCTAAACAGAAAATAGTTTCTGGTAATTGACACATTACAATTATTACTGTATTGATGACGATTCTCATGTCATCAAAGAATTTCTTCCCGGCTCATGTCCGAGGGTGGCTAAAAACTGCAGGGATGAGAGGGTTTGATGACGCACTTAGGATATCCTGATGTTGATCTGAAGTCTGGTCGCACGAGTTAAGTAGGCGCAGCCACAAGTTCAAAAAAACCTGATAGGACAGAATAGGTATTCCCGAGAGACATCGACATTATCACCAACACACGGTATAAACATAACCACTTTTATGCAAGTATAATAACAATACAAAATAGAAAACAGAAGTTCTTTTATCTCTCGCTTGTGCTTTCTTTTCATTTACACCAGAACACTCGTAAATTTTAATTGTGCGTTGCGTTTATGCTTTCATCAAGCTGGTCAGCTAGGATTAACGGTTTAGGCAGAGTTCAACTGAAGATAGGTTCACGTTCGTGTGATCATCACTAGCACTAACTACCGGGCATGGGTTATTGGAAATTTCAGTTTATGAAAGTACTTAAGATATCTCTCTTTCTGTTCCTGTTGTGAACTGTTTTGTTTTCACTGACACGATTAAACCCTTATGAACTTTTAAGTAAGTTTGTAAAGTTCATATTTGTACCGAATAACCCTATCAGCTGACAAAGCTGTCCATACTAGTGGTCAAGTCAGGGCCACCTCTAACGGGTCAAGTGTTACTACAGGAGGCTATGAAACCGGAGTACCAGGAGAAAACCCGTGCTGCTTGGCGGATTCAAACTGGACAACACTCTACTTTCACCTGACTAACGTAATTTTAATCAGGAAACTGCACGAAGCCGGAATTGAAATGTGGTCATAGAGCTGAGAGAAATTTGCATTACAATTGTGCCAACTAGTGCATCTCCAACATGATGAATAAGTGTTGAATTAACATGAAAAGTTACTGTTAGAAGTACAAGTATTAATATTGAATTTCTTGTCGTTGGAACGTCTAAAGAAAGCAAGTGGTATTTACTGGGAAGTAGTCATGCTTTTACGCAGCAGTTCTCGACAGTTTTACGTCCAAAAGGGAATGAGGCCAGAGGAGTTGATTTTGCTGATCTCCAGGGGGGTCTTGCAAAAGATTTTCCAACAGCTTTTCCCGGATAAAGACGTAATCGTGGGCCTTTTGTTTCATGTTTTTTTGTTTTATTTTCTCCCTGAAAAGTAAAGAGAGTTTTTATGCTTCTTCATTATCATTCTGCTTTGATGAATCTAAATTATTGCCCAAAAAACAATCTTAATCTCCATATTACCCAAACACCTCTCTTAGTTCAACATACCCAAAGTTTACATAACCGAGGACTTTGCTTCGACCTGAAGTCCTCTGTAATTAATAGTCGGAAATTCCAAATATTTCAACTGTTTGCACAAATTCGAAAATGTCCACACTCATCTATGCCAATCTCCTAAGCTTTTGAAAATTGTTGTTGTAGCTAAAAATTTCTTATTTTTCAACCTTTTTTTGCATTTTAAATGACCATGGTACCCTAACTGCTGGGTCGCTTTCCCTACCTGCTCCCAAGGTACCTGGAAAATCTTTTACGTGCATGGTCAAAATCTAAGGTATGAAGTGATTCAGGTCTTCTCTTCATCCAAGCTCTTGTCCAGATTTCTCTTTGACGTTCTTTCGGTTCTTCCTCATGTAAAATCCAATATCAGCAACATTTTAATGAACTATTGGCTGCGAAACGTCATCGATATTATCTTTATTTGTTTTGATCGTGCAAAGTGAAACTACGCCAAAGCCTGGGAGGTAGAGTTTGCATATTCAGAAAAATCGTTCAGTGTATCACGCTCGTTGTGCAACATGTTGGACAAAAAATTGTATCGTTTGCCATACCACAATTTTTGAGCAACATTGTTGCGTTAAAAATTGTCGTTAAAAATCGTCCGGTGTAACATCACCTGAAGGGTTCTTTGATAATTAGATCGAGTGCTGATAAGCAACAACAAGCGACAAAGATCGACAAAGCCAACATTCCCAACATGACGAAGTTTTAATTCCTTTCTTAAAATAATGTCAGGACCTAAAATTCGAACTATTATTGACAGACTTCCGCTTTCGAATGATTAGCGAAGAACATTTTAAAACGGAAATTTGGCATGAAAATTGTTAACACACGTACGTTAACAACAGCCTATCCTGTCCGGCAATTCATGCATGGATTCAACTCAACAAATATCTACGAGTTTTATAAGAAGCTTGTGATTAGCGTGCAATCAATGCCAACTTTGGGGAAGTTGAAAGACATAAACGGATATGTGAAAAAACCTAAGACAAGATGGAGGAATAGGAGGAGATCTGGTACCTACGGAGGACGATTGTCAGGAGTACCAATTTCTACAGTTGATTTAAGCCCCGTTTATACTGTCAACAGTTTGAGCACGACACGGCTAAAATTTAGGTACGAGTGCCGCTATTTTTGGGATGGTTTTCGCAACATAAACAGTGCGGAGTCTTAAAATAGGTACCCGTGCCTGAAAATTTACCCGTACCGAGCACCTTAGTATAGGTAGAATGCATGGACACAAGTTGCTCGAAATTTCCTTAAAAACTCTCGAAAATTATAAAAAGGTTGTCTAAAAGTTGTCATTTTTCCGAAAAGTTGCCAATTTTCCGAAAAGTTGCCGAAAACTTGCCGAGCAACTTGTGTCTAAGCCTAATATGTAGGTCTGGGCACTGTTAGTTGGCTGTGCCGTGCCCAAAATGTTACAGTGTGTGCAGGAGTTGAGGCTTTGCAGAAGTGGACCAAAACAATACGTCAAATACTGACGAAAGGAACCGGGAGGGAATGAGTAGAAAAACTAGTAGACCCCCTCCAGTCGAAAATTATTTTCATTGAACATTTTATCTATTGGACAAATTTCTAAAATTTTATGTCAACGAATTTAAGGTAATGCACTAATGTCTCACTGTATAAACTTCAAAAATGAACAAAACAGTAAACGAATTCTAAGTTTAAATCAGAATCCAAATTGGGATGCGAAATTGGTCATGTTGTCTTATTTTACATAGAAATACTGATGGCACACGAGCAACAGTGCTTTCCAGGTAACCCGGGCCCCTTGATTTCTTTTTAGGCCCCCTGATTTCGAACTGGCCTGAGGTAAATTTGATCCCACTTCCCCCTCATTCCCTCTAGGCGGTACTGGATTAGAGCATGTTTTGTGAAAGCGGAAATCACAGTTAATTGCGATAAAATTGCTAAGGAAGAGAAGGAAAAAAAGTCTTGAGCAACTATATGCTTCAATCGTACTGGACCGGAACAAATAGTTACAGATTGCAACAGTATATTTAGATGTAAATACACCAAAAACGACATAACACATATCTGTGTGATAAGAAATACGGGAAGATGCTGACAGCTAACTTCTGCCTCTTACCAGATAGTTATTTTCAAACCCGGTGATACTAAATGCCGTGGATTGTTGGACACCGGGGCAGGAGTCCCATGTGCCTCAGAAGTACTTCTTGACCAACTAAAAATCGGCCCCAATGCATATAATACAAAAAGAATCAAAATAATGATGGAAACAACCGATGGAAAAATCTATATGTACGTGATTTAATAAACAGAAATCTTAAAGGAAGTGGTCAACTGAAGACGGAAGTAACGAAAGTAAATCACATGATTTTATTATCCATAAAGAATCCAAGATATGAGTATGTTAGCAAATTAAACCAAAGAGGAATCTCATCATTGAGGATGTCAATGCTTTATTTAGCTTGACAAATCATACAATACTTATCATTATATCATCCATGTTTGAACAACAGTTATCAATAGCATCTTCCAATGCTGTTAATGTAGAACGTAAAGTTCTGAAGCCCAATCGATATTGAAAAATCCGATTGTAGTTGAAGTGAGATCCAACTAGGCACATTTGATCGAAAATTGGCTTTTGAAGACGGTCGATGGTCTCCATTACCTGTTTTAAAGAATTCTTTATTTGCGTGAAAAACTCCACTCAATGATTGAACAGTGGCTGAGAGAAAGCTTTGAGAAAAAATGGTAGAATTTCATCAAAACTACTAAATATTGCTAACACTAATAACCTGCCCTTGATCAAAAGTACAACTTGAGGATGGACTATGATTGTAATTTACACTTCTGAAATGCTTATTAGTGGAAGTTTGATCTGATTTTATTTCAGAAAAATATTTGTTAGTGCATTATTGCACGACCTTCATTGGATCACTGATGATAGTGTGGTTCAAATTCTGCTTTTTGTAGAAAGCAAAGAACTTATACATCTCAACGTTTTCTTGGTATTAACCACATTTCGAGTAACAAAATGGTCAGTGGTAGAAGAATTTTTTATGAAGCTTTATCTGACGATTTACCTACTTTAATTTGTAAAATTCGTAACATTTTTCCAATCGGATTCTCTGATATTCATACCAGCTATCCTTTTTAATCGATTTCTAACCCTCAAGCCTTGGTGCATGATACTTCCTAATCCTATTGCTTTTCAAAGGTACGAGTTGATTGGCAATGCACTTAAACTGTTTCTTTCAAGTTTCCCATGCTATGATAGGTTCGCCAATTTCCACTTCCAAAACCGCCGTTCAACATCTCCAACGGAACTCCGAGGCTTTAATTAATTAATTTTCTTATGCTGTCTACTTTGAATAACTTTTGGATAACATTTTGGACTACGGTGTTTCCTTGCAAAAAGATGTACACTATAATCTCAGATTCCAATATAAGAAACAGCAAAGGACGTGAGAAAACTTGGTTTATTTGTCAGAAAGACTGACAGAGATCGGTTAAAGTGTCAGGAGTTGTACATGTTTGCTCTTGAATAAACTGAGCATATAAATGTACATGTGCAATCGTCAAGTAGGCCAGCTTACCAGTTATAGTGAAGAGAACCTATGTTATATTCAATAGCAATTATGTCGATTTTAATAAGAATCACTCGAAGCCTTTCAACTAATTCCACTGATGCATGAGGCATTCTTGTACCAGATAAATTCAGAATAGGATTTACTTTACGTTTGTAGATTTCGGCTCGTCTGTGATTTTGAAATTAATTATTTAGTCATCGAATGGCATAATTCGTGATAGCAATTTCATCGACCGTTAAACCTCGTCAAGTTTCATTAAGATACAAAGATATCCAATGTATACAGATTGGGTTCAGCATATTCAGTCGAATTTTATCAATCAATTTCAACACACTAACTGTATTCACAGAACCTAAGTGAAACTGTTGAGCTTAGGATTACCGAAGTCATATTCTCTAAGCACGTTCATTCCTGTAATAATTATCGACAAAACCATGATCTAGTGGTTACAAGAATAGGTAGTTCTTGCCTACATTCTGCGAAACCTGGGGCTTCCAAACTAATGTTCGATTTTTCGCAATGTGGTCAAAAGTAATTTTATCTGAGACAAAAGGTCCTCTTCTGTTCACTTGCAAGCCTCTTGCATTGAAACAGGTTAATCATTAGACTTGTTATAGAAGCCCCGTAAATGTTGTAGATAAAACAAGTTGGTTAATTTATTAGCTTCGTTGATCTTACCTATACTTCTTAAGTTTTAAGTTTTAAGTCTTAAGTCATAATGCCTGTTTGAAGTAAAAATGCTGATTTAGCAAGTTCAGTGTTTGAGGGAATCGAGTTGAGCTAGCTTCGCTATGGATGATTTGTGATTCCTTAAATCTGCAACATAGCGCGATGTTGTTTCTTTCACGTGGTTTGTTCCCAAGCACAGTCACCCTTCTAGTATTCTTTCCAGTAAAAAAACTGGTTTCATGAAATCTTCAATATCTGATATTGTGAAACCAAGGAGACTTTTTACCATTTCGAAATCATTGTTATTCAACAAACTTTCTTTATTCTTAATGTTTAAATTTGGAATACAATTTGCTGGAACATAGGAACATAACATTGTTCGTTCTGTCCCGAAGAGCCTAATTTTCTTGCCTTGATTGATCCTTTTCGTACTGTATCATGGTGAGGCACTGTTCACTAAGGGCGTTGGTTCAATAAGATTTGAAGGCAATTTCAGATCCCCGAGTTGATTTAGATGATGAGTTTTGGAATAGTTTATTGACCAGAGAGCGATGATCTTCAGTTTGCTCTTTAAGTTGAGTTATCTGAGATTTTATTTCATTGATTAATTTACCCAAGGCAATAAACCACCAAAAACAATTATGCAAGGATTCGATAATTTTGACTGTCGCTCGGTGAAGTATTTCAGTATCAAACAATTTGATTTTCCCCGAATGCTGGAGATTTTATCACTCTCAAGAGAGACCCAGGTTAATAAAATAGTGTTACTTTTAATAATTACATAGGTGTTTGATTCTTTTGACCAAACCAACGAATTGATATATTCTCAGTTTACATAAGCGTCGACCCACCGCCTAGATTGATTGATTATATTATATATTTACCCTACTAATTTGTCACAAGTACACCTCTATGCTATAGTTCAACCTCAGAAAGCTGGTGTATTCAACGCTGAACGAGATAATGAACTATATTGTCAGTGCACATGAAGTAAATAAAAAGATGTGTCCTTTCTATTACAAAGTGCACCTTCTGTTGTTTGGTTCTCAAATTCTTTTGAAATGCAGTCGACTTCATTGAATTAAAAATCTCATTCGAGATGAGCAAATCATAATATCAATTAAGTTTACCAAATAATTACTGAGTAAATCCCAAGTGTTGCGGCTCTTCCTCAACATGAATAAAGTACTTGATATTTTGAGGACCAGATTTTCATCACTTGCCAGGAAAGAGTGCAATCTAAAATTCTTTTCATACCATACCTACGCATTGTTTTTCTCTAGATGCATTCATTAAGAATTTGACGGTCTTTCTATTAATCCAGGCTTAAAAAAGGTTGAATCATGTCTTACAAGACGAAACCTCGTTTTTCTAATTTATCATGGTTATATCCGGAAAACGTTTCTTTTGTTTTCAATTCTCCTGCACTGATAACGAGTCTCATGGTTTTTCGATGTCACGGTCTGTTAAGTAAATACACAAACGTAACTTCAAAGCTTCGTTTTGAACTCACTTTGCTCTTATTAATTCAAGAAACGTTTTCATTTATTAACCTTACAGTTCCTTAAGCGACAATAAAATACAATAATTTCAATTTTTTGTCGTTAACTTCATAAGCTAAACAGGCATTGTCGTCGCGACATCTATTATCTGTTGTGATGTCGTTATCTAAATTGTCCTCATATGAACATGGTCTTTCTTGATCACACTGTAGACGTCATGTCCACCATTACAGTTTATTTATGATGATATTTAGTTAAGGGGAGGGTGAATTATCCAAAAATAAAGCTCAAAATGGACTATGGAAGCCTGCATGCTGGCAAATGTTTAAATTTATTCGGTAACTGATAAACATGTTTGTGTAAAAATCTCGCAGCAATTCAACATTCATGTTCTATCTAACTTTGACATTTTCATTCAATATATATAGCATAAAAAATAAATCGTTGTTTGAGAAAGCGAGGAAGAATAGAACTAACCCAGAATCTAGTGTGAAATGGAACTGGAAGCTTGAGACATAGTAAAACTCTTATTAAAACAACCCGGAGATCTTCCTTGTAGTTAATTCAAAATATGCAAAATATGTTGAAAACACAGCACGTTGCTTCAAAGCGTCGCTTGCGAACGATATCTAACCTTTTTGGTTCAAGTTTGATGTTTCCTTTAATGTATGACTTTTAATAATCAAAATAGATCAAACTATAATGTCAATACTACAATCATATTCATAAACGAAGCAGACCTTGTCATCGTGACATTTATTTTCTTGTCTGACGTCTTCATTTAAATTTACAATCTAACGTTATAAAACATGAATTTTCTTGATTACACCTGTATATGTCTTAGAAATGACTACAGTTCTTTAATGGCAACAAGCTCTGGTGAAAATCAACGGGATGAAATGAAGTACAAAAATAGCGCATTCAAAAGTAAATTCAGGCAAATATTTTTATTTACCAACAGATTAACATATTTGACTATAACAGACTCATATAAATGCAGCATATTTTGTATTGTTATACTAGATGCATTGCACGAATATCGTACCGTTGTTTAAGAAAGTTCGGAAGAATATGAGTAAACCAAAATCTGTTGAAAACGTGAATTGTCGACAAGAGGTATACCAACACTTTTACAAAAGTAACATAGCAAACTTCCAAACAGTTAACTCAAAATATGTAAAACATGGTCGAAACACAGCAGTAGTCCTCTGCGTTTCTTCTAGAAGTTTCTTCGGATACGCGGCATGAAGATGTGATAATCTCTTTTGAGTTTCCTTCTGACCGTAGCTCATTTTATATTTTATTGGTTGTTACAGTGTCGGGTTATTTCTTATTACGTACGCCTTTTTGTCATAAACTAAAGTCAATAACGATTCCTTTGCGGTGGCGCATGAACGAGCAAGACTCTGAGGGTGGAACTCCACTTAAGATTCTAGTGAAAACGTTTCATCAACTATAGTCATTAAATTTGATTAATTAAAAATTTGTCTAAACAAAAAGATAGCAGGGATCAGTGGATCTCTTCTTACCCATAACATCTTCCTTCAATGCTGTTTTAGAGAAAAGGGTTTAAAACGTTGGTCTTTGTGAGCAGTTGCGACTACCCGAAGACGCAAAGCCTTTTGAATGTGGCGTGAAGTAGAGAATGTGGGCATTAACGGAGAGGAACTTTCCTCTAATATGTTTCAGTTTATAATTCACGTGCAATGGATAATGAGATCGCTATACTTACTAGTACAACATGAAAATGAAGCCGTACGTACGCAGAAGAGTGGCACAACAATTATAACATTGAATGAAATCCAATAATTAAACGTAACATTCAACTAATAATTTATTTTTCCCAGTAAATTGATTATGTTATATATTGACCCTACTAATGTCTCACGAGTACATCTTTATGTCCTAGTTCAACCTCAGAAAGATAATATACTCAACGATGAACGATAATGGACAATATTGTCAGTGCACATAATGAAAATAAAATGATGTGGTCTCTTCTTTGTATTAAAAGGTGAACCTCCTGTTATTCTGTCGAGTTCCTTTGAAATGCAATCGACTTCATTGAATTAAAAATCTCATTCGAGTGAAACAAATCATAAACAAAATTATTTTGATTTACTAAGTACGGAGTAAATCTCAAGCTTTGCTGCTGTTCCTCGACATGAGCAAAGTACCCGACATTTTGACCACCAGACTTTCATCACTCGTCAGGAAAAAGCGCGATCCTTAAATCTTTTCAGCGCACTCCTATGCGCTGTTTTTCTATCGATGCATTCATTTACGATTTGGCGGAGCTTCTACTAAGCCAAGATTATAAATGTAGAATGTTGTCATAAAAGACAAAATTTGATGAGTTTTTTACTCTAGTTATTACTTATATCCGGAGAACTTTTCGTAAGTTTGCAATTCTCCAGCAAGGATAACGAGTCTCATGCTCTTTCGATTTCACGGTCGGTTAAATGGACACGCAAAACCTCATTCACACTGTTAACATTTTGGGCATGGCACAGCTAAAATTTTGACACAGGTTCAGTTATTTTTGGGCACATTTTCACAGTGTGGACTTCTGAAAATTTGGTACCTGTGCCTCAAGATTTATCCGTGCAGAGCACCTACACGTTTGAAGGTCTTGGCACGGCTAATTTCCTGTGTCGTGACCGAAATTTGTCGTGCAACGGGGTTACAGTTGTTACTTCAAAGTCTTTTTTGAAACTCACTTTCATCCTTTGCATTCAAGCAATGTTTCCTTGAACGTAACAGTTTTCTAAGAGATAATACAGTACAATAATCTCAGTAATATCGCTAACTTCATAAACTAAACAGGTATCCTCATCGCTACCACATCTGTTATCTGATATGATGTCGTTATTTCAATTGTCAGTCAAATACGATCTGAACATGGTCTTTCGTGATCATACTGAATAGGTCATAGCAATCATTACAACTTATTAACGATGATATTAAGTTATGGTGAGAATGAATTATCCAAAAATATGCCTCAAAATAGAGTATTTAAGTCTATATGTAGGCAAATATTTTATTTGGTAACAGATAAACATGTTTGTACGTGCAACAAACTAGCGGTAATGCAGTACATATGCCCTTTCTAAATTTGTCACTTCCAAACAAGAAATAAGCCAAAAATAACTTACCGTTGTTTAAGAAGACGTGGAAGAGTAGAAGTAAATCAAAATGTTATGTAAAATGGAACTTGAAGCTTGAGATATACTAAGACTCTGATTAGAGGAACTCGGAAAACGTCCTTGTAGTTAAGTCAAATATGCAAAATATGTTGAAAACTCAGCAGCCGACCTTCGTGTCTTTCTCGAGTTTGATAGATTACATCGTAGCGGGTTATGAGCCTACAACGGGAACACTGTTCCGGTGGTGGGGGTGAGCTCGGCAACATGTTCAGGGGCGCCAGATGTAAACCAGGCCAGTGGGGGCAGAATCTCGTGAAAAAGCTCACCTTCATTTGACATAGCAAACAAGCAAAAGGGAATTTTTAATTCAGTATGAGAAGCCGTCCACCCTTGTTCATCAATTTAACATTCTAAACTGGCGATGCTCACAGTGAACGCTTTTCAGTAAGTTAACAACTGCTTTTAGGGAGTAATGGTAACTCGACGTGGACAATGAAAACCCGCATAAAAGAACCACTATTTTACCACGTCAGGTTCTAATGGTTCTTATATATTTGCTATCTAGTGAGAAATCAGGCTGAGCAGGTTCTTAACGGGTTCTTATTTACAGGCCAAAAACAATTGTTCTCAGGTTAGTGAACTATTGTGTGCCATCACTCTATCCTAATACAGTACAATAAATTGCACTAATAATTGCTATTTAGAAGCCTCTGAATGATAGAATGTATCCCCATGGAATACTAAATAACACTATTTTCTTGCATTGATTTAGCAAATTTGGTACTCTACTTATGTATTCCCAATAACCTTTAGAAAATGCTTTTTACATGTTTGTTAAAGCTTTATACTTTTTGCATAAGAACCTGTCTCATTAGTCGGGCTGAAGTGGTTCTTGTATATTGGATGCTTAATTGTAAAATTTCAGCTTGGTGGTTCATAATCCACTGGTTCTTTTATGCGGTTTTTACTGTACTTCCGTTTTAATGTATGTTCCAGTTGTAGCATTTGAGTTTTTCCAATTATTGGTAAATATGAAACCAGACCTTTTAATATTTTTACTTTGTTTGCTGGATTTCGTTATGCTGATAAAACATATAAAAAGTAAGTATAAGATACCGTGATGGTGCCATCGCCTCTTATTTTGTGGCTCACATTGGTTCCTCCCCAGAGTGGCCCGTAAGCGCTGGCAAAGAGCAGGAGGGCCAGCTGCACCTGCATACCCCCGTGACTGCGGCTCCACGTCATATGTAAAAGCGACCAAGAATGCACCCAAGAGAAAGGGATAGGCTGTCGAAATTGGACCAACAGAAAATAGGTGTCCTGAAAACCTTCGATAACCTGGGAATGCCATTTTATGTAAGTTTTCTGAATGCAAAAATATTGGTTTGTTTCAGTAGGTATGTCACGCACGAGAGAGAACATTTATCCTTTAATCAAACACTATAAAGAGCAACTAAAGAAATTCAGTTTCACCTCGTTTTCTAAAGGCCTTTCTCGGTGCTTGATCATTAGTCAAATTCTCTCTCTCATGTTTGGTACATTACTTAATTTTTGGTATATTACAGATTTTCTGTCGTAAGTAATTTATTCCAAGACCATATGTTACACAGTGACCACGGAGAAACCCAGTAGAGAGGCTTAGGAAAGTGGACCAGCGGAAGATAGGTACAGTGAGAATTTTAGAAATGCTGGAGTAGCATTTTAACAAAAATGAAACAATATACAAATATAATTATATACAAATAAATTATACAAATTATACAAATAAATTTATATACAAAATAATTAATTTCTCAGTTTCTGCTATAAACATTAACCACCTTATGTATGACGCATTCACATTTGAGCTTCAAAAACTGACTGACGCATGCGTGCTTGCTATCTCATGTGATCCCCTGGTGCAGTTTGTCACTCAATACAATTCCAATCAAACTTCAACTTCCAGGTAAGTCTCGTTTAATTTTTCAATTATCCTGAATGTTATGGTTAGGAGTAGGATTAGGGTTGGGATCCTAACCCTAATCCTAACCCTAATTCTAACCGTTGACGTGTTACCAGTGGTAGTATCTTAATTTAAACCCTAACAATTTTCCCAAAAAGTTTATCAGGTAAATACAATATTTAATGTTCTAGTCCCAGTCTTCACACGGTTACGTAGTCTAGTGGGGGACCCTCATTCATGTAATAAGTGCCCATTAGAAAGTACCCGCTCAGGTTAAATAACCGTGTAGAGACTGGGATTAGAATTTTAAGCATTTTAGTTACCTAATATCTACTGAACTGCAGTTTAATGTTTGAGAAGCGTGAGAGCTTGGATATATCTTAAGAGAGATGAATGATTATCAAACTCTGTACTCAGAAAAACGATTTGTAAGTCCCAGACAGGGATCGAACCCGTGTTTCTCACCGGTCTCACCGGTCATCAGAAGGTTGCGGGCTCGATCCCCGTCTGGGGATCAGAAATCGGTTTTCTGAATACAGGACTTGTTGATCATTCATCTCTCTTAATCCATTGAACTATGATTCAAGATAATCCTGAATGATCAATGGTCTTAAGATTAAGGGTTGGGATTAAGGTTAGGACTAGGTTTAGGGTACTAACTCTAACCCTAACCCTACTCATAACCCTAACCCTGGTCACACTTTAACCCGAACCCCAACGATATTTTCGAACACCTTATGAGGTAAATAAAATACTTAATTTTTCATTCCCAGTCTCCACACGGTGACCTGACCTCAGCGGATACTTCTAGAGCACACCCACGTAATGAGTGGGTTGCGTGATGGTGATAACACATTATTTTATTCAGAACAGTTGATTCAGAAGAGCGGAATGCTTTTTCATTCACTTATTACGCTTTAATTTGGGTTATGAGCCTTAACCTTCCACTTAACTTCAGTTTAACCAAGAGATTATATGTTAACCAGCATCTGCATGTCACATATGTTGTTGGTATTCGGGGGCTTGTGTCCCCAGGACCCTCCATGAAACTCAAACTGCTCGTCGGTCGCCCAGCAGTTCATTCTATTTGTTAATGAAATCTTCGCTGAGAAACTAAACAATAATTTAATACCTCGTAAAAAACAAAAAAATTTCATATATTAAGATATCTTAAATGGCATTCAGTACAGTATATTACGTTTCATACTCAGTTTACATGGTTAGAAAATTGAAAAGTTTAAAAGCAATCTAAAAATTTGAAAACGTTTTAACTACCTGACAACAACTAAAGCGTTCTCTGACCAAAATATCTTATTAATACGAGCTTTTGATTACCAGCCTGCAATCTTCGACAGGTAAATTAACAATAATGAAATTTGAAGATGGACGCTATTGTATAGGAGGCAAAAATAGAGTTAATGAAATGTGGGCGTGTATGAATGAGGTGGTGTTAAATGTTAAGAATTTTAATGTTATGGTTAGCAGCATCACTTGTGAAGTAGGATGGTATATTGTTCTGGAAGTCTTCTTGATATGTTGTCGGCATTGGTTGTTTTTGCCGTGTGCCATGATTCTAAAGTTTTTCTCTGTCGATAGTTTCCTTTATCAATTATATGGCCGTTGTCGAAGTCGATTCTGTGGTCGTGGGTCCAGGCATGGTTGGCAATGTTTGAACCAATCATACGTAGTTTTGTGTTCCTTTTTTCGCGTTTCAAAGCATCTCCCCGTTTCTCCAATGTAACACCATGAACAATCCATACAGCAGATTTTGTAGACGACGTTAGTTTGTTTTTCGGTGGAAGGTCTGTCTTTAGGTGATGGAAATTCTTGCTTAAGTGTCCGTAGCGGTTTGTTCGTGACTCGAATGTCGTATCTCCTAAGGATTCTAGTGAGTGGTTCAGTTAAACCTTTTATATATGGCAAAATAGCGTAGTTTATTAGTTACATCTACATCAGGATCTGTCAAAGCAAAAAACACGCCAACCAATTCTTCAGGTGTTGGCGTCGATTTCTCTTTGAAAGCCTGTTTTTTCTTAATTTCTGAAATAAATTTCATTGGATAGCTGTTGGAAATTAAAGCGTCCGTGACGTGTTTTGTTTCTCGAATCTTTCCCTCTTCTGTGTTTAGTAGTGTGGTGGCTAGATGTAGGAGTGTTACAGCTGTACTTATTTTGTGGTTCTTGTCCTGGTGTGAGTGATAGTCCAAATATCTGTCGGTGTGCGTTGGTTTTCGGTGGACATCACTAGTAATGGTGCCGTTGTTTCGCGTGGTCAAAGTATCCAGGAAAGCGAGTCGTTCCTCGTGTTCTTGTTCTATCGTAAAAGTGACGTGTGGCTCAATCGAAATGAGGAGATTGTGAAATGTCGTCACTGCGTCAGAGAACGCTTTAGTTGTTATCATGAATAATCCTGACAGCACATCTTCAATTTTAACTACCGTTTCCTACTGAGTTTTCGTCCAATACAGAGTGTACACTGTTTCAATTGAGAGGGAGCATGGCCACCCCAGGTCCCCCATGAAACAACTACTGGACTTCACATGACCAGCGGTGTTCTACCCAAAGTATCTCATTTAATAATTGTAATAGTAATAATAATAATAATAATTGTAAAGACATAGAAGTTGGTACAATGGCACAGAATGCAGTGGCATAGAAATAGTCCTTCGTCATATTCAATATTTTGTGGATTTAAAACAGATTTTCATCTAAGAGGTCAAGAGTAATTTTTATTACCAATCTCAAGTGTGTTTGCTTCTCCACCTATGAACCAAGAAAAGTTTTCGAGGCCCCTGAGAGGAATCGCACTCTCAACCTTCTGATCGCCGGTGTAATGCCCTGACTGTTATATATCGTATTATATTATATCGTACAGTGGTTACATATCATATTGGTTCTTGCAAAATTAACGAAGGAATGCATGCACGACACTCAAATATGACCAATAGGCTGCAGCCAACAGTTAATACCTCACTCCTGTCGCTTGCTCTTGATGAACTCCTTCCCGCGGCACAAGACTTGTATGATTTTACTCTGGCTAACGACAGATAATTTTACTCTGGCTAACAGCAGACGATTTTAGTCGTCAAGCGGAGACTTCCCGCTTTGAAAGAGTGAATGTTCACATTTTGCGGCTTAAATTCAGAAACGTTGGTCCATTTCCCTGCCCCTCATTTAACTCTTTTCCCTCGGGAGTTAAAGAAATGCTTTTTTACAATTATATCGCTAATGCGTTGAAATAAAACAAATAGTTTTATTTTTTATCATTTCAATAAACCAATACAGAACTTTTGGTAGGCCGATTTTTTTTCACATTTCGTTCCCTGACGAATTGATAGTTTTTCCCACTTCCGGCTAGCAAAAGCTTTCCAACGAGGGACTCTACCCCATTCTACTCTCCTCTGGGGTCGATCCTGGTAGATAAACCTCAAAGAGCAGAAAAAGTTACCTATTCTCAGCTTTTATCGAATAGCGACTTAATTATCACATTGTGCTACTCCGTGGGTAAACCTTAAGTTCGTTTCCCCAGGACCTGTCCGTTGGATAAGCTGTCCAAGCTTCGTATAAACTGTGAAGGGAATATTAATTTATTTTGATTACTGGGTGAACCAAGAAAAACATGCGGGAACTACGTGTTAAGAATCTGGGTAGAACTGACGATTTTTGCCTTCATTCCCATAAAATATTATAAAATAATATGAGAATGTAAGTGAAACAAGTACATTGGTACTTTCTAACGTTACTTACCACGTAGTCTGGCATTATTCTCTGCACCAGCAATGACAACCTTTCGTCTTTGAATGATTTAATTTCTAACCAGTGAACCTAAATTTCGGTTGAAACAATTTTCTATTTCGCATTCATTAAGCTTCACACGAAAGTTCATTAAGTTGCCAAGGTTGCCTTCTATCAAGAACCAACAAGAACAGCATGACAAAACATGTTTTCCTCTTTCTAGAGAAAAAAAAAAGAGCAATCTGTCCACCTTTTTAAATCAACGAAACGCAGTCAAAGTGGTTTAAATTTAAATTTCAACTCACAACACTTGTGGTCCCCATGGGACAACAAGAATTCTTGTGAAACAATTCAGTTAGAAATTAAGGGACTGATTACATGGGGAAATTTTAGCCCGGCCGATCGGGTTTGAAAAAAGTCCCAATTACATGAAATATTTCAGCCCGGATTGAAACTGAAATCGAAAGTGAACTCAGGCAGGAATTTGTCGGTAGCCTTTGTTGTTTTGGCAATTTGTATCTTTCCACGCCTGTCAATCATCTTTTCAGCCCTGACTGAAATTTTTTCATCCGATTACATGGGATTTTTCAGCCCAGGCCAACCGGCCTGAAATTTTCTGCCCAGGTAGTTCAAACCGGGAGGAAGTTTTAGCCCGGCTAAATCCTTCTTCATGTAATCTCGAGCTCCGTTTTTCAAGGATTTTATCAGAAGGCCAGTCTAAAATCTCAGGCCGGTGAACCGGGCTGGAATTTCAGCCGGTTTGAAAATCTCCATGTAATCAGCCTCTAAGATAAGCACTAGTATTGTTTTTCCTTACAGAATCATGTCACTCGCTGTTTTATGCTATTCGAACGAAAATTTCTACAAACCCTCACTGTGTGACTAGTTTCAAACAACAATTTAACTAAGGTCTAAGACGCTTAGTTAGCTAAACTGGCTATTAGACTTGGCGCTACGCGACTTGACAAATGAACAACTTAGCTACCTCAGCCAGTTTCGACAATTAACCATTATTTAAAATATTCATTTTCTATCCTTGAGTAGCAACCACAGGTTGAGGCGGATTCATTGACATATCAAGATAATTGCACTTACACCGGTAGTCATTTAGTGTTAAAATCTAACACTAATTTGGCAAGACCGAACTGAATAACAATATATGTTACGGTTATTCAGTTCAGTACTGCTTTGAAATCGGGCACTGACGCCGGCACAGAAATGGAACCGAGCAAGGTCAGTAAGCGCGACAAGAGGTTTTTGTATTAGGTTTTTGTATTATTATTAAACGGCTACGACAGCCACTTGCTGCAGGAAATAATCACCAGCTAAAGCATGTCAATGGACAAAAACTGTCATTCACTTGCTATGGGCGAGGAAAAATAAACAGTTTTCAAGACCAATAAAAAAGAGAAAATTGAGTCCCATACGTCCTTGACATGAAAAACGTGCAGTCGTTTTAACTCAAGTTCCCCCCTTCCTCTCCCCGGAAGTTAAATGTGGTAAAACGACCATTCAGCGATACTTTCCGATAGCAGTGCACGAACGTGCCTCACGTGAGGCAGGGTTGCTAAGTGGGCGGTTTTCCTTCCCAGTTAGATTGGATTTTAAGTCTGCTTGCGAGAAATTTTTGGAGGCTGCCAGTTGCAGGTTTTTGGGCTGGAAATAATTTTCTCTCGTGGTTTCTTGGGCTGGAATCAGTTTTCGCAGGTCACTGCTGCCACATGTTTTGGTTGTAGTAGAGATTTGTAAAATGTAAAATTTGGAAAAGTGGGCGAAATACATGAAAAAATACAGTAGAGACCGATGGGGTGTAACATAATCCAATGAAATCAAGGGAATCTTTTTCAGAATTTCAGTGTCCGAAGTTTCAAAATCGGTTGCGAAGGGCTCTGGTTTCAGTGACTAAACTCCCCATATCACTTATGTAGGGGCCCTATTCCACTGACCAGTCTCGTTTGACTCCCTAATAACATCAGATGTGGAGGGCTCCAATTTCACAGCCTGCGTGCTGTGCAATACCAGTATGAAAGGTCCTTATTTCAGTGACCAAAGTCACTTACATCCGTTACAAAGAGCCCTTGTTTCAGTGTTCAAAGTCCCTTATACCAGTTATAAAAGGCCTCTACTTCAGGGTCCAAAATTCCCATCTCTCTTAAGAAGGGGCTCTACTTCAGTGATCAAAGTTCCCGTATATCAGTTCTAAACACAAGGACGTACAAACTGGATGGGGAAAGGGGGTGCAACATTATACAATTACAATTTCTACATTGAAATTCCGAAATTTGAAATTAAAAATTGTAAGGACTGTTTTAGTAGATTATAGGGGAGCAACTGGGCCAGTCCACATACATTCAGCTTTCTGATACAATATATTTTTATAGGGGCCCAAAACCTTAATACACCATCTAGTGGTCAACCCTTCACTAAGGCACTATGTGGAATGCGGGAATAGGAAACACCACTGAATTCAACGATAAAGAACATAATATTGATCGAAAATATTCGTCGAACTTGCACATTCCTGAGCTTGCTTCCTTTCGGAAAGGAAAGTGATCAGAATGGAAAGTTCGGATACCATAACCATAAGTCAACCCAACGCGTAGACCGCGAGCTAAGCCGCAACAAAGCAAGCGGAGAACAAATGCGATCCGAACCTTCCTGCAAGTTGCGAAAAAACTTACAGGGTTCCGGTCCAGGTTTTCGCCGTCAGGACGAATGACAAATTTCGGGAAATGAAATGAATAAAATTCGGGGAAAAAAAACCAATTTTCTTCTAAAATATAACCTCCTCCCGAAAAACGGAAATATCGCCCGAAAATATTGAGGACGGCTGCAGTTTCCCCAGTCTCCCTGCTTGTACGCCTATAACGAGGAAACTGTCAGTGTTTGCGCGGTATAGTTCTTTTATGTCTTTATTATATCCTTAATACGCACGCTCTCAAGCTGCTCTCTCAGAAAAACTTTTTGAGTCCCTGACGGGAATCGAACCCGTAACCTTCTGATTGTCGGTGAGACGCTCTAACCATTGAGAGAGCAGCTTGAGAGCGTGTGTATTAGGAACATAATTACCAAGCTACCACAAACACATCATTGCTTAATTATATCATTTATGAGCATAGTTATTTGTCAATATTTGAGAAATCTTGCATCATACTATTTCGATTTAGTCTATATTTCAGTATGTTATCGAAACCCGCAAGAATCATTAGGAAATCTGCAAGTAAACATGCATTAAAATACGCCACTGGCAAAATCGTGTTCTCACAGGTGCCACAGTGCTCAAGTTCAAGGTTTGAAGCAGTGCCCGCGATAAGACACCGCTGTCCAGATTATCGTTCAGGCACCACAAAAATGTTGCGTTCGCATGTGTCCCCACGCTGGGCCGTTAGTTTTAGAAATCATCGATTGATCACCAAAACTCAGAAAAGAACAGAAAAATTTCGCGAGGCTTCGAGCTAAAATTCTGCTCCTTTTCGTCGAATAATTCACACTTTTGGCCTACGTTGGTCGCTTGAAGCATCTGAGACAAGCACTGCGTTTAAGACATGCCACTGAACTGTTGATAATTTCCCAGGAAAATATTTAACCCAAGAAAATTGGAAGTTTTCTAGTCCTTCACTTTGTCGTTACAAGAATGGGCTTGGCGTACATGACGACCTCCATATCCACCATTTTTGGCTTGAAAATTCCATTACGAGTTATCTTTCCAGCAACTAGAAAGCTAATCCCAGTTACTGGCCGGCAAAAAAATTGAAGCTAAAGCGGCCGCCCATGGATAAACAGTAGAAGGGACAATGGTGCCAAAAGATTTTCACCAATTGAACACCTCCCTATTTTGACTAAAGTTTACGGAAGGTTCTTTCAGATAATAGCGAATAACAAAACAGGCTTTTTATTTGAGTTCTAACGACAATACTCATCTTTTAAAAGCTGAGTTCCGGTGCGTGCAAAATGTCGCGCGGACGATGTCGTTCTTTGAGTCGATCGGCTAATATTGGCCAACGCAAAATGTCGCGCGGAAAAGTGAACTTCAAGTCAAGTTTTTCATAATAGAATTGTCGCCCACGCGAATTTTTACATCCACCAGGAATCAGCCTTAAGATAATTCAGTATGCGCAAAGTTTACTATTATACGTATATTTAGTATTGGTAACCTTTCATTTGAAACCTTAAGTTCGTGTTTTAACAGTTTGTGTTATCGAAAAAGGAAGGCACCAAACAATTCTTAAATAACCAAACACTTGGAGTAGATCCCGAGGGTTGTTAAGCGCGCTCAAGCACCTCATCAAATATTGTGGAGCACGATATGGTAAAGAACACTGTACAATGTTATCATTTAAATGTCGTGCAATGGCACCATAGAGCACAGTCACAGCACTAAAACTCTTTTCTTTTTTTCCAAGTTAATATACAGCAATGGTTGTCTATAAAAAATTAGTATGACAAACTTATTGAGCTGATTATACATCGATCAACTTAGTCGAAGTCCAAAACAGATTTTAAGAGTTTGATTTCGTTTAAAACTCAAAAACAATTAAATGGCATGCCTAGAAATAACACACACTGGCTAACTCCGTTCACCCACTCACCTCCCTCGCGCTATTTCAAGGGGGGCATGGTTTTGGCACAGGCGCTCCTAATTAAGGTTTAGCCAATCCAGTGTCTACTTGAGGGGTGTTCAGATTGGGTGGGATCCTCAACTGTTTAGGTAGACCCAATTAGAAGTCTCATTCAGCGCGAAAGTGAGCACATGTAATTACGTTCAGTCAATGAAATTTGCTTTTTCATTCTGTTCAATTTCCAAACAACATATTGAAGTGGTTATTTAGCGCACTACAAGTAATCTCATGTCACGATCACACTGCAGTGTTAATGAAAAAGGGCTGAAACGACCAAAAAAATGGGGCCAGAACAGTTAGCCCAAAATAGATCTTTTTTGGGGGGTCAAAATGGCACCTGACATGGTCGCCCGTGACGGGTGATTTGGCCCTTCAGGCGTAAGGGCTGTTTTAGCTTTGAGCAGGGGCTGTTATGGAAGAAGGGGCTGTTATGGAAGAAGGGGCTGTTATGGAAGAAGGGGCTGTTATGGAAGAAGGGGCTGTTATGGAAGAAGGGGCTGTTATGGAAGAAGGGGCTGTTATGGAAGAAGGGGCTGTTATGGAAGAAGGGGCTGTTATGGAAGAAGGGGCTGTTATGGAAGAAGGGGCTGTTATGGAAGAAGGGGCTGTTATGGAAGAAGGGGCTGTTATGGAAGAAGGGGCTGTTATGGAAGAAGGGGCTGTTATGGAAGAAGGGGCTGTTATGGAAGAAGGGGCTGTTTCAACTTTTAACCAGAGCCATTTCAGAAAATTGCGGGGCTATTTAGGAAAATTAAGGAGTTAATATGGTTTCTATTCAGTGCAATCATGCCCCCATAAAGCATTGGTTTGCTTTGATTTGGGAATATTTTAGCTGTGTAGCACGAGGGTAGTTTCAGCTTCATTGAAGTGGCACCTTGGATTAACAGAGTTGATTTAGCTTCATGATCGTGCCAAAATATAGCACAAAGAGGGTCAATTTGGGTAACCATTTGAGCCATAATCGGCTAAAAATGCATTAATTTAATGCTGAACTCACTATCATTAGCCGTTTTGGCCCACTAACATATGGGCAAATTCAGCTCTAATGAAGAGGCAGTTCAAAACCGTTAGCGCTGATTTTACTTTCTTTGATGGAACAAATTTATAGCATCCTAGAAGTTAATTTGACTCCACTTTTGAGTGATATACGAGCGAGCCAAATAGTTCAAATTTTATGCTGACTTTGCCATCCCAAGCCATTTTAGCCTCTCTGAATGAGAGGTTCAGCTCAGCCAAATAAGTGCTCTTGAATCCACTGGACTGATTTAGTTTTATGATTTGAATGCTTTAAAAAAACAAAGCTAACAGTTGATTTAGCTATATTTTGAGCCATGAAAGATCTAAAAAGCTCATTTTTTGGCTTATGACACTAAGCTAATTCAACAAAAACAGACAACAACACACATCTTTGGAGATAATGGCCATTGTAATGTAAGTTGAACAAAAAATAAAGATTGTATTTGGAAAGTTAACAAATGGAGCAACATAATCATACTTTTGCATGAAACAGTTAAACTGTTTGAGCTCATAAAGCTCTCCATGATAACATTAACCTGTGGCCAAGAAAGTTAATAAAACTCTGAAAAAAATTAGACATGGTAATCAAAACATCTATGACAAAAATTAAAATATTATTGAACTCTTACTGGCAATTGGCTGCCAAGTTTATTCCTTCCCAAGTACTATTAACAGGGTCTTGAAAGAACAAAACACTTTTGGTGTTACTGTAATGAACATGAAGACATAGAAACTTGCCAACAAGGCAAGAACTCCCTTAACACATCAGTTGTTTATGGTGATCATAAACTTACTACTCCTACTGATATGAATAATCATTCCTGCTCCAGCACACAGCCATTTACATGTATTTACTATCCTGCACAAACCTAAAAATTAAATATTAAGTAAATTATTATTGGTTGAAAGACCAGGCATTCTTACCAATTCAACAATGTTTTCTGTAATTGTATTAATCTGCTAAACAGGGATATTGCTTTATGACCTTCTTAGCAATTATAAATATGGTATAACAGGTGTATGTCAAAATATCAGTACAGACAACTCCAATCAATTCACTAACCAAGCTCTTGCTATGGTTTCCCATGATCAAGCCACATTCAGATTTTCAAAACTTAAGTAACATAACTTTCAAAGTCAATCAAATGCAATCATCTACCACAGTGCACACATTGGATGTTTCACATGAAAAAAAACCTTTTTCTTTTTTAATAAAGCTTTGCACACCAGGGTAAATACATATCAATAAAAACAGTAGCAGGCTTCACCATTTATTTATAATTTGTTTTGAGCTTTCAGCCCATCTACAAAGAAGCAGTGGACATTAGATAACATCAACTGATGTGGACTACCAGTAACATTTGAACATTGCTTTCTCTAAGATAGTCCAGAAGCCCTGAACAAATAACATTATATGTACTGCATACATGTCAAAACCAGCAATTCTTTTATTTATTACTATGTAAGTCCCTTTTTGTCTACACATTGTAAAATAACTTTTGTCAAAGGAATATTCAACCCACTAATTCTACAGCATACTCTCCTAGACATTCAACATTGTCCACCATTAGCCACAATTAAATGAAAAATAGCCATTTTAAAAAGATTGGTAAAAAATTCAAAAAATCCTTCAGGATTGAGTCTGCCATTCAACACAAAAAGCTCAGATAAACTTACTGTAAAAGCAGGCAACATCTTGCAGTCCAATAATCTTTACTACCATAAAATGTTTCAGCCCTTTGGCCTTCTTCAGCTAAAAGCTACATGTAAAAATACTTAAAAATTTTAATGCACATAATCCTTTTAAATGTCCACGTCAGATTAATAAATTGCTCACTTATTTTGATCATTTCTATTATCTTGAAAGGACAAATGTTTCATATTTTGAAATACATGTGCTGAAAACAAACCTTGTATCAAGTCATGCACAACAACAAAAATGTTACAGGATGCCCTAAGTTAAAAATTGCACATCCTCAAAGAATGGCCCTTCATTTAATTCTGAATTTACAGACAAGAGGGACAGTTTCTTAATATATGCCAGTGCTTGACAATTTTTAAACCTGGCTAAGTAGCTCTCCAAAGCTATAAATATCAGTAGCACCATGTGAAGGATAATACCCACCAAATAATGCAAGATTATGAGCCAACAGTCAAGTTTGCAAAATTTCTCCTGATTACTTGGCTTACCTTTAGTACCCACTAATAAATTATCCTTATTAAAATATACTAGTTTTGGTTAAGTCACAATGGACAGTAAAAAAACAACAAAACTCATCACAGCACTTGTCCAGGATTTCTATCCAACCATTGGGTACAAGAAAAATAGGAGCTATAATCTTCAATGATGAAAATAACATGTAGCATTTTGAATCAGCCAGACTAGAAAATCCCATAATAAGTAATTTGGAATTAACATCAAGGGCATTCCCAAACACAAAAGGGAAATGGGGAAATTTAAGTTAAAATAGACATCTTTTGAATCATATCCCTCTCATTTCAAAACTAATATCTTTTTACTGCAGTGCAAAAATCACAGATTCACCAGGTACATGTAACTTCAAAACCTTACAAAACCAAAACAAATCTTTTTCATGAAAAAATACCTCCAATTTAAAACAGCAATTACCTGATCTCTTCATAATCTTTACATTTACAGATTTCTCAAAATTCAGGTGTGATAGTAAACTATAATAATTGGCCTTCAATTTTGACATTTTAAGAGAATCTAGTTCTGCATGTTTTGTTCTCTGAACCTCACCATGCAGCTTACTGCATAATTCTCGTCTTTCTAATGAGCTACAAATATTTTTGATCATTAATTACCTCTTTCAGTTGCTGTCTTCTGTATGCTCACTGTATTTTTTTGACAGATTGGCACATGTTCTGTGTTGTAAAAAAATATCAGTAATCATATTTCTAATCTGTACAGTTCTGTTCCTACATTACATCTTTGCAACCACATATCGTGTTTAGGACAGAGTTCCAGAACATGAAATGTTCTGCACTACAGCCCTGCAGGTTCCTAAAGAGTGTGTAGCCCATGTACATCATAGTAGAAACCATAGAAATGAGATTAAATAAGATATTTTTCCATATCAAACATTAAAAATGCACAAATTCAATATAAAAACGAAGATAAATGCTGCTCAATACTACATACTCTTAAATTGTCCCTGCACTCAAAAGTGACTAGAAAATACAATGGCCAACAGAGGCCAAACAAACAGGATAATAGGATTTTACTGTTATGCCGAATGTCAAATTGAATTTCTACCCAGTACAACATCATGTAAACATTTGGTCACGTCGTTCTGGCTATATATTTAACTGAAGCCTATACAAATGATGTAGACCTTTGTGGGTAGAACTGTCAGTTCGTTTCACAGTTATATGCAACCGATCAATAACGATTCCAAAGGTCATAAATATTTCCAATGATGTCATTGATTAACACAAAAAACAATAGACGACATATCGAGACTAGCAAGCTGGCAGTACATATGTCTACCATCTATACGAAGCAGTATATAAATTTAACCTTCGCTCACCATCTGAGTCTTTGTAGCTCAATGGTTAGAGCGTCTTACCGGCGATCAGAAGGTTACGGGTTCGATTCCCGTCAGGGACTCGGAACGTTTTTCTGAGAACAGCTTGAGAGCGAGCGTATTAAGAACATAAATATTTCCGCCACAAATGAAATCAGAATATATTAATATGTGGAAGAATATTTCGTCTAGTTACTCCCAAATAGCGAACGTAAACGATGGATATGAACAGAATACTGAAAGATCTTTAAAATATCGCAATTTCAAGACTTACACTAGAAAGCGAAGCTACGTTTAAGACAACCAATGCAGCCGAAGGAAATGCTTGCTTCCAAGGACTAGGTGATGATCGATGGCTACGATGAACTGGATATGCTTGGGCTATTGTTACCTGTCTCGTGCACTTCGTGTTTCATTCTCACTGTCACTCACTGCAACCAAAATCTAAAAATCTAGGCAACAAAGCTGAAATTAATACATGGTTCTTATCAGTTTCACAAACCTATATTCACAAGCAAACAATAGAAGCCCGATGCAATTCCTCCAACGTCGACATGGAGAGGATATGCCATGATGAAAATTCTCCGGTATTTGAGTAGCCCAAAAAACAACACTTTGTAACATTGATTGAGTACACAGATTGCTGTATTCAACAAAAGTTCAGCCACAGACAACTTAGCCGCCGCACGTGTAAATGGACTCCATGCACGTCGAGATTACTGCCTTTCCGGATTCCCACTCGGGTTTTTTGCATTTCACCAAATCGGTGCCTAAATTTCACCAAATGCCCCAAAATTTCACCAAATGACCCGTTTCCGTTATAGAGCCTGGGTACGAGGTTGCGTTTCTATTGGATATCAACTGCTAAATGATAACAAACCTGTAGACAGCGCTTACGAAGCAAATTTGATAATTTTATTGATAAATAAACTCAAACAAACTTTTTCAAGTCAAATTTGGGGATTTTCCACAATTTAAACAGAATGTAATAAAAAATGTAGAAATTTTTAAAATGGCGGCTTTTTCCCCACGAACGACGGTATTATGGTACACGTAGACCTACCATGACGTATTGTTTGAAACCCCTAACCGAACCTCTGACCACTAACTTAATTGTTTTTCTCCGCGAGTCTGGCTTTTTCCATGATTTTTCGTCATACTCTGTGACAGTTGTGGGCCATCTTACAAGTCAGCATTTTCGTTTTATCAGTAAGATGTAAGTAGAAGTTAATGAACTTTTGAATAATAAAGAATAAAGTAGTGAAATTTCATCAAATTTGGTCAATTTCACATTTTTTTCACCAGGTCACCAGACTCAGTCCGATTTCACCAGGTTTGGTGAAAAACCACCAGGAGTGGTAACATTGCTGCCTTTGCACTGCGCAAAGGCATGGTGAACGTGGGCCAAGGGTACAATCAGAGGCTATTGGTTCAATGCCTGTCAGGGACTCGGAAATGTTTTCTATGTGTCTAACTATTAAAAAAATATGTGAACTAACATCACTATTAATGCCATAACGTTGAATAATCCCCTCTACTTTGCCTCTGTGCTTATTAAACACTATTCACATTGTTAAAGTAAATATACTAACTGGGACCGTGAATAAATTATATGGGGACATTAACCTCTTGGCCCCTCACTTCCACCCACTATGAAATAGGATCATCTTTATCACAGTTCATCTTGTTGCTACAGTATGTTGTTGTTATTGTGGTGAAATGGGACATAATAAAGTGCATTCTGCAATGACCTGAATACTGTAACAGACAGAATCCAGAATGCACTGTCTACAAATGCTTAAAATAATGTTACAATATTATGTCATTACTATATGCAAACTCCCAGACTTGATACTGGGTGTGTTTAGTTTACTGCATGATCATTACTTGAAAACTTACAAAACATAGAAAAGGTAGAACAGGAGTTTGTTGCACTTTTCAAATCACTTCTTATATTGCAAGCATTCTTTACCACCAACTTGCCCTGGTCCTTAGCATACTTTCTTCATCATTGTTGCTCCTCTTCATAATCATTTTCTTATTTTATTTTCTTGGAAGTTGCTTCCAAGAATACCTGTATCTGCTATGTGTGGTTTTTATTCATTGCAAAGAAAAAGATGTATTTCATGATATACCAATATTGCCCAAATTATTTTACCAAATCACTGGTTGCTTTTTTCTTGAGATTGTCATCCTCTGAAGTGAACATTAAGCCTTAGACTTCAAACATGATGCAGTGAATGTCAGTACCAATGGTGAAATCACATTATTGAAGATGAATGGAAGTGTGACGCTAAAGACTACTTCATATAAAACAATACTTGACCAATCATCATAAATTACTTCTCTGACTGCTTGAGTTCGATGAACGTCCACATATCTCCCGCAATGCCACCAAACTTTCACACGTTCAAAGGTACTCGTAACTTGCTAGCTTTGCTTCTTGTGTCCACTAGTTGACCATTGTTTATCGTACTATTATACAATTATAACTTTGACAAAAGCTACACTAGTGTTCCACCACATTTTATTATCCAAAATTTTTCAACGTAGATACTTAATTCTCCGTAAATTTCATTAAAATAAGCTTGGAGATTTTCCCGACAAAACTCATCGTTTCAGAATAAAAACCGTATTGGCCCGGACAGTCCAACATGCTAAAATATCGGACTTTTCAGTAACCATTCGTCCCGCGTAATTTTGTACAAAGACCGTCAAAATACAAAGCTCAGCCACATAATAAAATTATCATATTGAATGGATAAAATTGTCCTCAAAGCTAAACAAACATGTTACATTAAATATACATTGAAAACAGGATGCTGAATTAACGGGTGGTGACTAAAAAAGTGGACAAATGCGATAAGCTTGAGACAAAGTAATAATGCATATTACAAAACTACAAACACCGGCAATGTTCAACACTTTATTTCAATTTTCCCAAACTTGATCTATAGTAGCTATCTGGGTGATGTGTCAGTGGCTTTCCTCATCTTAGTCTTAACTGACTACATCCTGTTCCGGACAACATTCCAATCAAGTTCGCGGAGACATTTCTTTATCTGCAGTTTCAGATGATGCTCTGTTTTGGCTTTCCAGTCACCATCATACATTCTTGACTTTAAAATTCCCCATAAGGTTTCAATTGGACGAAGTTATGGCACATTTGGAGGATTGTCACCTTTTGCAACAAAGCGGATATTTTTCTCATTAAAAAGAGCAATTGTGTCCTTGGCATGATGTGAAGAGGCAAGATCCGGCCAAAAGACATAGTTATTATCTGCATAATGCTGTTGCAAGAATGGTATGAAACGGCCATAATACACTCCTGCAGATAAACATTTCCGTTGATGATGCCCCTGCTTGGAACAAAGAATGGATCACTGTGTCCCTCTTCACTGATTGCCAACCACACGAGAAGTTTTGGCTCAAACTTTTTCTTCTCGTAATATCTGATGCTTGGAGGAGTTTTCTCTTTATTTTGCGAATAGAATCTGTCATTGCCACGTACGTGACAGTGGCCAAATGTAAAATATGCCTCATCATCCATGACAACTTTGACACTTGGCGAAGGTTTCAGCACAATTTTTATCAATTTTTTGCAGCACTTTTTCTACCTCAATTCTTTCTCCTCAGAACATTCTGGTGCTTTTCTCTCTTGTAATTTTTGCATCCTTCTTTTTACAGGATTTTGTGGATATAGGATTTGTGAACTCCGAATTTTAGAGCTAGTTTTGCTTGGGACACACCACGCTTGTCTGTTGCTGTCATTACCAAAATCTTCATTTTCTGAGGTGTCAACTTTTCAGCTTTTCGTACACTTCAAACCTTCCTTTCTATTGTTTTCCTTTCTTGAAAAGTTTTAATAATCTTATAAAACGAGCTTCGAGCTATTCCTAGCTTGCTAAAGTGGTTTACAGTACAAGCAACACCCCTATTACTATGAGCTTTGTAAAAGTGTACAACAAGATCTTTTCTCTGCTTCAAGTTCAGCCCATCCATCACTAATAAGATGTACTTTAGATATCAGTATTGCAATAATATCAACTGGGGTAACCAGGCCTTTGTACCCAGGCCTCTTGACGGAGATATTGTTGTTTTATCATGTAAAAATATTCACGTGAGTTTTGTCAACTTTTTTAGTCACCACCCGTTACCTCGAATGTTAAATGACCCCAGTTCACACAACTGGACGGTGATTGTTATAAGGTGAGTAGTTTAAGTTGCTTGTCCCAAGAGTAAATGTTGTCACATTTTACTAAAATTTAATATCACTTAAAGTACTTTTTACATCAAATTGTATTTCTAAATAAAAATTAAGTACTTAAAATCAATTTATTGATCACTGATAAAATATCGTGACAAGACATCCTGGGCTAGAGAGGACATTTGGAGATTCTCAAATGCATCAGCTAACTTTTGTCTTGTCCCTCCTCTTTCAACATATCTGGTAAGCAGTGTACAAGCATTTTGACTTACATCCTCACAATCACGGAAGAAAGTAATGTAGTCAATCTCATGACTTTGAAACAGCTTAGTAAGATAGGCTAACTTCTTCCATGTCCTGGGAATTTTTTCTGCTATTGGAACAATTTGTTGTTGTTGGAGACGATCCGGTGGTCATTGTTGGTCTTGAATCTCTATCAAAATCAAGCAAGCGTTCAAAACCGTGATACTTACTCTTTCAGCGGCTGATTATATGGAGAATTTATGCTCGGACTGAACTATAAAGTTGGCCTCCCTCAAAAAATGTCTTAACAAATTTAGTTATCATTACACGGCGAAAATTTTAGCCCGTTCTTTTCCTTCAAAATTTAATGTAGTGAGTCAAGCTGACATTTTATCCCGTGCTGAATTTTTTCCCCTAACCAAGCAAACCAGGTCCTCGACAAATACCAGAATGCAACATTTTCTGTATTACACGCCGAAATCAGCTTCTTGAATACTTTTGAATTTCTTTCACAATTTGAAGCTTTTGCATAACTTTCTACATTTTCAATATTTTTAAACTCAGCTTTTCGAATAGTCGTTTTCTACCATTACTAAGGGTCTCAGTATATTTTTCATGCATTTCACGAGGAACACATAGAACGTTAAGTGCCGGGAATCAGACTTTGTGTTAGTTTGTAAAAGGTGCCGTAATAGGGGTTGGCTATGTCGACATATTCAAATTAAAGATGTCAAAAAAGGCGGATTGACTGCTAAAATCGACAAGAGAAAATGTCAAAAAAATAAACTAACGTTAGAATATATATGGAAATGCTTTATTGTCAGTTTTGTACTTCTTGAGTTGTGTGGTTTATCAGGATTTTAACTTGTTAGGTTTTGACGGCGACGATAAACCACACAACTGAAGTTAAGGTAGTCTATGTGGCTTATTTTTGGAGACGACCTGTGGATCTTCGTTTTTCTTCACGTTCAATCAAAATCTAACAACTGGCCTAAGCATTGAAACCGTCTTCCCTTACGTTTTGTTTTATTGACATTTTCGTGGATTATTTTTCCCTGCAAGTTCATCAGTCTCTTTTACTTACCTCATGGAATCTCGTCAGGAGCAGAGCAACATGTTTCGTTTGGTTTTAAAGGAAACATTATACATGCATACAACGTTTTCACTTCGTGATAATCAACATTCTAACTACTTGACTCTTTCCATGATAATGAGACGGTGCAGTCTGGGCGTGGCGCTGGCGCAAAACACTCGCGGATTAGGAGTTTGTGCCCAGGCAGGAAAAGCCGTTATTATGATTGAGATTGATGTTGTGATCCTGATTCAGAAGTGCAAACTAGTAAACGTAATTAAACCAAAAGTGATTCAGTGGTTGGTGTAACATTGGTGGCAACGATGTCTGCAATGGCGAAGAAACTTGAGTATTTCACCGGGGAAGATGGTACTTCCTTAAAACCTTTGCTAGATTGATTTGATGCTGTTATTGGGGCCGAAGGCAAGGCAAGTAAGGCTACCACCATTATTTGCGATTGTTTAAAAGGTAATGCAGCAGAAGTTGTAAGAGCAATGCCCGATGATGATAGGAAAGACCTGACAAGATTAAAGCAGAACTCTGTAAACAGTTTGACAGACGGGATAAAACACAGATTCAACGTAAATTTTGCAACAGAAAACTGGAGAGTGGGGAATCTGTAAGCAAATTCGTGCGAAGCCTTTGTTAACTTGCAGAAGTCGGGTTCTCAAATTTGGAAACCCCTCAAGTCTCTACTATGTTTACCACAAGCGTGTGTGGGGATGAAGCTATTGTAAAAGGAATAGTTAATGGTAGCTGACCGAAGGAGGAGAAAATTCATGTCCGAATTGATCGTGCTGCTAAGTATTTCAGAACTGAGTTTCTCAACCGTTAATAATCCATAAATTATATTAGGCAATCCATGAACCCACACCACATAATATGCATTTTTATACCCTATGAAAAATCACCTGTGATGTGGATCAAATTTCTTAATTTACACATTCAAGTCAATGAAACAAACAGGGGTGTCGGAAGAGGTCGGCCGGTCTGTTAAACTACAAGGTTATGGTTCCCAAATGAGACCGCAGCTGAATTAAACGTTTTTACTTAAGAACCTTTAGAAAATTACAAATTTGAATCCGAATAATCTTCAGATAATCGTTCGGCTGCTTGAATTATGAGAACAACTGGCCATTAGGATTGTTAACCCTTGGAGCACAATGTCAGAAACACCCATGTTGGAATTGAGATTGGAAATTCAAGCCCGCCTACTCTTACTATCGTTACGAAGTCTTTGGAAACAAACATGGAATAAATTAATTGGAATACTCGTTTGAGAATGATATTCAAGCATTCGTTTATCATGGTACATCAGAGGACTGCAAACACTCGAAAACGATGATGACCTCGAGACTACACCCCTCGGTTTTGATTCATTTTTTGTGTTTGGACTCTGTGATGAAACACTCAAACTCTTTTTTCAACTGTTACGCGTACCATCGACTTAACAGTTAAGCGAACGAGAAATTCGGGCTACAACTTAACACTTGTCATTGGGAATATGCACAGTTTTAATTCCATTACAGACTCATCCTCACTACATTTCTGAACCATATCAATAAGTAACCTTGACTATACCTACTGAAACCCTGTAGTATAATATATTATCTCACCGGAGGTCAGATGCTTGTGGTATAAAAATTGTGAGAATTTAAATCTAGTAAAAAAACTCATTCATAATTCCTTAGAAAAATACAAAGGAAAATCATAACCGTGCCGTGTCTTCATATGTGATAAAAACACGCTTACTTTTCTCCTCCAATTTTCTCGCCTTAGAAAACATTAATCTTCAAACTTTCTAAGCAAATTAGTGTATTAAGCCGTTTTTTAAGCCGTTCCAAAAAACTTGCAGCACGAGCTTTATCGGATCAAAAAGATTCGGCTATCGCCTTGTGTTTTATATCCGATAACACACTCCTGCTCGTTTTTTAAATATTACTTAGCTTTATGCCATTAAATTTACAAGAAAGCACCTCATAGCTTGCTTTAATGCAAAGTGTTCACGACAGGCATGCAGCAGTTCTTTCAACAAGTTGTACCATTATTTTGTAAAGCAGTTATAAGCTTCTTGTAACAAATCATTATGTCGAAGAGATATGCAAGCAATATGAGGCTTGTTGGTACATCTTGTAGCAAGTGCTACACAGTCGTCAACCACACTGCAAATCTTAAACATCCTATTCCAAATTTGACAACAGCTGAAAACAACCAACGCGAAAATATCTTGATATCGACTAGACGGTAACAGCATGCAACAATACAGGTACTGTACAAAAACGTGTAGTTAGTAAATAGCATGGTTCAACCATGACATAAAAATGAGAGCTCATCTCCAAATTCTAGTAGAAAGAGAAATCTTTAAAGAATAAATTGAAGGTAGAACAAACATGTTATAAAATGATTTACCGACGCTTCGTTGCTCCCTCGGAATACTTTCAAAGGGACAATACATGCATGAACTAGGTTACGGAAATACTTGTTTACATTGTATCAGGTGCCACCAAACCAATGAGAAGACAGTTGATATGTGAAAACAGAGGAAAAGTGATCGGTTTGGAAGAGAAAAAAATAGGAGTCAAGACTTAAATTTATAAATAAGCAGGACATCCCTTATTATAATCGAAAGTTGGACTCTAAAAAGACTGAAAAGTCCTCACGACAAGTAAGGTGGCAAGAACAAGGGCAGGTAATGTAATAAACCAAACAGCACATTTGTTTACAGTGATGGGGCTGACCAATCAGACTGCTCGATTTTACCAACATGTCTGAATTTCCTGGAAATTCACTGCGAAAAACTATACCTCAGGAAAAGCCTTCCTTCAAGTTGAATTTTGCATTTTCAAAGAGAAAACGAACTGATTCGGATAGTACAGGGGCCGCGGAACGATATTTTGAGTGGGGGGGAGTGCTGACAGGGGGCGATAACATGACCCCCTGAAAAAAATTAAATTCAATATTTCTGAGACGGTCGTGAACACTTCTTATTTTACTGATTACTCAGAAATCTCAAAACACTGGCTATTTAACAGATATGTCTATTAAACGGATATGTTTATGGGATTTTTAAAATCATAAACTAAAATGCGAGCGTGGTTCTCGCTATGTAGGTAGAACAACTCAACGGTTAAGTGAAAGGATCAAGCAACATGTGCCAAGTGTTATACGAAACAAGACCATACCATTAAGAAATCAACCGAAAAGGCAATGTACCTCTGCTCAAACGATTGATTGTGACTCGGCAATCGGTCAATATTTGTTGTCAAACAGATGATGCCAATAACTAATCACACTCCAAATTTAGCACCCTGACAAAGTGCCGCTCAGCATTCTTTCTAAAGATTATGGAATCCATGTACATTGGCGTTATTTTGATGTTTAATCCCTCCTACATGGGAAGACATTGCCTTTACATCAGGTATGAATATAAGCTGATAACTCTTTTCTCAAGAGTTAGCAGACGTTTGCACCTGAAGAGTGGTCTACCAAAATGCATAGTGTTTCTTTTTAGTATTTACTTTCTCTCTGTGTGTTGGTTCGTCTAGTTCTTTTCAGAACTGTCTTGTATGACCATTCACCATGGTTAAGACGTTTTTCAAAGCGATACTGATATATTTAATTTCTTTTCAAAAAAGTGGGGGGGGGGGGGGGAATAACGCCTCCCCAGCCCCCCGCCTCCGCGGCCCCTGTAGTATATTAGGTTTTTTCAAATCTGTCGTGGGGATATGTAATGCGTTCCTTAACAAGAAAAATATCGGCTTTCGAATTGGGAGTTACGAAATGCTCACGACTAAGTTCATGTTTCACGTTGTCCGTACGAAAAAGCCAACATAAATTTATTAATCCGTACGGGTTTTGACGTCCTAGAGTTTTCAACGCTCTCCTTATCTCATAAATATATCACAAAAAACCTTATAAAGTAACTAAGGTGGTACGTTTCGTCATTATTGACGTCTAGTTTTCGTTCCATGCATCCCCACCACAAACAGCTGGGAAATGTTAAAATAGTTTAGTTTTTCCAAAAGGAAATCTTTGAAGTTTGGTGTAACGCTTAAATTCTTAACAAAAATTGTCATAATCATCTCATTTATGACCAGTTGTCAAAGGTTTGTTGTCAAAAGCAATTGGCGAGCCATAAAAGGTTCATAGTTTGAGATATCCAAAGCATTTGCTAGTTTCATAAGAGATAATTAGTAGCAAAATCACAAAGTGATTCACAAGCATCTTTGGAGTGCCTGTTTCATATAATGTATAAAAAAAGTGCACTTTTACTGAATAATTGACAGCATGTTTTTGTCAAGGAAGCCAAGCAAAAGGAGAAAGAGGCAAGGCATAAATCCTTATTACAGTGTATTGAAGTTTACTGTAAAAAGCAAGACTGTATTTTTCGTTATGTAATTTGGGTATTGTTACAAAAGCAAAAAATTCAAATAACATTCATATTTTGTTCTTTATTTTTAAAATTCTGAATTAACATAAAGTATTACTTTTCCCTGATATTCTCACAAAAAAATCAGACAGGTTAGTACATGTCCTCTTATTTAGAAACGAATTGTGTTCACATGTTCAGAAGAGACCATCCCTAGCCTCATTTGAATATATCAATTGCAACCACACAATAGCCAAAAATAACTGATGACTCAGAATGAAGCCAACTCATTGGTATACAAAAATTACAATCCAGCAATGATTCTGCCGTAATACACTAAATTCTCCAGAAACTATAGATTGATAACCATTGATTCAGAAGAGACTGTAGTTAGCCATTTAGAAACATATGGAGAAAAGGAATGTCAAACAAATGATTGTATATTTGTTCTTGAAAAAGACAATAACCTTGATTTAATTCAGGATCTTGATGTATGGATATTAACTTATTAGTTGGCTCATCCTCTTGATGAGTAAAAGTGTCTAGCATTAGACAGAGTAAAATCAAGAGTGGGTCCTTGTCACTTAATGGGTTAAGGGGATGGCTTTTCACTTGTTAAAGTGCAGGGCTTATCCCCTCCAAGAGTGGAAACCTCTTGTGTTAGCCAGAGTAAAATGACAGGGAGTGTGCCCTTGCCTCTTAGTGGGTTAAAGTTGACCTTAACAATATTTAATCAATACTTTTCTTACTCTAAATGTTTGCAAAACTCAGAGATGAACCCACATGAATTTGCAAAAAATTGTTTTAAAGCTTTTGCAAAGACAATCAACAAAAAACTAGGGTAGCAGTTGTGAAAGACATCATGATATATCCATATACACAAAGACTAAACTGGTTTCATGTAGCATTATCCAGGACACTGCAATCCTAGTATCCCTAAGAAATTTAGGAATTACAGCAGATCCCACATTATTAAAGCTGCCTCAGTGTCAAAAGCAGCGATAAAGTCATCTCCACATCCTGCTGGAGGTTATGTATGGAGATTGCACCTTTGAAACTGTCCAAATGCAATAATTACAAGCTGTATTGCAAGTATTTGTTACATTGCTGGGTAATGTTATGGTCACCACAGGCATCATTATCATGTGACCGTTGTGGTTGTGCTTTTACTTCAATATATCAGCACGACAATAGTAATCTAAGATTGCAACCTATGCTACATTCTTGGGTAGTCTTTGATGAACATCTTGTGGAAAATTTCCCCCCCCCCCCTCTTTTCACTAGGAAGTACAAAGGAAACTGATAGTGCTGGTTGGATAACTGAGAAAGTCAAGGAGGTAGATGCCTGCCAGCATGAACTGCACTAAATTTAATGCACACTTGTGCCACTTTAAAATTTGAATTCATAGCAGGAAAAGAATTAAAAATTTAAAATTTAAGGCTGCTAAGTTTCTTCAGACTTTCTGACAACAATTTTAAAAAGGGCCCATTCAATTGCTCGGGATTGCTCAACACCTCTAGGATCGACTCATCAAGGTATAAACTTCCCAGTTTTTCTGGTGAAGAGATTGTTACAAACAAAATTCTGTCACTTTTATTTATATCAATAAAAAATCCTTCAAACCTATAATTATTAAAATAAATCACAATTCAAAAGTGTTTCTAATATCACGATGTCAATCAACAGGACCTCTCACACTAGAGAGAGTTGGAGTTGAGTTTGCCTGGAGTTTGCAGTTATTTGCTTATTACTGTAATGGTTTGTCTCACTCTTTGACAAAGTATTTTCTTGTTTGTACTGGTTTCATAAAGTCTCTGACTTTTGCTGTTAATGCGTCTCAGTGATAGTTTCATTAAAAAAGACCCTGCAAGTTCACCAGTGGATATGGGCAAGATCAGTACTAAATCTCAAAAACTGTCACAATATCCTTGAGTAGAGCTAAAAGTCCATTACGGCGGATCATTCGAGGATGCAGACATTCTTTCATCCTGGCATGCAACGTATGGATGTCAGTATTACCGAATTTGCCATGTCATCCCACAATTTAAGGTTAAACGCCCACGGATACCAGTGAACGACCCTATTTTCCAGTAATATTATTTATGAAAACTAAAATGAAGGGAAGAGTGACAATGATGACAACGACGATGGACGAAGGAAGGTCTCGAGCTGGTGGACGACTTCGATGAATTTGTAGGGGAATAATGAGTGTCTTATTTGCTTTCAAGGGTAAGCAATTGTTGTAGGATAGATGATTTATTCGAGTGGCATACTTTGAGCAAATGTTTTCCTAAACTAGGTTTGAGTTTAGTTTGACCAACACTCCTTTCCTTCACTCAGCTTCGTTCTCGCCGGCCACGAGGATACAGAGGCCAAAGTTATCCGCCCATATCAGCCAGATACAAACTCTAAGTGTTCGAACCAGTTTTAGAGCTTGGAAAAGTTCCACTTTACGTAATTTCATATTTATAAGATAAGGAGGGCCTTGAAAGCTCTAAGACGTCAAAACCCATACGGTATAATAAATTTATGTCGGCCATTTCGCACAGACGTGAAACATGAACTCGGTCGTGAGCATTTCGTAGCTCCCGATTCGAAAGGCGATATTTTTCTTGTTAAGGAATGCATTACATATCCCCACGACAGATTTGAAGAAAAACCAATACACTATCCGAATCAGTTCGTTTTCTCTTTGAAAATGCAAAATTCACGTGCACGGAAGGTTTTTCCTAAGGTATATTTTTTCACAGTGATGTCCCAGTAAATTCAGACATGTTGGTTAAATCAAGCAATCTGATTTGTCCGCCACATCGCTGTAAACAAACGCGCTGATTGGCTTATTACATTATCTGCCCTTTTTGGTGGCAAGTCCATCCACAGTGAGCTTGGATGCTGGGATGTGAAGAGCAGGTCAGTTTCTTTTCAGACTAGGGCCAAATCTTAAAGTGCTCAGAGATGTGCGTGATCAACTGGCAGCTGGTTTGCCAAAAATACAGTGCCGCGGAACACTGAGGCCCCGTCCACACGTATACGGATTCGTTTGAAAACGCAACGTTTTCTTTGCGGACTCGCCTTCCATCCACACGTATCCGGCGAATACGCTCATCGAAAACGCAACCTTTTGTAAACGGTGTTCAGAGTGGAAACTTTTGAAAACGCAACGCTAGCGTTTTCGTGTGGACGCATGAAAACGGAACCTTTTGAAAACGATGACGTAATAGTCTCGAATCCAGTCCATCCACGTGCAACGGTGCATTGGTAAATTGAAAATGGCGGACAGACAAGCTGTTACCTTTGATATTAAGCGGGCTTATTTCAAGCCTTATCGCATATGTTCAGTTAAATATTGCGATGTTAAGTTTTCAGGCTGATTACGCAAGGAAGTGAATGAAAATAATCAGGCTTCTTTCATTGCCAATCGCAAAAATTGGGACAGTGAAACGCTTAAACAGAAGGCGTCAAGCACGATCTCGACGATTCTGGGTTAGATCTGGACGAAAAAGTGCTTGGAGGGCTAGTTTCGTCAACGACATAGTTGGCCCAGAGGAGTGGAATATAATAATTTATAATAGCGCATACTCAGTAAGTGATTCTAGCGTTTTCAGTCGTTTTAGCGTATTCGTGTGGACGGTCGAAAACGATTTAGATGCGCTACTTGTGGACGCGAATTTTTTTAAAAACGGAAAAATATGTTTGCGTTTTCAAACGAAGCCGTATACGTGTGGACGGGGCCTGACACTTGCGTTTATAAACGATGTGTGATATTGGGGACCCCCAAGTATGGACCTCTATAAATCATAGTAATCTTTATCCCCCAAACTAGTTAAAGTATCTCAAAATAACCATCCCCACTGCACATTCAATAAAATACAAAGTAAATTGGCATCAATTTTTAGTTACTTAAAGGTTCTGACCAAGAGGATGTATAAGCTCACATTTTTTCTACCAGACCTTGTAAGAACTCTTTTCCAAATAGTTCTATCGCAAGTAGTTCTGTAGTTCTTTTCCAAAATAGTTCTATCGTTCTTTAATATGGTCAACAATATGTCGCATGCTGTGTCCAAACTCAAACAGCAGGTTTGACCATTTTTTCCGATCTCCCAAATACAACCCCCAAGATTGCATTCCACAAACTTCATCCATATTATTTAGTATCGGTGATCCGGATGATCCATTATCTGTGCTGCAATTATGGACCAACAAAAACTTCTTTCGTTGTTTAAATTTAGACCAGTCATAGTTGTGCTGGCATTTAACATTTGTGTTACTATCATTACAAGGGTGAACTGGACAACGATCGAATGTCTTTACTTTCACCCAATTTTCCACGTCGTCTACTCGCTGTAACTTTCCACTGAAGAGCTCCTTCGGTTGGCGATTTGGAAAGCCAATAATAGAAACAACACCACTATTAGGCAAGCAGCGAGTTACTTTCAAATTTTCTTTACCAGGAAGGTTGTTGTTAAATTTTAATATCGCGTAATCCAAATTATCGTTGGATATCTTGTCCTCCAGCATCTGCACTTCAAACTTAGGGCAAATCGGCTGAGCCAGTGTTCGGTAATCAAACTGAATTACCAATTTCATTTCCTTTTGGGCAGGTTTTTTACGATTTTTTACGGCAGAAATTACGTGTTAATTGGTCATGATACTAGCCTCATTTTCTTTCTAAGCAATAATCCAAGCAGTAGCAACGTACTTCGGACTTTCGTATTCCTTGCTTTTTAGGGAAATCATTCCAACAGATTTGCTGCATCGGGCCATTGCCTCCGTGGTTATTGTGGGTTCTATAAGAAACAAAGGCTGATGACTAGAAAATTAAGTTGGGTTCATAAGAGACACCTTTCGAATAGATACAGAATGACATCACTCGAACATCAGTTTTAGTAAATTCATCTCATGACGGTACAATCCACAAAGCCCCTAAACACCATTCTCACTGTAACATTGTCAGTTCCCAGTCCCTTTGTCCTTAAAGTACAAATTGGAACAAAAGAAAGGTATTCAATATTTTTGTCCAAAAAAAAACCATTAAAAAAAAAAATAACACGACACTTTTAACTTTATTTTTTATGAGCGACTTGATCGGAGTTACAATCTTCTTCATTGGGCTGTTTCTTGCTTCTCACAGTTTGTACATGTTTGCGTATAATTTAGACTTGTGATGTTTGTATTCATGATCAAGCTAGTGCAATAGTTAAGTTTTGTAGATTGTTTTACTTAAACGATTGACCACTTCAGTTAATTAGACGTTAACAGTAATTTTCGTAGAGATGAAGGAGAGTACTAAAAAGAATGATATATTATATACCCATTTTAAGAGTCATAATTAGTTGAGAATAAGATGGTTCAATTGCCTATTTTTTCTGGCTTAATGATGTTATGTAGTACCGTAAAATTCCGAAAGTAGCAGGCCCAGTTACCTTCAGTTTTAATTGCTGTAAACATAGTGGTATATTGCGACCATTTAAAGGGGTAGAAATACAGCAATTTTGTGTAAAATGGTACCTCCTCAGTAAAAATCGACACAGCTCAAGTATATTTCTGCACCAGACGACAAAAAAAACTACCTTAGAATTTTCTGTCCGTTTTTGATGCTTGCGATCAATCGTGGTATTGTTTTAGTGTGTTGGTCGTGCGTCAGTATCAAAACAACTTTCACTGGTCACCTAATTACGCAGATTGGCTGTGCAATTTGGTGAAATTGCTCAAACATAGCTATGATTGGTTGGCTAATTTATTGAGTGCTACTGGTGGTGATCTTATCATCCTTGACTAATATTCATAAGCGACGATGCCATAGCATGCTCGAAAAATCCCGCATGTTGCAAGAGAAGACTGCACACCGTTTGACATTGAGACAGTCTGAACTCATCCACAAGATATTAATACCACAAACGATTCTTCATCCTGGCCATAGTTGGCGTATGCGATCGACTTTTAAAAGCACGATACCTGTTTACTATTCGCTCACAAATGTAGCAATACCTCTTCATGACCTTTGTGGCTAAATAGTATACATATAAAGACGAACAATCATATTTATCTTTGGTAAATTTCTATCAGGTTTTGTTGAGGAGAAATGCCTTCGCGCTAACATCAATAAATCTTAAAATATTTGCAACTTCTCAGGATGACGGAAAATAGTCGGTCCTCGGACCCTCAACCAGCTGGGGGTCGTTTAGCCTCTTGGGCCAATCCAGTCCCGAAAGAACGAGACAGCCAAACAATGTCAAATAACTCGGATAGATATTTATAAAGTATATAAATAACGAACTGACGGGGTACACAGATTAAATTTATCCGAAAATCACTTTAAAGCAACAAAAATTAACAATTAGAACTCACAAGTTCCCAATAATCTTGTATCCCCGCCCCATACTCAAGAAAATTGAAGAAATGCATGCGATAAACAACTTTCGAAGCAAAAATATAAAAAAAAGTTAACTTTAGTGACGTGAATTTGAGCTCATAGTCAATAAAAATTGTAAGGAAAGCCAAAAAGATTTAAAAAATGTAATAAGATTAGAACAAAAAGAGAAAAACAATAATGAGAACAAGCCTAAGCAGCTTGATTGGCTTGAATCCGGAGCTTTAGAAATTGCAAGAAAGCATTACAGATCTTTGGACAACTCGCCTACTAACACGTTACACCTAAACTGGCTAATTTTTTGCATTTTGATTTGCCAGTCACCAAATTTACGTTATAACTAAACTCCATCTTTCCTAGTTTCCATTCTTTAAACCAAAATTTTTTATCAATAATCACCTTTAACAGTTTCAGAAACATACAAGCAAATATCCTCATAATTAAAATTATGTGTTTCGAGATCAAACCTTGAATTAGTTGTGCTGTTTCGTATGCAGAGTCGTGACCCAACAGCACTACTCGCAGGAAGATATTCAAACAAGGTTTTGTTTGAAAAGTCCAGACCAGGCGCGTAGCCAGGAATTTTTCTTGGGGGTTCAATGTCGAGGAACTTCTGCCACCATTAATTTTCAACTCTCCAAAAAATGTACTGTCCTCTTATATACTAGTTTATTACACGCATGTAGGAGAGTTATCTGAACGTAATGGCAAACGCGAGCTCGGCTTGCTGCTGCACCTTTTAAAACCATTCGTTAATCTATTTAACTTTAGGGTAAAGTGTTCTCCTTAAAGATGTTAGTAATAATGCTTGGTAAATTGTGGATAATATAGAGTGCACGAGTATCACAGTGAACTGGTTTTGGTGCCGTGTACACTTAATGGCCTGCAAGTGCTTTCTGTCCTAAAGTCGACATTCGTCAGCGATTAATGCTTGTCGAACTTTGTTCAATATCCTGCTGACAACTGCCCAAACATTCACATCTTCACTTCAACATTTCAGATAGTACATATCGACAACTTATCACTGCGCCAAGAGTGGTTTCTAGCTCGCAAATGAAAGCTTGTCGGATTGTGATCATGTCTTATGACTCATTATTGAGTTAGAAACTCAAGCTCGTTACAGCTATGGGAGGGGTTTGAACCCCCTGAATTTCTCTCTTGGCTTCACCGCAGGCACTGGTCAAGACATAACTTTATTAAAGAACAGATTTTTTCGGGAGATTTTTCCGAGTTTTTTCCAGTTTTGTTAACAAACTTCCACGACGTTAGCTTCATCATCTTCAGGACTAACTGGACGTTAAATATTTCAGAACGTTCAATTCAAAAGTCTTCTGAGGAACAACGAAGCGATAAGAACCACAAGCACGAAGTTCTTCCAAAAGTCTAATCCGGTTCTTCCGAAAGCCAAGAAGTTTAATACGTTTAGTTTAAACACTAGTTTGTGGTGGCCTTCATAAAAGTTCACTATCATTAAAATTTTAGCTCTACAAACACCCCGAAGGTTTTAAGGAAATTATTTCTAAAACTTATTTCCCCTATCTTAACGGATTGGTTTTATTTGCTATCACCAGCTTAAATAATTTGTATATGCTTTCCACTAACATGAGTGATCTCTTCAGTTGTTTCATTCAAAAGCTTTTATCGCTTTCGCTTCCGGTATTTACATAGCCCTTCTGCTTTTCCTCAGGAGTTTATTCCTATGTTTCTCTATTTTACTTCATTCCTGCACTTTCCAGTTGTGACGGTTTCAGTTTATTTGCTGTCACAAGTTTAAATTTGAATGCCTGCCAAAATCTGGCAACCTTGATACCAATGCCTAGATTTGCTGATTGGGAATTTAAAAAAAATTGAATTCAGCGCACTTTCAATTCAAGCAAAGGTTGGTTTGAAAAATTTGCATCTTACAAATTTATGCGACGGAATTGTTTTTTCGAGAGCAGTCTTCTGACGTTGACTCAAGGCCTAAACATTGAAAATGTCTTTCCCTATGTTTTTTTATTGACACTTTCTTGGAGTTTTTCTCGCAGGAAGCTCATCATTCTCTTTAATTTATCTCATTATGGAATCGTGTTAGAAATAGACTGGTTTGTGTCGTTCGGCTTAATCCTGTCTGGGCTGAGCTATTTTTGCTTCTAGGAAGGCTTAAGGGGAGGGTGATTCGCCCCCCTCACCATAATTTCATTAGTATTATAACTATTTCAGTGACACTCGGCAGAAATATTGAATATGCAATGCTCTACAAAATTAAATATTACTTGGTTCCACATATTTGATGACCTCATTATTACGTCACTCAACTATTACTGTTACCTGTGTTGTTTAATGCCGTTTTTTCCGCTCGTATTTCTCAAAAAAGATTATCATAAACTATTCAATAAGAAAAGTTGAGGGAAGTAATTTATTTTAGTTTTGTCTGTTATATCTGTTTGTGACGTTAAAATGATGTCATTCTGAGTTTAAAATTTTTTAGTTTGAATTGTTGGAAGTCCTTTTGATCTTCCTGAAATACATGTTACGCTGGTGCACGAAACTAGGCGTTATGATGACGTCAAGAATGCAAGAAGATGACGTCGTACTAAACTCTCAAACCCAAAAAATGATGGTTTTTGAATCTAAAAACTCCCTTCTTTTCGTAACGGGAGATACTTTCCTTTTAAACTAGTATTCAATTCGAACCAGCATTTCGAAGATCTTGTCCAAAACATGGCAATTATTTAACTTCTTTTCAAAAGTAAAAAAGTGGCCCTTAAACTTGAAGTTTTCATGGCAATAGCTTTGTTGGTATGATCTAGAACTACATGTCGAAATGTTTGCTAAAAAATTGGGGAAAAATCACGAATTCTGATGTCATTTGGAAAATCCAGTCAAGAAATATAGATTAAAAAAACTAAGTTGGGGGTGATTCGGTCCCCCCCCCGAGCAAATAGGGTTAAACGAAATATTAGATATGCATATAACGATTTTCACTTGGTGATAATCAACATTCTAATTGCTGGACTCTTTCCACGATAAAATGAAAGTAAAACCGGGGCTGAATGATTTCAAAATTTTATTCAACAGCTGAACAGGGCTTTCAAAGAACAATAGAAATATTGAATAGATGTTATCTTGAGCGAAAATTGAAGATACTCAAATTTGTTCAACATCACTCAACATCACTCAAGCTTTCCCATATTACAATGCTCATCATTCCAACGTCGAAAGTAGCTGCGATAAAATCAAGGAAAGTGCATAACAGCAAAGTAATACTTGGGTAAACTTAATGCGGCAGGCTTTTGCTTTGCGAGGATCTGCTTCGTTTTCTTATTCAACTATTCTCTTTTATAAATAGATGACAGGGTACAAAGTAGAAATACCTACCTGTCCATCCATTAACGGATTCGGGACGCTGTTTATTTACAATCCTAGATATTAGATCAGAATAAACTTAAGTTAGAGAGACTGGTAAGGACTAGTGGTCGAGAAGATTTACTGCAGTCCAATACGAGAGATACCATAAAAAAGTTGATATATTACGTTATGTCACGATAGTTAACTCATAGGTAACTAAAGTAAGTTTACATAGTGTTAAGCACTGAAGTTACAAACCTATCTCTTCTGTTAATAAAGATCTGAATTAAATCTCTTAACTCAGCATAAAATCAAATAAAATGGGGTCATCTTAACAATACCCATGACACATAACCTGCAAAAACAAATTTAAGACACAGTAATTTCAACTACGGTTTGAAACATTATCTTTGATGTGCAAGCAAAAGTTTATCTCTCAGCACAGAATGAATTTTTTGCACGTGTTGGTTAGTTGTTAAGAACTTAAGATGTGTTGTGTAAGCGACTAACAGAAAAAAGTGTTTGTCTTGGATACAGCGACAGCCAAACTGAAAAAAATAAATCCCTACGTTTACGTCGCCAAGAAGTTGCCTGGCACTCTTCTGTCCCGTGTACACTAAAATCTGCCACTCAGGTAAACACGAGTAAATTTCGAGCACTTCATTTCCGCTAAAATATCGTTCAGTTAATACAATCTCCGATAAAACTGATATTAGATGTGGAATTTGGTACTATTGAGAAAATTTGTCAAGCTTTGATTGTCAGAAAAAACTCCGCAGTCCCATTTGTCAATTGAGGTTGAGAAGTTATCTTGTGTATCTGTTTAGCTTATATAGATCTCGGCAGTCATCTCGTGTTTTATATCCGATAAAGCTATCCTAATCGGTTTTTAAATAAGACTTAGACGCTTATAAAACGCATAATTAAAAGTGGAATTTTTAAAAGAAATATCCATTATTATCTTCACTCAACCCGACTTAGCTTGAGAATTACTTATGGAGTTAGATGTTTGCCGGTAGGTTTTGAAATCACTTAGTCATAGGTAAGTGAAAAACGTAACTTCTTATGTAAAAATCAAATATACATAAATATGTAGGTAATATTTAAAACCCGAGCAGAAGTGGTTTATCGGGATTTAAAACACCAGGTGATAGCCGAGTGTTTTAGATCCGATAAAGCACATACTGCGAATATTTTAGATGTCTTCTAAAATGAACCACCTAATACGCTAATTCGCGAAGAAAGTTTGGAAATTGATCTTTCGTAAGCCAAAAAATTAAAATTGTATATATATAAAGGCACATGTATCTTTATCACATATGATGATCCGATACGGCTATGATTTTCTTTTGTATTTTCCTCATGAATTTTTAATGAAATATAATGAAAACAATTATATATGATGAAAACAATTCCGAGAAGGATTGTAATATAATCAGTTTATCGATTAACATATGGAGTTTTATTTTGATTGGATTTTTCGTTTCAAATTTCATTCAAGATTGGACGGCGGAAAAGTTTGATAGATCAATAAATCCCGGTCATGTACTTCAGGCACCGTCCACAACATGCGTTTTTGTAGGAAACAAAAATGTACTTTATCAATCAAAAAACTGATTATAATAAATATCCTACTCGGAATTGTTTTTGTATTATATGCGCTGAAAAAACCACTTGCTTAAATACAACATTGCAACATTACTTGTGCATTGTCTCAATTTCATTCTTTAGAATTCAATTAAGGTTTTACTTTACTCTTTGTTCGGAGCTGTTGTCTTTTTAGAAGGGAATTTTGAAGAGGATTTGGGTGTAAAGTGATCCATCGGGTTATTCATGCATTTATTCAACTGAAGGTTAGTGCACGTTTTGATATCACCTAGTTAGGTAAACGAAAAACGTCATGTTCGGGATTATTTCCGAAAACGCTTACAAAGTTTTCCGTCCACACGGCCGATTTTAAACTGTTTTCGTTTGTCATCCCGTCCACACGTAAATGCAGCAATGATTCGAAAACGCTACTGCCTATCTATTGAGCATGCGTAGGAGGCTTGATCCATGCACGCTGTGATGTCATTGTTGACGAAAGTCTCCAATTTTCGCAGTCTACACATAAACGATAATCCGCTGTTTTCTAATCTCTCAACTTTGTAGATCAGAACGCTTTCGAAAGACTCCGCTTTTTTGACCGAAAACGCTGTTTGCGCGTGGACGAGAGGCCGAAACGCAGAGAAAAGTGTACGTTTTCATTCGAATCAAGTTCGCGTCACTAGCGTCCTGTGTAGATGCGCCTGTTGGTAAGAGAGGCTTGCTCCAGATCATTGATTAGGAAATTCTGTTGTTTTTGAGCAGGTACCAATAAAGCCACTGCTATCAGGACTTATCCAACCCACTCACTCATGTGGGCTCAGTGTTGCATCCTAACTTCACAGAACTGTGGATGTTGTCTTAAGGCCTGTTAACCAGATAGTATACGATTGTTGTATATGATTGTTTGGTGTCTTCGATTAACACATTGGTACGGTAGCTGGTGAATCAGCCTTAAGGTCCACCCCTTCTGCGTGGAAACATGTAGTTTCTCCGTATAAGAAAGTAGCTTCTGTAAGGAAATGGATCTTCGCCTTGGTAATATGACACTGCTTCTTCGACATTAAAATGTGCATCTCCTATTTGTAAACGCAGCTTTCCTCCATCAAGTGACAACTTGACTGGAAAAACGCACATTTTTGCTGAAGATATACGCGTCTTCCACTAAGAAATAGACGCCTTCTCTATAGTAATGTGCACCTTCTTCGTAGAAGACATCCCACCCCCGTGTCCTGTCCTTGTAGAATTTTCATTACAGTATTTACTCGATTAAGCGCCTGCCCCTATTTAGCACCGTTACAATTAAGTGTCGCATATGAGAGCAAAAATGAACACCGCCCTCGAATAAGCGCCGTATTCATTCACAATGTAGCGCTTATTGGAAGCATCATCACACTGAATTGTTCGAGGAGCCAAGCTTAAAAAGAAGTGCAGTACAACTCAATCTAAACCACTCTTGGAAATTTATTCTCCTGTATTACAATGTGTTTCAGTTGTTAACATTTACCTGTTATCGTTAAAATTGTTATGATTTTTTAAAGAGCACCGCCCTCAAATAAACACCGCCCCCGAATAAGCGCCTCGTCCGAAATATTATAAATTTATGGAGTGCCGCGGCGCTTCATCGAGTAAATACGCTATGTATAATCGGGGGGTGGGGGGTGGGGTTGGGTTAACATGTGTTTGTTTTCTTACCGGACACCGTACAATGAAGCCTCCGGGACGTAATACTATTTTGGCAAGCAAATGAAAGCAGGCAGGAATGGTGCCTGTGGGGCAACATTACATACCCCAGGATGAACAATTGTTTACGATAATCGTATCGTTTAATGGGTCCATACTAAATCGAAAAATTGTAAAAGAACTTTCCAACTCCCTTTGCTTTCTCTATACAAAAAAATAAAAACTTTAGGGGGTTTCAATGCAGTTGAAGAAATACGAAATGCACTTTCGTTTTTCGATACTGTCATCCAAACATGCGGGATGTTGCGGTACTTGAGAAAAGCGTCCTGCGATAGCCAATTGGTGCCTTATCCCTGGAAAAAATAACTTGCAAAGAAACACTAATTTAAAAAAATAAAAAACATCTCCTGCATCTATTACGGTCGAGGAAAACAACTAGAGCTCGGTTCAGTTAAAAAAATATTGCCAAATTCGTTCAGGCAAAAAAATTGCTATCCTAAGTTCACATCGAGATCATCTCAGGAGGTCAAGCGGTTGGCTCCATGAGCCGTGAGCTAAAAGAATTGTCATTAAACGATTATTGAACGATACTTTCCGAAGGGTGCGTACGAACCTACCTCACGTGAGGTTATTTCAGTCATCATTTTCAAAATGGTGGACTTCCTTGGAGAAAATAATCTTTGTGGTCAAACGTCAGAGAAAATGCAATCATCGCTGCACTTTTGCGTTTGTCGAATTTCATTCCGCCTGAATTCCGTCTTGATAATAAAAGAGATCAGTTGAAATATGGTGATATTTTGGCCGACTTCTCGTACTTCCGTGGACCTGAATTCTACGAAGCGAAATCGACGTTTGACCGGTAAGTGCGATGAGTTAAGCTAGCCTGATAATGTATTCGGATCCAACTGTTTCTAGAACGTACTGACAAGTTTTTGAGGCGAAACTATCAGCACTTTTCGGCCTTTTTAGTGGATTTTGTAAAACGGTCATCAATGACATCTTGCATTTCACTTCTTGAACTTCTGCTATTTTCTTCACCCCGTTGAATTTGCATTTGTCCTTCAAGACGAGGCTGCAACGTTTTGAAAAAAATAGGCTTATGTCTTCCTAGTACTAGTGGATGAAAGTACAGAGGCGTTCTGATTGCATAGTTCTCTTTTAGAAATCAACTAAGGAGACATCTCTTTACATTTACATTGAGGAATCAAAGAACTCAGATTTCATAATGGAACATACTGCATACGTACAGTACATGTGTCTTCAAGTCATACTGACTTGCCCTAGATTTAATGAAGCAAAGCACCCTAACACATAGAGTGGTCAGTTGGATAAACATTAATCAGCATTCCACCCCTGGGCTTGAAAAGTATTCCCTACCTGAGGTAAACAAAAGGGGATTTTGGCCAAGTCAAGGACAATTTCTTTCAGTCAAAAACACTTGAATGGTTACATGCACTATCCTTTCAGGGTTCAAATTAGCAGATTGCAATTCGCAATTTGCAAACTGAATTTTACAATTTGCAAGTCAACTTTTTGTTTCTGCAAATCCAAATTTAAAAGTACGTTTAAACGAAAAGTAACTCCTAATCGTACGTTTAGTGTTACTAAAAACTGTGATTTGCAATCTTCAGTGAACTGAAACAAATTGTTTGCAATTGTTTCTGCCAAACTTTGGCCAGCCAACTTGAAACCCGACACCACTCAGCACAGTGGCTTGTCACATTGTCACTTTGTAAACAAAATGGCAGAGCATTACCTTCAATGACTTGACGTGTTTTGGAAAAGGGAGGAGCTTCCTCCTTGCCCTGAAACTCACAACATTTTTTCGCAAATCGACTTTTACTCTCTAATTCAAACCCTGCCTTCACATGCAAAAACAAAGTTGAGAATCATCAAGAAGCTGTCATCAGGACACAGCACCATACTAGGAATTTACTGTGATTAATTTGTGGCAAAGAGGTACACAAGGCACCACTGAATTTAAATGGAATACAGTGATGAAATAATTTAAATGGAATACAGTGATGAAATAATTTAAATGGAATACAGTGATCAAATCAGCTGAAATTAACATTTGCGCGCGTGATCATTCGCGCGCGTAACATTAGCGGGGCGCATGCCTGCGCGCTCGCGCGCGATCGCGTGCGTCCCATTGAGAGGCCTGCTGAAGACTGGCATGTGACAATCTTTGTGCAATTTGTTCTTCTTAGAACACTGTATATGATCACCATATCTCAATTTATCAGATGAACAGTTCTTTCAGTAATTAAAATGAATTTCAAACATTTGTCCACCTAGAGGCAAAACTTTCAACATTGATTTTTCTCCAACCTCTACTCCAGTTTTGACCAAACTTGCTGTGGCAATGCCAATCCTTACACTAATTCCTAACATGAATTTTACCTAACCTTTACCCTATTCTTACTTCTTACTGTACCCCTAATTGAGAAAGTACGGTACCATAAATGATTTACAAATTGCTGTTCTCAGTTCTAATGTCATCTTTTTCAATATTTTCATGCTTTACATGTTGCCTTTTTATTTTGTGCTAAAATTTTCACAGAGCTCATGGTGTAAGTCATTGACCCATGGGAGTCTACTAAACTGCAGTTTCACTCACAGTTGTGTACAATCCATGTGGAGTCGTGTTGTTTTTGCAGTCATTTTCTAGCCTATTTGGCACTTGGAAAATTTTACAGATGATTGTGCTAGGGGACCATAAATCAATGTAAATGTGCCCTCTTGTCCTCACCAATGTGATATCAATTTGACTCCTTTGTGCATTATCTAAGATCTTATTTTCTTTTACTTGATTTTTCCTGCTCAGATTGCTGGATGACCAGTACTTATCATAAATGTGTGCTCATATGCACTGATGTGGTATGGTATGACTCTTTTATACATTTTCCAGAATCTAATTTTCTTTAATTTGTTTTTTCTTATCTTATAAATTCAGGAGCTTCAAGAGCTTGATTGAGTATGCAGGGAAAACCATATTGACATACATGTACTGACATGATTTTTCCTTGCATTTGAAAGTGTTTAGAAATGTATCACCATCCTGAACAGGTACAGTAAATACATGTATACAAGTTTTTGAACTTTAATCCAGCAGTATTAGTGTGTTGGACAGCAATATTAGTTATCTGGCTGAATACCAAATACTGTAGTTCCCTCCATATTTCTTGAACCAGCAATGACAATTTTGCAATATTTGTAGAAATATTCCGACTTAGTTCTGATCAAAGCCATTGGCCCTTTTGTAATAAAGATAAAAATATTAATTTTACAGACGCAATTTTGAAACTTCACCCATAAAACTGAAGTCTGGATGAAACCTTGACTGAGTTGAGACTGAGCTTGACTTTGTTACATACCTGTAAAGTAATCTCTGGGAATGTAACCACATCTTCATGTTACTTTAAAAATTGTTGTATAGAGTAGTAGATAGCATTGCTCATCAGTCATGATAACAACAAAGTAACCTGGTCATGTTTACCTGCTAAGTTGCTTGGTCATTCTTGATGCCATAGACAATGTCTGAAATGTATGCAAATGCCCTCATAGACTCAGAAATGCTGAATAGTAGCATCTGTGTATCAAAAACCAAATCCCTTAACATTTTGGACATCCAGTGTCTGTCTCTAGACCAAAGCCTAAAACCTTTTGTAGACTTAAGACAAAGGTTATTGTGGTTGCAGTTAACATTAAGGTTAGTGACTAGATTAGAGTTCACATTGGAGTTTTGATTCTGGTTCAGGTAAGTTTCATATTCCAGTGTTTCACCTTGGCAACTTCAGAGTAGTGGCCTGCTGTCCTTGAACTTAAGAAAGCTTGTGTACCACTGTGCTATAAATTAATGACAGTAACTTCTGGCAGACTGCTGTGCCTGGCAGACCACTGTGCCTGGCCAACAACTTGTGAACAGTCTATAAGAGTAGTTTTGCAAGTATCTGGTGAATCAAGGGCCATTGAGTTGAAGAAAGAGCTCTTCACTTGACCAAAAAAGCCTTTTGTCTTCCTTATGTGGGGTGCCCTTTTTAAATCTTTAGATAAATCCTGGTTTTTAGTTGAAGTCATAGAACAAAAAGTTAAAAGGTTGGTAGACTGCTGCATTTACGATAAAGATTTTTAACATTTCAAGCTATGGCTCTTTGTCAGAGAGTGAAATGATTCATTTATCAAAACATTAGAAGTCTTTATCATAAATTCAGCAGACTACAAACCTTTTAACTTTTTGTGCTGTTTTATACTGCATACACAGTATCCCATTTTTATATCATTGTCTGGAAGTCGTAGAACCCTAGACAAGTCATTCATCACCAGAGACACTGTAACACTGGTCATAGTAAAAAAGTTAAACTGAGTATGACTTTTCTAGTGTCTTGTAACCTTGATTGTGGCAACCATGCATATTGTAGAACTTTCAGGTCTTCACCATACAGGTAATGGTGGACTAACATGTTTCACTTTCGTGTTATTAAAACACATGTAACCTAAACTGGTTACAATGTCCAGTCATGCATGCAATCATACCCCTGTACCCATAATTGTCTCACAATCAATCATTGTACAAACAAATCATAGCAATAATCAAGTCAAAATCATTGGTCTTGTGCCACCGTATACTTATGAATAGTTCATCATGATACTTCACAGGGTTTATAATATGAAAATAATTCCGAGAAAGGTGTGCATTATACAGTAATCAGTTTTTTGTTGGATATAGCTCAGATTTGTTTCTTTTTAATCAAACCACGAGAAAACTACTGTTACCATAAACACTTAATTAAGTCGCTGGGATGCTTATTTTCAAACCTTCTAGATGGGGGGCTTATTAGAGAGGGAGTGTTAATAGAGAGGGGATTAAGCCTAATAGAGAGGGGAACTTATTTAAAGATAAAAGTAAAGTGCCTTTATTTTAAGGTAAAGTATCTTTATTTATACTGGATAACCCTATCAGCTACCTGTGCTGTTCTCCCAGTGGTCCAGTAAAGGCCACCTCTCATGGGTCCAGTGTTACTACTCGAGGAAGTCGGAGTACCCGGAGAAAACTTGTGCTTGGTAGAGTCAAACTGGATAACACTGTACTCACATGTGACCAAGGTAACTTTAACCAGATGATTGCATGCACCCGGAATCGAACCCTAGTCACAGTGGTGTCAGACACGTGCACTACCACTGTGCCACCAGTACTCCCTGGAGTCAAAGACAAAGACACGATTTTTTCTAAAATGTCGGTCAACTATAATAAATAACATGACAGCTGGAACGTACTTGGCACGTGCAATCTTGAAGCCGAAACAAATTCAGGCTCATAAAAATGTGTTTCTACTGAAGTGTATGTTTGAAGATGGACTTGTTGTTCCAGGAACATATTGTGCGATGTGCAAGTCAAGAACGATTATTGATATACTGAAAACAGAACTTGATAAGAAAGTACTAGAATTGTCCCGTATGAAATCGGAAGTTGGAGATGTTGAGATCTAGAATATAGTGCGATTCTAACCAGTCCTAAGTCGCTATCTTTTTTGTGCTTCTGTTTGGGGAAGGGCTTAGTAGAGAGGAGGCTTATTAAAAACTTGAAGCTCTGCATTGGGAGCCTTAATAGAGATGGAGGGCTCGATAGAGCATTTACGGTATTTTGTTTAAACTACGCCGCCTGCGTAAAGACTCCTTACGTCAAATTCGAACTGGTTAATTTGAAGTTATTGGTAACGTATAGTTCAGTAATTTCATTACATGGATTTGTCCGAAGATGATTCGGTTTGGTTTATGCGTCATCAACTCTGTATAAATCAACTGACTTGTAATTTTTATCACTAAAACTTGATAATGATGTTAAGATGACATCGAAACACCATTCAATAAACTTTAGACTTCTATTGCTTACATTTGTGATAAAATGTAATTTATAATAATAAAGAAATAGAAACTGTTTTGCCGTGTTTATGTAGCCCGGTAGAAGCACAAGAAGAAGGTTGGGAGAAATCGAAAGCTGTTGTGTACGCCAGAGACCGAAGGTCGAGGGTTTAAACGGCAGTTTGAGAACTCTCGCAACTTCTCTAAGTGTTTGCATCAGGCTACATAAACACAAAACAGTTTCTGTTTCTCTTATAAGGTAAGCAAAGAACTAAGTAATAATAATTGTGAATAATCTACTTTATTTTCAATATGAAATCGTAAGTTCTTCTTACAAGTTCGTAGGCCAATCAGAGCTTTCCATTGGCACCAAAAACAAATTCTGGCGTTAAGCGGCGTCTCTGATGTAATAACCGTGTTCGCATAGCCGGATATAAACACGGTAACTAAATAATCATTGCATGCTTAATAGAAATTTTATAATACAAATATATTACACTGACGCTTATTAATATACCGACTTTCAATTAAATGAATCTGTTTCTTCGTGGAAGGTTGTCGGTTAGTTCTCATGTTTCCATATTAAAATATATTTCAACTTTTCAATGAATAAGACTACCCGCATCGGAGGAGACGTCTTATTTTTTTTTGCCCTTCTGAACTGGGAGGGTGTTTGAAGACTGGGGCTAAATAGAGGAAATATGGTAGTTAATATAATTTACAATATTTTTTTTTCATTCTTCAATTTGTTTCATGCATTTCTTTTTGCCATAACAAGGTTGAGGCGTTAATTGATCAGAAGTTTGGTCGAGAAGTTCGAGAGCGAATGTTGGTCTCGTCTTACAGATAATAGTAAAGTATATCAACAAGATTTGATTTTTAAGTATTACTTAACTGTACTATAAATTTTGCCGCGTTCGTCCCTAGTCGTGGTCATATCCCAAATCCTAACTATGAAACTTATCCTAACCATAGTTATAATTGAAACCCTAATTCTGAAAGGTTAGCGGCTTGTCTGCATCAGCTAAACTGTATTCTTATAAGTTTAAAAAATGGTAATAGTAATGATAATGGTAATGATAATGGTAATCGTAACAATAAGGGGAATGATAATGGGCATGATAATGGTAATGATAATAATGATAATGATAATAATGGTAATGATAATAATGGTAATGATAATAATGGTAATGATAATAATGGTAATGATAATAATGGTAATGATAATAATGGTAATGATAATAATGGTAATGATAATAATGGTCATGATAATAATGGTCATGATAATAATGGTAATGATAATAAAGGTAATGATAATGATAGTGATAATGATAATGAGAATGGTAATGATAATAGTAATGATAATGGTGATGGTAATGTTTATGATACTGGTAACATTGATAATGATAATGGTAGTGGTAATGGTAGTGATAGTGATAATGATCTTGGTAAATAGTAAACAATAAATGACAAATAATAAAAGATAATGATAAATAATAAAGAATAAATAGCATTTCAATTTCAAGCAGTTACATCACAAATTAAAGAAATAGCTTACATACTTTGACAACCACGCTTTTGAATTTTCTACCAAAAATATTGTTTCTGTAAGAACTAACTTGCGACGGCTTGTTGTAGCGGCAAAACAAAGCCCGCATGGGAAAGAATGCTTGCCTCAAAAGTGTACAAGCTCAAACTTACTCCAAGTGAAAGCAAACTCAGCCTGGTAAAAAGTCGATGCAAGTTAATGGTGAAAGAAGACGCGAGGCGAACCTTGCACTCAATAACTTATTTTATTTTGTAGTGTGACCTGGGCCGATATCGAGTCAAACATTGACGATGTGTGCAAGCTTCTTCGAAGCACAGGAATTTCTGCCAGAGAAAGATCTCCGAAATATCCAGAGGATTATTTTGTGTGAGTTTGTCTCGAATGATGTTAAAAATATTTGCTAATCTCATTGGATTACGAACATTTGGACAACTGTAAACGTAACTTGTTTTGCTTTGCATAGTCATTTAAGTAAATTAAGCTTCAATTTCTGAATTCACATCTCCCGACTTTACATCTGAACATTATGTTCAGGTGTTCCGGTTTATCACTGGAGATAAATATTTACTACTGCTCGACCTGGACTACTGGACGAGGTCTGTCCTAGTGAAATACAGTAGTTCAATACTTTGCACACCTCAACACCTGTTGAAGTTCACAATTTATTATCTTTCTACCGTGAATATCACAGAGTTATAACTAGATTTTCATTAACTGATCTGAAGCTTCGATCTATTAAATCTGAGTTGTCTAAATCTAAATTATCTTACAGTGATGCAAAGCTTTTGAATTCACGGCCCACTGAGTTGAAAATAATCGATAGCTTTACTATTTCGTCCTTTAAAGCTGATATTAGACACTTTTTCCATAAGATGAATTATGAAGTAAATTATCTCTAACATTTTGCTTGTTTATCTTGTAAATACTTAGTTGTTTGTAATTGTTTTAATTAGTCACGCTTATATTTATAATTACTGAGAATGTTTGTATTTGCAAGGACCACTAGGAAGAATACTGCAAAGTAATGGGTGTATAAATTTACCCTTTTCAAATAAAGGTTATTAGCGATCAACACGGTATTCAACTGTCTCTACTCAACATATAGTTAACTCAGTTAACTTAGATACCGTGCCCGTTGCCGATCGGCAGGGATGGAGTCGGTAGCTAGCTATGGTGGCCGCGATTGCGACGAAGCCACCAGCAAGGACTCAAGGAGTCCTCCATCAACCAATGGTACCTCCTCCAAATGTTAGCTTATAACGCCAACTTAATTTAGTTAATATTCATGTTAGGTTATTGATCACATTTATCACTATTTACGGCCATTCATCCGCTAATGCAATCAAAATTCAATGTGTAATTCGAGTATACTCAAGTTCAAACGACGCTTCCGGAGTGACTGGTCAACTTAAAAAAAAAATCTACGCTACCATCTACCTCTATCAATATATTCTACCTCGAACAAGCACGCCAGGAGACCAAAGTAAGATCACTGTAATTACTTAGAACATGTATATTGATTAGCGATTGTGATTGTCTATGCTGATAGCTTGTAAATCACTACTGATTCAAGCCAGCATCTAGTTTTGGGCGCGCAGAGTAGTTTAATTATGTTTTACTTTATTCTTAGTTCAAACCAACATCATCGAACAACGCTATCGAAATCAACATCAACACGATCAACAATGTAAAATATACAAGAAATCCACATCGAATCAACTTCTGTCACAACACAGATTAACTCAATTCCTGACACAAGAAATTCTACTATAGTAAACACTTTAAGAGCTGTGATGATTAAACTTCGAATGATTGTTGAGAAATTGCGTTTGAATGCTTTTGGTTGCTTGTACTGAATCCTACGAGGACGTGTCTCGTGGCATAGAAAAAGGATGGAGAACTCTATTCTGTTCAACGATAACTCCACAGCTGAGCAGATTTTTCCCGATTACAAGAAAGCCATTGAAAAGATAAGGTTGGCAATCCACACTGGACTACAATGATATCATTTTAAGCTTCTCCGAATGTACCCGTCCATAAATTCGTTACTACTCTTCGAAAAATTATGATGAACATTTTGGTCTGGTTCATTCTTCTCTAACAAAAAAACAGCGAGGCTTTTTCTTATTTCAGTTTGTTCACACATTTCAGACCCTGTGCTACTCAGTTGGATTGTTCTTTTGGAATTTAATAATATTTAGACACGAGTTAAAGCATTAAGATTGAAATAATTAGGAACTTAAAAATCGGATTGTTTGAAATGGGCAATTTTCGCTAAAAAACCCCGATCAGTATACAGAAAAATAAAAGCTTCAGAAAGTTAAACATGCGTAGTACATAACGTTTGAAAGCTGTCTTAACCAGTTAGCCGGCTTCTGAACAACCGACTCATGAAATAAAAGCGTGCTTTGTTCCAGTAAAAAATATTTGGTGAACAGTTCGAGTAAGAATGGGCGTTTAGTTCATTTTGCTTAGCCTACTCTTGTTTTCGAGAGTGAATGGGTCGCGAGTGGCGTTTGTTACGCTATCACGGCTCCTGTAACAACGCATGTAAATGCTTGACCCCTGGCAGAATTCTTAGCAAGAGTCTTGTCATACTGTAAGGTCATGGTGATGTCATAGAAGCTGTTGTTTTCTTCTTCAATATCTTGTTAATCTTAAATACAGATTTTAATCCGATTTTAATCCTTCACTCATTCAAACGCGACTCGTTGGCGTCCCCGACAACAAAATGTTTACACGTACTAGAAAACTCAGCGAAATCACCGACAATTTTATGGAAACAAGACTTTGATAATAGAATTTTGATATATGACTATGATCTTTGCCAGGTAAACAATGATTTTAAGTAGTACAATTTTTAACTCTTCTTCACGCAACATATTGCTGGTACAAGATTTCTTTAAATATCATTCACAAATGACTTTTTAGGGCCCAATTAGAAGTTACGATTGCTGCATGATTGTTCTTGCTAGAGTGTACAATGTTGTTTCAAGGTCACAATTTCTGCTTATGATTCGCTCGCTCACAAAGCGTTGCGTCAAGAAGGCTCCATTGATTTAATCACATACATCAGAAAGAACAACCGGACACGACAATCGTATCATTTTAATGATACGATCATGATGCGATCTCCATTGATTTAATCACATACATCAGAACAAACAACCGCACACGACAGTCGTATCTTTTTTATGATACGATCATGGTACGATCTCCATTAATTTAATCACATACATCAGAAGGAACAACCGCACGCGACAGTCGTATCTTGTAAATGGAGAGTTATGTGTATCAACTCTCTGTGCTAAATTGGATGCTTTAAAAATCATCATGTCGTATATCATCAATTTCAGAATCATCCTCAGGGTAACATGAAAAGAATATTTCATGAATTAACCAATTCGTAAATAAATATTCTCTTCGTGTACCATCAACGTAAAGCAAAAAATGAAATCTGCTCCTTTTAGCACTTCATTTATCATCGAGGTTTTTCTAAAAGCAATTTTGAGTCATGTCGAATTAAATTGTTGAAGTTCCAGATATTCCTTTATATAAACGGCTGGCATTATCTATTAGTTATGAACATGCTTGACAAGTAGAATATACGTTTGAGTACTTTTGTCCTCTGATATATAAATGAATTTCAACATAAAAATGCCCAACAAAAGCATGGGGCGAAGCCGAATTTCTCCTTTTATTTCCACGGTTAATCTTTCTGAGGTAAAGCTAATTGAAGTTAAGCAAAATAAAGGGAGGTTAAGGTAGGTGAAGAGAAAAGCAGAGAAGATAAGACAAGTCAAGTGAAGCGATCTAAAAACAAGAGAAGTGATGTGAAGTAGTGAAATGAAAAGAAGTTACATGAAGTCAAATTACGTAACGTGAGATGAAGTAAGGTGAACTGATATCAAGTGATGTGAAGTGAATGAAGGGAAGTAAGGTTTAACTTCAGTTAGACCAGCTGAAGTTAAACGAAGTGGGGTCTGGCAAAGTGAAGTGAAATGAAGTAGAGAGATGCAAAGTAAAGTGAATTCAAAATATCCAGACTGGAAATGAACTTAAAGAAACGAACTAAAAGGAATAAACTAGAAATGGACTGAACTGGAAAAATCGTGAGAGAAGGGCTGCGGAATCAACTGCCGATGTAGGGCTTTCTTAGCGTTGCATGACTTGAACGATTAAAACGTTTTGACATTTTGGATGATTGGAAATAATTAGAAGACCGAATACAAATGCTTTAGTTTAAGTGAAGTGGATTGAAGTGGTGTAAGGTAAGGTAAGGTAAGGTAAGGTGGGGGAAAGTGAGAGAATGTGAGGGAAGGTGAGGTAATACTAGGTAAGGTTCGGTAAGGTGAACTAAATCGAGGTGAAGTGAGGTAAGGTGAAGTAAAGCGAGGTGAGTTGATGTGCGGTGAAGTACAGACTATGAGCTGATCTAGACTATCAACTGGTGCGGGCTAGATTTGACAGGATTTGAGAGGATCAGAAAGAGTGGGACTAAACTAAACCGAATTCCGTTGAACAGAAGTAAACGATACTAAATTGAGTTGAATTGACCGCGATTATCAATTAGATTTACTATTTACTATTTAATGTTATTTAAACACGGTGGCCTTTCAGACAGTCTGCTTTTCAAAGGGCCGTGTAAAATATTTACATACAAGCGTAATCCTAATATGTTACATACCTGTGTTCCCAACGAGATACAACTATTTACAAAATAAAATAAGTGAACTATTCACTGGTTGCATAACAGATTTTTGACTGTTTCAAAGTTCTAGTATTAATGTTGTTAACTATATTTTGATCTAATCTGTTCCAGCACACAGCTCCTCTATAGGAAAAACTTCTCTTGAGGAAATTAGTTTTTGGCTTATTTAATGTAAGATTTGTGTTATTACTCCGTAAGTTATAATACTGGTTATCACATATGTTATACAATTCTGACACATAGTTTGGTGCTAAACCCTTAAGTATTTTTTACATCATTATCGATTCTCGTTGATTGAATGTATTGATTACAGGAGACCATCTTAAGTTATTAAAGATTTCGACTGACCGAATTTCATATTTTGATCCAGTAATAATCCTAGCTGCGCGCTTCTGCAGTTTGAACAGTTTATCTATATTACAACTGTTACCGTCATGCCATACAGTAGAGCAATCGTACTAAATTGGAAATTACGCCGAGAACGTCAGCGGAGTTGACAACTGATGTAGCGTTTTCCAGCGTTCCGCGGCTAAACCAATCTAGATCGTTCAAACTTTCGAGTGAATGACAATAATTAGAAGAAGAAATACAAACAAAAAAATCCCTCATTGTCCAGCTAATCTTCTGATCTATTCGGTGTTCACTATGGTTGATCAGCTAATACCTTGGTCCGTTCTGTACTCACAGTAACTTACAGCAACTGATACCGACTTTGTTCTACAAAAATATAAATACAAAATCTCATATTATTTACAGCTAAAACACTTTATTTGTACAGTTTGCTTCCTATTTCTCATTAATTCTTAATTTTAGTTCTCAGGGCGGATGGAGATTAGGCAAAAATACATCATATATTCAAATAAAAAGTAAAATTTACTCTTTTTTAACTTAGGATAATATGTTATGGCGACGATGTTGTTTGCAACTCTGAGGGTTGACTTTTACAAAACAAAGCTGCCGCAAACATTTACCTCCAGTTCTATTAATGCTGAAGTTAGATAACAATATGAAAGAGCTAACAAATTGAAATTGGAGGTCTTGGGTCTGGCTTTCCGGAAAAAAATTTAAAATTTGAAGGAAATCGAACCACAAGAGAATGACCTGATATTAAGGCGTGTTTCATAAGCAATCCTGCCTTTTCTTCATCATTCTCTTGGTTAAACAAACCTCTAACGAGAAAACCTTTTCGAGGTAAACTTACATAAAGCCCTTCACCTCCAGGACACATTTTAATCATTCCCCTCTCAATTCAAATAAAAATTCCATTTCAGAAAGCGATCGAGAAACTACGTTTTTACTAATAGTCTTCGCTCTCTTTTAAGGCTTAGTATGGTCATATTAATTTAAACAGCGAGATTTAAATTTTAACTACAGTCCTGTTTTTATTAGGTGCCGTAGAAAGGTATCCGAAGGTTGGAAGTGAAGTTGAATATCCTGTTAGGACGTCTTGAGGCCTAAAGCTCTCTTGAAACAAATTTAAGAGAATAAAAGAACACAGAGACAACAGCCACAAAGATATGTCGAGGATTTCATGTTTAGTGAGCAAATAGAATATCTACGTGTACTTTGAAACTTTGCACGGAGTAACAGATTTATTTCAAGTAATTTGTATTTCCTTCCATGTATTTATGTCTTTAATCTGCTGACCTTTCAGTCAAAATAAAAGTAAATCTTAGGCAAAATAATGGTTACTTAAAGCTCTAAAAGCAAACTATTCCAACAACTTTCAACTCCTGAAAACAAAACTAATTCAACGCTAAAACCCAGAGTTTACAAGATTCCATGTACATGTGATCTTGTATATATTGGGAAAACGAAACAAACCTAAAAACTAGAATAAAAAATTACACAAACAACTGCGGCAAAGCCCAAGTCAGCCAATCCTCTGTTATCACGTGCTAAACATGCGTGGGAACAGGATCATAACACGAAGATGTGCTGGAAGTAGGGCAGTAATGTAATTCACAATCTGACATTGCCCTTATGGAAGTTGGAGGGCCAAGGATAAAGGAAAACAAAACAAATGATCACACAGCTGTTCTGGCTCCACGGTCCTTTAAAATACAATCAACGTTAGGCAAGCATTTAGAGTTAATCTTTTGTTTATTCCCCGAGTGTTTTGGTAATCTGAGATTAGATTGCACGAGAAAATTCCCTTCTGAAGTCAAAAACTAGTTGGTAGAAGATGCTGGGTCTCTTGCAGATCTGGGCTGCCATTTGTTCAATCTCAGCTTTCATGGAAGACGGAAGAATTCCTTGAAGTGGTTGCCTTACTATGAGCAGTCCTAAAATTATTAAATGGCTGATGATTTTAAGGGCCACTGAGCTGATCTTCCATTGTATTTCGATGGCTTGTCACATGTGAACTGTGACATAAGCAAAGCGTAAAACAAGATATAGGAATTTTAATCTGGTATGCCCATGTTACAAACAAGAGATCGACGGAGGAAGATCTTTTCAAGTCTCCCCTTTGTAAAGTATTAGACAGCCGAACAATAATTATACACATGAGGGATTTTGTGTCTTTATACATTAGAATTTAGCCAACAGCATAAAAGCTGAAGGAGGACTACGAGTAGGGAGTACTGGTATCAATGCCCCCGTGGCTGCTCCATGGTATGAAACAGACCCTTAGTTTGCATATTGTATATAAGGACACAGGGACAAAATGTCTTCTACAACACTTAGTCTTCCTAGGGGGCTTCACTTTTATTTTTCCCTAATAAAAATCTAACGGATAATAATTTCTATATTTAATCTTTGTTTTTCGAAGAAATGACTCTCCATTCCGCAGTTTACCTGTTTTTCGCACTGGAACTTTGAATCTCTTCAAAATATGTTCTACATAAGACGCTGCCACGGCTGCAGCATATGGCTGCCAACTTTTATCTTTCGAGCCATCCGCCCAGTCTGAAACGCCCTTGCACACAATCCACGGAATTTCCCTTTCTTGGCAAATGCTGTATAATCCTATTAAAGAGGTAATGAAGCTCGATCATTGATACTTTACTTATGTTAACTCTATCAGGTGTACGTAAAATATTAAATAATAATGATAAATATATTATCCCTTCACCTGGCTGATTTCTACGAGGTCTCCCCTTGGCAAATGAAGTCGTCCAGCATTAGCCTGAGCAAAACCCTCCGGCACTAGCCGGAGTACAATTAATAAGTTAAATTGCCAAATGGCCACAATACCAGGTAAGGGGTTGAAATTATCAAATACAACCTAGAGTTACTAATTACAGAAATAATCAAGGCCTGCTTTTTATGGATGCCGTATCTACCGAATATAATACAACTGGGGATTCTATTTCTCAAAATCACAAAATGTTAATGAGGGTTTTGAAAGTCGTTGCAACATAGAGATTTTTTGCATTAAAGGTAAGAGTTCAATTTTACTAACTTTTTAAGATAAACTATGTCACAATCGGCCACGATAGGGAAAGCTATTCCCAGGAGTGGATCCAGCTCCAAATGTGACTGTTGCTTAGAGGATATTGAGCTTGGGGGGTCCGAAGAGCATGCTCCCCCTGGATGTTTTAAAATTTTGAAACCTCTCAAATGCTATTTCCTGTAAATTTATGGGGCATTTTAATCTAACAAAACTACAAGTATCACCACAAAAAAGATCAAGTGATATGGCAAATTACAAATAGCTTTATAAAACTTGTATCCATCACAAAGCAACAAAAACAAAGATATTCAAAAAGACAGGGACACTAACAAAACGCATCAGCAATGAGAAAATGTAATTTCGACAAAATCACATGCCACAACAAACATTCCAAGGTCTCATTACTTTGTGATTAGTTTTGGATTTTCGTTTCCTGGCAAGAGCTGCAGTTCAGTCCACCTGCCATGGCTAGACTAATCACAATTCGTTTGGTTTAGTTTTAAATACCAAAATAACTTTGTCTTTTCCCTCACAGCTTTCTTTACTCGTTTACGAATGTGTATATCGAGACCACAAGCAGCTCAGTGATTAATATCTCATAAATGCAACGTGCATATTTAAAAATAATCTAAGCAAGTGGTAACATTTCGGTGAAAATCTTTGATATCCTTACTGGACGGACACCTGGCTCAAGGAACGCAATTCAGTTCTGACTAGGTGGTAATTGTCGCTTTGAAAACTTGACTCGGTGAAACCCCACGATCAAGCTGTTTGTTTTGTAATTACAACGCGTGGCAATCAATATACGCTGGTAGAAAATTTTTACCTTCATCAACTCAGTAATTTTCAGTATTCCCTTCCAGAGTATTGCTCCCGATTATTTAATATATCCAATTGCTGTTACAAAACGCTATCCGAAGCCATTGTTGACACAAGTTAAAACTAAGCACATCGTGTTGCTCTGCTAAATAACATAGTTAAAACGGCGAGAGTACACGCTATGCGATTGGTTATTTTAATTTTTCAAAACTGAAGCTTTACTTCCTGTTATTGACTGTTGCCTCTGCTAAATAATGCTGTACATTTATTGGCCAGCAACACTTCTTTGTTACTGAAAATCCTCAGCAACAAGCTATTTTTAGTATCAACTGTTGGTCCAACCATAATTGTCGAAGAAAAGCCTATACTTACGAGTTTTTGGGGGCTAAGCAAGCGGATTTGGCTTTTTTCGACCATTGCTGGAAGGCAAATTTATGCGGCAGTCAACAGCTTATTCTTAATTTAGTTTTGACCTGAAAATCTTACTCTAGCTTCCGCAACAGTCTCGACAGTCTGGATCCACCCCCTACTTCGACCAATATTTGGATGTGGAAGAGGTGTTGCAAGTCTTCAAATTTTTAGATTGTTTCTAACAATGAATTTCAATCGGTTATAATTTGATGCCATGGGCTTGAAGGATTTAAAAACCATTACAGCTTAGTATGCAAGACGTTGTTTTGTTAAGTTTTCCAGCAAAGAACATTTGAGTCATAGAATGCAATAACTGGGAAAAATGGAAACAAGCAGAATATTTGCTGCCCTATTTAATAGTTTTACAGTCTGTGAAAGAGTCCACTATTGTCAATTTCCCATTATAATGATAGTTTAACATAACAGAGTACCCTGCAGGCAATCTTATCTTATAAAAAGCAGCATATATCTCACTCCTCCCGTCCTTTCACATGATTTCACTCTCCAGTCATTTCTCACTCCTTAAACTCCAAATGTACTTAGTTTGCATACCTTCTCCCTCCATCTCTCCTCCCAAAGCCTCTGGATACAAACGCCGAAGCTTATCTTTATAATCTTTGTTATTAATAAGCACTGGACCACTAAGAACAAGGCCGAGATGAACTTTTGGTGCATTTCCATTACTGTTCGGACCTTTCCAACCATCTTTGCCACGATCGAACAAACGGAAAAGTCTTGCGTTGCACTCAAATTCTGGTCCTCGTCGTAAGATCTCGCCGTCGATGTCCACTTTATATTTACCATATAGAGCCATCTTGGTCGCCACCAATACGTCGCCTAGCTGGACTTGTCTTGTTTCATTCCAAAGGCCACTCCAAGACACACAATTACCCCAGGCTTCAACAGTTCAATTGCACCTAAAAGCGTGGTTTGTATCGCGGCAGCACCAATCGCTCCCATGTCTGACTTTAAAACAGCAACTATGTTATGGTTAATCTTGTCCAAGTAAACAGGACCAAGACTTTGTTGGGTATCTGCAATTTTTGGATCAGGTAGAATCTTAAGCGTAGCACAAAATTCAATATCGTTTGCCGTCAGTAAAAGGACATCAGTTTTCTGCCCATTAAAATCGGGCCAATGAACAGGAGTTGCTTTTACATCTTTCAATTCAAGAACGTCAACATTTGGAGGTGGGAGAGATGGTACTGGATGTACAGGCGTCTTCTTCGGCAATGCAGGTGCTGGTGCCTATGAACGGATGAGTAGAATGTGTCTATTATAGCGACAACATTTTTCAAAAACATGACATTAAGTATCAAAGGCGAAATGAATTTTATTGAATGATCCCAGAGACGAAACTGAAGGGATTATTCTGTAATATTCATTGAGTCATAGTGTAGGCAAACAAATGTTTTAGTATTATTACACAGATGAAACAAAGTAGTGAACAAGCAGTTTTAAAATCTTCTAGGTAACCTTTACAAATGTAGCCGCCATTGCGGTCTATGAAACGTAATCTCAGGAACTATGATCAGACCGCAAACCTCAAAACCGAAATTGCTCATCTCGCGCAAAACTACGTGTCGTCTTACAAACCCACATCTACCGACTTAAAGAAACATTGATCCTACGGAACATTAGAAATAATCGAGAAATCATTGTTTTAAAACCAGACAAGGGAAATGGCATAGTCATAATGGATCGCAAGGTATATAAGGACTGCTGTCTTAATATAATTAATGACAAAACTAAGTTTAAAAATCTAGTGAAAGACCCGACATTAAGCAGAGAAGGTAAACTTCAACGGTTCCTCAGGAAACTTAAATCTAAAGGTTCTTTAGATGAAACTACATATCGAGATATCTGTCCCAAAGGCTCACAACCTGCCAGATTTTATGGCCTTCCCAAATTGCATAAACAGAGGGAAAGGAACGCACCACCACCTTTCAGAACGATCGTATCCTCAATAGGAGCATATAATTACAAACTAGCCAAATATCCAGGTTCTCTCCTAACCCCACATATTTCAGACTAATACACTACACAAGATTCCTTCTCTTTCGTTCAAGAAATTCAGAATATCGACACACGCAACAAATATCTCATATCTTTCGACATACAGAACCTTTTCACGAATATTCCTCTCAACGAAACTATAAACATCGCTAATAATACCATTTTTAAACATAATCCTAATTTTCCTATTAACAGAACTGACCTCAAAATGCTATTTTCATTTGAAACTACTGAATCTCACTTCTTGTTTAATGATTTTATTTATGACCAAATTGACGGAGTCGCTATGGGTTCTC